>CM070107.1:14205000-14607500 GCA_036178185.1 Liparis tanakae
CGAAGCAGAAGATCTCCTTTTCACTTCGTCTCTCTTGTTGCAAATTGACTGGCCAGCTGTTGGGTCTGAGTTATTCTCTCCTTTCTGCCTTTTTTTCTACGTTTTGAGCCTATTGAAGTAACAATTTGGTACATTGCCCACACAGAGAGTGCATGACGCACAGTTATTAAGACCACTCTTAAAGTGTGTGTGTGTGTGTGCGTGTGTGTGTGTGTGTGTGTGTGTGTGTGTGTGTGTGTGTGTGTGTGTGTGTGTGTGTGTGTGTGTGTGTGTGTGTGTGTGTGTGTGTGTGTGTGTGTGGCAAACCAGGGGGAAAAGCCGAGCAGACAGAGGACAGGGGGCGGATCCCTAAGCTCGGGTTGCGGGAGCACCTGCACGTCCCGGTGCCAATGGGCACATGGAGTGGTCACACCTGCAGCCCATCAGGTGATGAGAGGGAGTATATATTCTCTGCACTGGAAAGCATCAGAGAAGAGCAGATTGAGAAGGAACCTCAGGAGAGGAGCCGCTTGGACAGGAGGTTACCGAACACTCTCCTCTCTCCTCTGCTCTCTCCTCTCCTCTGCTCTGCTCACTCCTCTCTTCTCTTCTCCTCTCCTCTCTCTTCTCTTCTCCTCTCCTCTCTCCTCAGGCTTGAGACCGAAGGCCAAAGACTCCGACCGGGAGGAATCATTTGTTGACTTTGTAACCATCCCCCCTTTTCCATATCCATTTTATTAAAAGACACTTTATGTTACTTTACGACTCAATCCCCTGAATTTATTCTGAATCTTCCAAGTCCCCTGTGTGTGTGTGTGTGTGTGTGTGTGTGTGTGTGTGTGTGTGTGTGTGTGTGTGTGTGTGTGTGTGTGTGTGTGAGAGAGAGAACTGTAAACATGTAATAAAACAATAATTCAAACATTCAGCTTGGATCGCTTCTGAATCCGTTTTATAAAATTCAGTAGCCTGTCATGAATGTGGCCCGATGTTTTGTCCCCATTGTGTAACGTAGCAGATTGAACTCGGCTCTATAAATCCTGTGTGGCTTCTTCAAGTTTATTTGTCACATACTCAGCATACCAGGCTTATTTTCTCCCTCTGGTACTGTAATGGACATAATATTGAATAAATTAAAAAAATGCAACATATACTTAGAGAATGTGAACAATAAAAAGATGGTCCAATAAGGTGTGACAATAAAACCTTATTGTACCACCATAAGATTCAAAAACACGGTTTAAATCATTGAAATTAATACTCATAACAACAAGTTACTGTATTGTTAGGCTATCCACGACACGCCTGTGTAAAATGCATAATATTGAGAATCTCATAAAAAGAAACAGATTTTTTTATAAAGAAAAAATATAGTGGGAAAGTACGTCTAACGTACAGTTTATCTTCATTTTAATATGAGGAGGCTTGGCGATGTTGACCTCAGACGGTTTAGACATGATTAGTAGATAGTGATCTCTTATGAACGTATATCACAGACCCTCTAAAATGTTGAGGGTCTGTGATTTAGAGCCTAAATGCTGCTAGGAGTTTGGAAATGTCACAGCTCTTATGAGTGGATTTATCAGAGAGAATGGCTGCTGTTGAAATTGTTTCTTCCTTTAAGAAATGTTAATTTTTCTGAATCCAGAAGCTGCAAAAAGTAAAGTTTTCAAATGCCAGGAATGCAATTAAAGCTGTGTGTTCAAATGTGTTGGGAGTGCATCAAAGAAGGCAGACAAGAGCAATTTTAGGCTTTTTTAACAACAGTGGGTTAATAATAATTAGCTCAATTTGGCTTGCTTTTTGTCTTTGAGATTCCCATGATGCTTTGCTTCTATTGACCGCTCTTGTCAAATGCGAAAGAACAACAGAAAAAGCACAAATGGACAGAAGTGAGTGCAGAACAAGAAAAGAGGTTAGAAGTGTTGTTGTTGTCCAACAGTTAATGGGTTAATGAAGTGTATTTTTCACTTAACATGAGAAACAATTATTCAAAATTATAGTAATATCGTTTAAAACACAGAATGAATACAACCTCAACATCAAGGGACTGGCCAGTTACAATGGCACGCTCCATACAGGAAACAACAAGTCTGTCCCCAGGGAGCAGAGTGTAGGGGTTTATTGGAGTAAAAACAACTTGATAATTGTGTGTCAGTTGGGATTTTGTTTTTGGGTTGGAATGCACAGAAAGTGAATAATTGTGTCAGCCTTGGTAAGAAAAATGTACAATGTTCCCCTTTTGTTGGAGTCACAGCTGGCTTGAAAAGGCCTTTAGCCAATCAGAGGCAAAGGAGGGCAGCTCAGGCCATCGCCATATAAGAAACACAACATATTGTGACTGGCAAAGTCTTTGTTTCGGGCCTTCAGTTCTGGGGTTTAGGAATAATGGCGTGACACCAGCGAACCAGAGTGCAGCAGCTGAGGGCGGCGTGTCTACATCAGTTTAAACTAACAACAGTGATGTTAGTGTCTGCAGCTCTTTGTGCGTTACATGCCAAAGAGAGATGGATTATGTGCCACTCAAGGATGAGGCTCTCAGAATGAACACAAATAAATAAATATATATATGTGTCAGTTCAATACTCCAGCCACAATAAGTGGGAACAAGATGAGAGAAAAGCTCTCTGACGACGTTGACCCCGCTGCGCTCTCGCTTTCTCTACACAGCCCGTACTGACAGACTGTTCAGCAGGGATCTGTGCAGTCACGAGCACACGATTCACAACGTAGGGGACGGATGGAGACAGTCAGCTCCATTTTGTTTCAATACACATGTGTTGCAGGTATTAGCACAATTAAAATGAAATAGACTGTTGTGCAACAGAGTTAGAAGAAGAAATGGATTCAATGGCAAACTGGTCTGATCAGGAGCGCCTGCTTTCTCTCGAAATGAACGTACGATCGCTGTGTGGCATCGCACATGGTTTCATCGATGCACCTTGCAGTCACCACATTAACGCACCTTTTCCGACTATATCTGGATTAAAACACAGATTTGCACTTCAGTGGCACTTGAATGGCTCTTATTATGGTACTTTTGTAGTTTTACTATGTTGAGGAAATGTTACTTTCTGTATTCTTGTTGTTCTTAGTTTGTACTCTAGGTTGATGCACTTATTGGAAGTTGCTTTGGATAAAAGCGTCTGCTAAATGACATGTAATGTAATGTAATTATATTTATTGGGACTTACATACAAAGGGACTTACGATGTGTGCATTCAACGCAACGATGCTGGTGCGACCTCCAAAGTGTGCAGGACGAGTGCAACACCTTCAGGAAGATATGCCAAAGCACTTCAAGTGCCACGGTAACAGGCGATACTGAATAGTTTATTTCCTGTGGGCGGAGGTTGGAGCTGACCGGCCCCAAGGTGCAGTTAGGAAAGAGGTCGCCGGTCGGCATTCGTAATGTTGGAGTAGCTAGCTGATTGGCAGCAGCGGAGCGTGAGCGATGGGTTTGACCCGGTCCCGGAGGTCTGGTGGATCTAAATTATTCACAGCACGATGGGTACGCACCAGTGTCTCGAAGTGTAGTGGAGCAGCCACAGGGAGCCAGTGGGAGGTGGAGAGGAGCGGGGGAGTGGATAATGGATGAGCTGCAGAGGTTTCCAGGCTCACCAGTCTGAAACTGGAACACAACCCGCCGCCGCCTCCCCGTCCGCTCACTTCCTGGACCGTTCCTCGCCCCGGAGGTCCAGCGGGAGGACGACAAGAGGAGGGACATCATGCATGGAGTGACTGGTGGGAGGGCAGTGGGGACGTGAAGGTGGAGCTGAGACATTAAAAAGAAGAAACGTCATAACATGGTGATAATATTAAAGTAGAGTCTGTGTTTTTTAAATCTAATACATGGGATCAACTCTTAACGGGGAGATGAGAGGTGCGTCTGCCTGGGGTTCTTCTGAGAGGTCCAGTCGGCGCTCTGGAGAAATGCCAGCGGCAAAGCAATTATTCCCAAACTGAATAAAAGTGATATATTATTTACTGTTGAAACCGTAAACTCTGTTCTCGAGGTTTGTTGAACCATAATGAAAATATTATTCTGGTAACAGAGTTGCAGTATACTCAATAAACACTAAATATACTAATTTATTATCCTCCTCTAGTCCTGCTGAAATATGATATTTACAAGTTAACATCGGAAGATAAAAGTAAATAAAGCGACACTTAACCACATTGGTCTCATACAAAGACAAAACACATGTGTATCTATGTCTTTATTATTGGAGTAACGCTGCAGTGAAGAAGAGTTCACCGAGATGTTCAGGTTTCTCTGTGCAGATAAATGATGAGGACACCAGCAGACACAGATTAATGACTCTGTCTTCCAATATATGAGTTTCTCCATATTTCCATAATTTAATTAATTTCACTTTTAATACCTTGTTAACATTAATTAATTACACTACTTTTCATTAAATGTTTCATATTTTACAATATTGAAGAAAAAAAAAAAAAAAAAAAAAAAAAAAAAAATATATATATATATATATATATATATATATATATATATATACTGAAATGCACTTTCATGGATGTTCTTAAATGTAAGAAAATAAACAATAAACAAGAAGTGCCGCCTCCTCCTCCTGGATGGAGTGGACAGAAACAACAATAATACTAGTTTTCTGAGCAGCATCACAGAGGCTTTTCTGACAAAATACACATTCAGAGTGGCAGCAGGTGGCAATGCATCGTGTCACTACTGTCATAAGGAGACAGTCTTAACATCAAGCTGAGCTAAGGGAGAAATGGGCAATGCGTTGTGGCATGTTTCTATTTTATTTGAACCTTCTTTTAATTTAAACGTATTATAGTTTGAGTACATTTCTCATTGATTTGTTTTTTTTGGTTCTGCTTGAAAAACCCAAAATCCATTTTCTCTCCTGATTTGTGAAACTAAACTTAAGACTGACGGATAATTGAATCTGCTGGAGGAAGGTGTGAACTGGCCCTTTCTCCATCTCCCAGACTGTAATTGGTCCTGTGATGGAGGCACACACTTCACACACAGTGTCTCCATCGCTTTCCTATCGGGCGGCACAGCTCTCGATCTCATTAATTTCTTCGCCGTTAACCATCAATCATCTGTTTGTTTGCTTTGAACTGATGCTCTCCTCCATCCGCTTCCTCCAAACTACACTCACTCACTTCTCCACCTCCACTTTACTTCCTTGTTTTCTTCCGTAAATCTGCCTAAGACTGCAGTAAACAATTGGTCCATCTGAGCTACACAGGGTGGAGAAGTCCGGCTGAGTCAGACTTAATATGTAATATGTCTGTTTGATTTGACAGGTAGAATGTGGACAAATATGTTACCTATAGTCCTCTATGCAAGGAAACTTTTGTCTTTCTACAAAATATGTTTTTTTTGTAGCAAAAACAGATTTTACAAATAAAACAGTTATCAGCTCACACACATATGATGCATTAAAGGGGACATATTATGAAAATTCCACTTGTTTAGTGCTTTTATACGTTAATTTGGGTATATGACACGCTGGAAAAAAACAACTCAGTGGCTTGTTGTGGTTCCTCTATGCTTCGATTGGGATCACCACCAACGTCTACGTAGATTTTGGCATTGGAACCCCCCCACCACCACTCGACCCACCTAGTTTAAAGACGGTTCGGTGACCTGGCACCATAAGTTAAGGTGACCAGACGTCCGGTTTTCCCCGGACATGTCCTGTTTTTGAGACCTAAAATATCCGGGATTTTGCTCCGTCGGATATTTGTGTTTCTCTGGGTTTTCACAAACTAGTATTTACCCCTAACACGTTTTGGAAATGGTATCTCCCGAGCTCTGGCGGGAGGTCTGACGGTATAGAGAACAGTCATTGGTCAACCGATCTCAGGGTTGCCAGATACACGATAATTACCCTCCAAATAATACAACCATTTTGATCCTTTGGTACGATTCACCATTTTCAAACTGGCAACACGGAGCACCTCGCCCACTCAGAACAGGTCAATCTGTGGGGAGGTGTTTTTGACAGGGTAAAAGGGTGCTGTTTGAAATGATTCTTGTGGTATTTTGACCAAAATATGTTACAAACATTACATTAAGACCCCAAGGAACCATATCAACTTAAATATTATTAGCATAATATTTCCCCTTTAACTATTCTAGGATTTTTTGGAAAATAATCTAATCTTTAGACCTCTTGTATTGATTCTCATCTCAAATCTATCGTCCCGTCAGCATTGAACTCCTGGATTGGATTGTGTGTAGACTGGGAGAGCCAACACATCATCTGGCTCCTAACATATAATTTAAAGATACATTTTATGGTCGATGCTTTTGTGAAACTATTATCCAACTGGATCATTTCCCTTTAAACTTAACGACTTGACACTTTGAGGAAGAAGAACTGTGCGCCGTTATGTCAAAGCCTGCTGCCTCCACCCAAAAACTAAAGTCACCATCACCTCAGAGTGACAGTCCGTCACACCGAGGCTGACGCGACCCCCGCTGACCTCTCCGTGAGATGTCAGATGGGGGACTCAGAACTTGTTGATTTTTTAAGCCGATGGGTGAACCGGCCGACCTCGTCTCTATCTGTGTCGTGCAAGATCATTACCAACATTGTAGTCGGTTCCTCTTACCACCTCGTGTTTACGCAAACATGGACACACTCCCCGAGTCCCACGGAGCCACCTGAAGGGCTCCGTCTGACACAGAGTTTGATTGGCAGGCGGTAGGTTGGGAGGGTGAGCTGGGGGAGAGAGGATCTGCAGCAACATCTAGCACCAGAGACAGCGGTGAATCACAAAAACACACACACAAACTTAGGAGTGTATTTACAAAAAAATTAAATAATCTAGGTCTCCAGTCCTCATTCCGATTTGAATGTTAACTTAAACTCAATTCACTGCATACATTTAAAGTGATAACTCTGATATGACGTGAATACAGCTCAAAGCCACCGTAAAACACAAATTACACAACTTGAACACACCTTGTTATTTCTGTCATCTGATACATTTGCATCACACAGAACACCAGACTGACCTGAAACCTAATGTCAAACATAAGGTAAGATGACATAGTGAGAGTTACTTTTTAAATGTGTTTTAACTGTAATGTATGGAAGGAGAGATACAGCACCTTCGGCAGCGCCAGCAGAGGAAATGAAGGTAAAGAATCAGAGGAGCGTGACAGCAGGAAAAGAAAAGAGAGTCAGTGGAGCTTCTGCAAGTCTGCCAGGAACTAATACCGCTTAATCTGCCTCGCCGACTGCCGAAGGAAACAAGCTGCCGAGAGGGCTCAGAGAGCAGGGACTCTGTGCGCAGAGGACGGTGGACACCGCCGAGGGCCGACGTCAAAGAAGAGGCAGCAAGGTGCAGCGAACCAGGTACATAGGAGGGTAAAGATGGAGACAGAGGTGGCCGACAGACAGGTCACAAAGAAGAGGGTGGCGGGAGGAGGGAGAGGAAGATGAAGGGACAAGTAGAGGAGGGGTTTAAAGTGCATGCACTGTTCCGTTTTTATGACAAACATGAATGTATTTTAAAGCTCTCGCAGGTTTCTCCCCTCTGCTGTGAGATTTTTTCATTTGGTCTCAGACAGAAGGGAATAGAACTTTTTTTAAATTAAAATGTACTTGCTTTTTGGAGATGGGTTTTACTCAGTTTGGCCTGTCCTGCAACAGACAGCTGCAATTAGCTTGTAAAGTCTTGGCCGCTCTTTCATAGAGTACTCGGTAATATTTTCAAAATAAACCCAAACAAAAGCCACCAAATAATATATAAGCATGCTTTAGATATCCAAACAGATACGACAACCCATCTTCAGAAGTGTCAACGCTGTGTTGTCAACCCTAAATGTCATGAGCCGGAGTTTTGTGTTTTGTGTCTTATTTTGAAGTCCCTTTTCTCTCGTGTCCTCCGTTCTGCTGCATTTCCTGTCCCTGTGATTGTCTGCCCGCTCCTGATTGTTTCCACCTGTGTGATTCCTAGCCCCGCCCTCATTGTGTCCACCTGTGTCTCGTTCCCCAGTGTCCAATCACCTGCACCTTCCCTGTGGATTTAAACCATGTTTTTCTCATTCCCCAGTGTAGGTTAGTACTGTTTAGCTCGTGCTTTTTGCCCTGGTTTGAGCAAAAAAAAGATTAAACCTTTTATGAACTGTTAGCAATTTGGTCCTATCTCTCTCTGGCTACCTGACACTAAATGTGACAAAATGAGACTTGTGAAAAAACTAGCCGAGACAGTCATGAGAACGGATGCTGTACACATTAAACAATGCCGATTCAGCAGGCAGAGATCACATAGAGGAACAATGTCAGTATTAGTTTTTAAAAGGAAGGTTAAAACTGTCTTTCTAGCTTGAATTCCTTCATACAACTACAGGTTAAAGGTTTTGTTCTCATGAGGATTGCACGTTGACATTCAGTTGTGGCTTCTGCTACACATACAGGAAATATAGAAACAGATATTTAAATAAGAATAGAATACAAGAATATCGTTTGATGCAGCTTTCAGTACAAAAGGTCATCAGAATACAAAAAAATGCTGTGGCGAGAACCAGAGGAGATAACATGCAATGACAAATAGTCTCTGAATTGAATAGTGAAATGTCTTCTCTCAGAGGAGGCAGGGACCTGAGTGTTGTTGTTGTTGCCATGAGCGAGGTGCTTCCACATGTGGCCGGGTGACTCATACCTGCTGGCTGCGTGAGTCAGGGGAGGAGAGCGGGGGTGGGTAGGTGTGCTCGTGCACATATACCACAAAGCTCTTCCTGCACAGGATGAGGCTCCGTCCCAAATATTTCGATTTTGTCTGAGCTGCATTCAAACCAGTTTTTTTATAATTCTCTTGAACACGTAGTTCGCGCAACAAGAGGCCAACAATGGCATTGCTAAGAAAATGTCAGGTGGAGGGCTTTGCAAGTAGCCACAGGTTCATAAGGCTACACAATCTACACCCGCCACTGCTTGAAAAGCACCGCTAACCAAAAATGTTGTGATGCCGTCCTATAGAGGCGAGAGAAATCACGTGAGTTACATGTGAATGACGCCCGCAGTCTTATCGATCCCCAAACTATAGCGAGAGGAGGCGCTGCAGCAACGTCCTCCTGGGCTTCTGCTTCAAGCGATTAAAGTCCACTTGTTCCAAGTCAAACAGTCGGCAAGGAAGAGTGAGGCCAGGATTGAACATCAGCAATTCCAGATAAATGTCAACAATCACTAACTAAGCGTGCTCTCCACATTTACTGTGTTTTGCTTTGCTAAATATTGCCAAATGAGAATTACATTGCTGGGAAGCAGAATGATTAATTCTCTGTTGCTGTGTGTTTATTTCATGAAACATTTCCTGGTAATAAAGTGAAAAAAAGCAATAAAAGACTCGTGGTCGTGATTTACAGTGACTTTAAAACAGCCAATAAAGTGTTCAATAAAGTTCTGTCTGGACCACTTTCCCCCTCAGCTCCTTTAAATGAACGCTGTTCTGTTTGCTGGTGCCTTTCATTGAACCCGATTCAGGGATATTAATCAATTGCTGCATTTCACTGCTGCAGTTTATCTTAAACAGCATTACAATTTGTATTCTTTTTTCAATTTTTTATGCTTTGGAAAGTTCTTAAATCTTGTTTTATTTAGCATTATGTTCTGAAGCACTTTGAATGGCCTTGTTGTTAAAATGCGCTTTACCAATAAACCTGCACTGTCTAGCAAAACGTATTTAATCACTCAATCACAGTTATATAACTCCAGGAATTCCTTTCTTTCTTCAAGAGATGGCTTAGAATGAGAGAGAATTCAAGACAGCTGCCCTGTGTGTGATTGGAAAGCATTTTGGGGGATTTGTATAAACTGTGTGAAGCAAGACCAAACAGCACGCTATTCAGGTTCTGCAGGTTGACATGAAGGGCAACCTTCCCTCTGAAGACAGGAACACAACAGATGGTGCAGCAGATACAGACATCAAACATGGACCCCACAAACCTGTGTGTGCTAGAACTCAACGGTCTCAATCACACTATAAATTAAAAGATTGTAGCACTTGATACCAATCAAGCAGCAAATTATATGCCATAAATTATATGCCATAAGCAATAAAGTTGCCTGTGAGTTTGGTTCGTAAATATTCGATTTGTTTGAGAACCTCTGATTTATACAGCTGGAAATGAACTATTATATCAATTAACAATACAGCCTAACCAATCAGTTGTTGGCTCAACTTTATTTATTATTTTTTTAAGATTTCTGATCATCTCAAAATCATCAGTTGACAGAACTTTGATCAAACAAAAGAGCTCGCTGGTGCTCACGTTGAATCAATACAAAAAAGATGTTGGAGGTGATCAGTTTATACATTTTTAAAGTGCATCTATTGTCATATTTTTAATGGTGCATACTGAGATCACACATTGACATCCGGCTGGTGTAATCCAAAGCCGACAGGGACAAACCTCAAAGACTTTGGGGGTGAAAAGTGTCTTCGCTTTAGTGAGTCTGCAGTCGAGCTTTGAGCTGCCCTCTGTGAACGTGGGAACGAGAGAAGAGGCTATAAGGGAGCATAGCCCTTCCTGTTTCTTCAAAACATTTGTTTCTTTTTCTTAAACATTTTTCAGTAAATGCTGATAGAGAGGAGGTTAGTTCAGTGGGCTGGCAGTCAGTAGATCTATTGTCTGTGAATTCACATTGTGAGCGTCACAACCAACACAGACCACCGATGAACGCTCACTTCCTGCTTCCACCGAGCTCATTCCCATTACACGAATACGGACCTTTAGACAGCGGCATAAAGCTTGTTTATGCGTACAATTAAAATGTAGAAATTGCATAAAAACAGGTGAATTTAAACTAAGTATTTCCAACATGATTTCTGGTTGAGAAGTTATCAATAAGGGTCTAATCTGCTCTCTCATATCCAAAATGATGGGAATGTAAATGACAGAATAAACAACAAAATTAATAAATAAGCATTTTAGCTTGGACACACCTGCTCCACTCCTGTGTTTTATAATCAGAATAATGTCTCTTTCTCTACCGCTAACTGTCGTGTTTTATCTGTTTTTACACAGCAACCTAATATGTATTTAATCATAACTCTGTGTTACTCACAGCTTAGTGTTTAAAGAGATAATACTTAAGATATGTTTATATGTCTGAGACTTTTTCAATTGACCATTAAAAAAGGAAAGCTTTTCCAGGACTCAGGTGAATGTGGGACCAAGGGGAGGAATGTTTAATAATATTAAATTGTTTTTGGAAGCAGTGGGGCTTAAGCGTTCCTATTGTATCACTGATAACATCTTCAAAGCTGAATTGTGTAATTTAATTTAATATTGAAAAGCAAAAGAAGCCAACAGATGGAGTTTAAAGTAATCCATTGTCAAATCGTATTTATCCCGAGGGATTTCCTAAACTGATTACTAGCTTCTTCTCATATAGCGGATTAGTTACCATTTGATGGGAAACTATTTATTATTCTCTGTTTTCTGTCCAAGACGTTGGTACTGATTAAGATCAGCCTACAGCTGTTTAACAACAGAGAGTATATTAAAACCCAATAACATTGAATTTTTGTATCGGTACCAACCGGTCCAGTGGAACATTTGCTGCATCTCAGTTTAATTCTCAGGTACTTTAATTTTATTTAAAATACATTTTATGACATTTTATGTCACTTTACGGAGAAGACAAACAAAGTAATGCAGTGTTACAGATTAAACTAACAGTATGTGCAGTATTTAAATATTTAAAATGAGCTCCACCTCTAAATGTTGTATCATTAAAGAATCAGTAATAATAAATCGGTGTTGTGCATTGTACACACTGATTCAATTCAGTTCAGTTTATTTTGTAGAGCCCAAAATCGGCAGGATGCCGGTCCACCAGGCAGGAGGCATCGCGAAAGAGACCGGACCAATGAGGTCGGGCCTTTGAGGCAGGAGGTACAGAGAGGAGGCAGGGCCATTGGGAAGGAGGCCAGGGCCGTTTCTCAATTCGAAGTACACGACTGCAGACTTGTGTTCTTCTGGAGTCTGGTCTCGGGAGCCCAGACTCCGGAGGACGGGAGGACGGGACAACGGGAGGACGGTCTTTCTGCGATTGGAACGGCTGCTTATTTGATGACGTCACCACATCAGCTGTTCTTGCTCCTGAGTTTATTCTAATTATTCAGTGTAAATTATTGTTTACAGTCGAATAAACAAAACAACCTAAAATGACATTTCGTGACTCAAAAACAGTAGTATTTATAAAAAGTCATCTGTCAGTTTATTTTCTCCTCCGCTATTGTTTCCGGTTGCTGGTGAAATGCATTGTGGGATATCTGCTGGCCAGAGTACGCACAAGTCTCCTGTGACGCATCCTCCGGAAAGTGGGAGGATCAAGTCACATCCGGGCATTTTGACCGTGATTTGAGAGAAGCGAACTTTGAATTGGAACGTGTACCCGGGCTGACGTTTCACGAGTCTACGAGGACACAAGTAGAGGAAAGGACGCACAAGTACGCATATTGAGAAACGGCCCAGGTCTAGGCCAGGGTCAGGACGAAGGAAGCAGAGACGAGGAGTGACGGGAGCGAGGTGCAAGAACTCATGCGCAGAGGAACTGGACTGGACTCACAGTGCGGATAACAATAAAACTCTTTACTGAGGCAAAAGGTCTCCAAAAATGAATAACGTACAAAAAAGGGCAGGCAGGGTCAAAACTGGCAGGTCAGGAATACTTACTAGCAACATAAAAGACAGGAATATGGACAAAAGACAGGGGCTGGGGCGGGGGGGGCAGGTGTACGGCATGAGACAGTAACGAGACAAGAGTGGCTGAGGGCAGGTGCAGGGAATGAAACAATTAAGGAGACAGAGGAGGGCCTTACACAAGTGACGTTTCTCAATCAGCGTTCTTGTGCATACTTTTCTCTACTTGTGTTCTCGTGAAACGTCATCAGTCTCAGCCCGGGTACATGTTCCAATTCAAAGTTCGCTTCTCTCAAAGCACGGTCAAAATGCCCGGATGTGACTTGATTCTCCCACTTTCCGAAGGATGCATCACAGGAGACTTGTGCGTACTCTGGCTGAGGGCAGGTGCAGGGAATGAAACAATCAAGGAGACACAGAGGAGGGCCTTACACAAGGATTCAGGACCCAGGACCAGCTTCAGATACGGCCAGGTCCAATGGACCCTATGAGACGTGAAGTTGGATGCATTGTTCAATTGTGCGTTTTATACATTGGAAGAAGAACTTCCACTTCCACTGATTTCCCCTGTGAGTATGTCCGCATGCTGGCATTACAAAGAAAAAAGCCTGTTGCAAACACAGGAAGGAACGCAACCGAGGCTCTTCAGGATGAGATCAAGCACACGCACACATGAAGTCATTTAAAAAAAAGTTTCTGTTTATACGAACCCACATAAATACGCCGTCTGCATCCGTCCGTATAGGACGCTCACAGTTTTCACAAATCTCCACTTTGGCCGGAGTTTTTAGAAATGATCGTTTTCCGTGATAAAACCTCAGTTTTTGTGTAAATGAAAGGCCAAAACGCATGAAAACATATGCGTTTTCCCATCGTGTAAACGGAGTCTTATAAGGAAAGTTACGCGAGAAGAAAACGAGCGAGTGCTCACCCACAACGTTGTGTCACACTGTGAAGAGAGAAGAAGGCAGTCGAGGAGTTAACAGACATTAACTATATTAACTGTAACGCAGCTGCCTACAGGGGCGATAACCGCTTGCATTTAGCTTCTGCATTAACTGTAATGAAAAGGTGCATGTCTAGACTTGGAGTTGATCATATTCAGTGATTGTGTGTTAGGCTCTGAGTGCCGCATGCACAGTGGCACTGGGATGAGTTCAAGCAGCGGCCTCCCGCTGCGCTCCCGAGGTGCTGCGTCTGCTTTGCAAACACGACGTGTGGTCCAGCAGCTTCCGTCACAAGCGCAGGAGGCCAAACACTTCAGGTCCAGGAGAAGAAGAGCAGGGCCGCAGCGGCGGAGGTTTCACAGACGTGTTTCGGGGGGCTGTCGGGAAGCAGGTGTGTCATCAGACGACGTGTGCTCAGCGAGTGAGACCGGCGGTTAGAGAGGAACGCTACACATCAGCCGAAAGAGCATCGAACAATAAGTATAGTGTCATCTATAGTGTTGCTCTCTAACCACCGGTGTCACTCGGGGAGCACGTGTCGTCCGATGACACACCTGCTCCCCGTCGATGAAACCGTGTGAGTGTTTGAGTCTCCGGCGACAGCTTTAATGTGTCGACGCTGACGATCTGATTGGTGTTTATTTAAATGAGGGTTAGAGAGCCCAGTGAGTTTACTGCCTCTCCGAAAAATATTTCAGATGTTGATTAAGACGATGGAGACGTTCCCCGCGGCTCAAACCACTTCACTCTCACTTCACTCCCACTTCACTCTCAATTCACTCCCACTTCAGCGCTTTGATAAGTTTTACCCCGAAGAGCTCAGCCCGTGAAACAGCACAGTCTCTGGAGGTAATTTTGACCCCATTCAATGTTTAATGTCTCTAAAAACATTAATTGACATCATTTTTTTTGCTTCATATTTCAGGACTTTTCCGAATTTATTGGGGACAACTGGGAAAACATAAAATTCACGTGATATGTTTTAAATGTCCTGAACACAACTTCTACGCATCAATTTGACCCCAGGCTGTTTTTCACTGTGTAAAACATATAAGAAACAGCTTTTTTATTTATTTAAAGGGCTATTTAGATAGTCAACAAACAAACAAAAAGTACCTGACACTTAAAGTTGGGAAACAATATTAATTCTAATAATTTTTTGGAGGCTTTAATTGTCAAAAAGGTTAAAAGGTTTTTAGTAAATTTGAAGGTAACAGGAGGGTTAAAAAAACACGTTAAATATCAGATTCAGTTATATTCATAACAAAATAAACATTCCCCCAGATGTAATATAGTCTTACCTCGATGTCTCGATAACTGCAACTCAGTCAGCGTTCTTAATCTTTAAACTCTAACGTCATATGTACCCGTGTAATGTCAGTGTCATATGCTCGTTGCACGCAAAGTGTTTTTTTCAAAATACACTTCTGTCTTCATGAGAAATTATCTTTAGGCTATAAAATCATATAGTTAGATGAGGAACAGAGCGTGCCTGACTTCATTGACTAACGACTCACGTGACTCACGCACACATGATGTATAAACTCCAGGGGGCCGCAGGTGAGAGTCAGAACGTAGACAGACGTGATCAATCGAGAGCGTTGCTCTAGAACAGAGGTCAGGAACCTTTTTGACTGGGAGAGCCATAAAAGCCAAATATTTCTAAATATATTTCCTTGAGAGCCATATAGTATTTTCAACGTATAATAAATTAAATATATCTTGCTTTTAATGCGACTTCTGGTGCTGTGGGGGAGGGGGGTGCAGGTGACTTTGTCTTTGCTGGAGACGATCAATAACGGACATTTAGTTTAATAAAAGAAGAAAGACGTCTTTAAGAAAAGGTCCGTACATTACTTCTGCTGTAATCTGGCGCGTTAGAGAAAATTACAGGGGGGCGGGCGGAGATTTTTTTTGCATCCCAGCTGACTTCTCATGCTCCATTTGACCCTCACTTGGGGACAAGAACCCGAGATACGGAGTGAACTTCCTTGCTTGGGGTCGGAGCGACATTCCCATAAAACCTCATATTACTGCATTACAGTCCTCAACCACATGTCGACTAGGCACACTCCCATGACCCCCTCCACCGGCCCGACAAGGGCACAGCGCTGGTCCACTGTTCCACGGCCAGGACAGACGCATCGCTCCTTCTGGATCTGAGGTTTGGCTTTCGGCTTTCGGTTTGAGCTTCCTTTCCAGCGGTAATCTTTCCCAGGAAGGTCGAGCCGTGCGGTACCCTGATAATTGGAGCGCGCCGTCTGGTCCTCATTCATAAACCCGTGATCCACCTCTCCATTTTCTCACTCCACGACCTCCGAGGAGGGATGTCAGCCAAGATAGCCTCGGTTTCTATTATAATCTTTAAGACTTTGATACTTTTTACGGTCATCATTGTGGTTCAACAAAGCTCCCTTTCAATATGCCGCCCTAATTACTACACCCAATAAAATCACAGAGGCACAAACTACATTTTGAAAGGAGAGAGAACGAGAGTTCAGTTTCTCTCTCGACCAGAAATAAAGAGTAAACGAGTTTAATTGTTCCATTTCATCACGCCACATCTCCTTTATGGTTTCATTTAATTTATGCTTTAATTAAATGCTCTGCTCACAAAGTAATAGAGAGCTGGTTGCTGATGTGAAACATGATGGTGGAGGTACTTGTCATGTTTAATGAGCGGGATGTGATAAATATACTGATGGAGTCATATATACAGCAGAATAAAATACCACAAAACAGCCCTAGCCCATCAGTGGTGATGCTTCAGAGAATGAAAGAGAGAAGACTTTTCTCAACAATGAAACACAAATTGCTCCACCAAATAGCTCAATGTCAAACACAGAAAGCATTCAATAGCTGGGTTTTAAGGATGTATGGATGGAAGTGGAGCCATTTGCCTGCATTGTGTGTTCTGCACAAAGCTGTCTAAAAGTGTTGATCCACATCTCGAGACCATAGAGAACAAGTACATTTAAAATCTGTTAGACTTGAAAGCAAACCGTTTTTCCAGTTTCTCAAAAGTTCTAAAGTTTAATGTGCGAACTGTACAAAAAGCTCCGTGATGAGTGGCGATCGGGCATTAAGAACAGGATCAGCGGTAATCCGGTCTGTGACTAACAGCTCAGCATCTCACATCCAAAGAAATTAGCAACACAGGGAGGTAAACTGGCAGCTCCTGTGAGTATGATCAATATTTGTTGACTGACATTGTACTTTTTTTCTTTCTTTTCTATTTTTGTAGTTCAGTCCTCGCCATAGAAACAAAATCATTTTCACGTACACACGTATCAAACAGCTTACGTTGGGCTAACTTACAAGATATAGTCAGTTCTGTGTAAATGTACGTTAATCTGAATGTACCATGTGACCTCGACCTCACAGCCTTCATTTGTTCGTGGTTTATGATACTGGTAACTAACTGTAATGAAGCTGCTCTATCTAATGGTGTCCGGAGAGAGACATATTCAGCTTTGTATTTGACCACATGAACCATTGAAGACTTGAACATTACATTTAAATTAAATCATGCAATTACAATGTTGTCTTTTCATTTCCTTTCAGGTGAAGTAAAAGCTGTTTTACAATCCAAAACAGCTGCTGAAATGTAAATAGCCGTTCTCAAACAGAAGCTGTTCAATGAAGCAAAGACACCAACAGGAAAATATCAATCAAGATCATCAAACATTCACTCTTTTTTTCATTTTCATTTGCTGAACCTCTTCCTCACACACTTAATGAGTCTGTTATCTGACATCACAGTTCAGTGTACTGTGATGTCAGATATATATATATATATATATATATATATATATATATATATATATATATATATATATATATATATATATATATATATATATTTCTACATATATATACACATGTATATATTATATATGTATGTATATATATACATATATATACATACATACATATGTATACACATATATATAAACATATATATATATATATTGTCTAAGTATTGTTTTAACAGGATTGCAACTGTGTGCAGCACTATTGCCCAAGCTAAATATTTCCCTCAGAGAGAATACATTATATATTATCTTATCTTTTTAATAATGTACACACACTGTTCATGTTTTACTAATTTAAATAAACTAAATATTGTATATATTGTTTTCTCAGTTTGTGTTTGTTATTTAAATCCCATACTTTTATATATGCACTGTTCACACTTTGTATTGTAACTGGTGTTGACTTAAAAGACAACAGCAATGAGGTGAGTATTAGAACAAAAAAATCCTTTAATGCAAAAAAGTAGTATTCATTTTTTACATCACAATATATTGAAGAAGCATTTTCTAAAAACAGGTTACTATAATTATTTTGAATGCTACTTGTTTGGGGATTGTGTCTTACCTTTAGAAGAGATATTATTTGAGTATTCAGATAAATATTTATGGTATACATTGTTTGGGGGAATGGTTCGCAGAAACTTCAACAAAGATGTTAGTTTAAAACTATATCAGGGACATCCATTATTTTGTATTATTATCTTTGTTGGCTCCACGGTGGAGTAGTGGCTAGCACTGTCGCCTCACAGCAAGAGGGCCGTGGGTTCAATTCCCGGTTGAGGCGGTCCTTCTGTGTGGAGTTTGCATGTTCTCCCCGTGGCAGCGTGGGTTCTCTCCGGGTTCTCCGTCTTCCTCCCACAGTCCAAAGACATGCAGCAGGTTAATTGATCTCTAAATTGCCCACAGGTGTGAATGTGAGAGTGAATGGTTGTATGTCCCTATATGTGCCCTCGATGGACTGGCGGCCTGTCCAGGGTGTCCCCTGCCTTCGCCCTATGTCAGCTGGGATAGGCTCCAGCGACCCCGCGACCCTAATGAGGATTAAGCGGTATTGATAATGGATGGATGGATCTTTATTTAAAAGGGACCATGTATAGTTAAAACATACATGTCACCATGCATTGTACCAGATGTAGTCACTTGACCAAACATAAAACAATAACAAACAGTACAGGATAAGACACATATAATGCAAAGCTATAGTACAGCACATTATAAGTAAGTAACACATACTATTAAAAGTAAGTAATAAACAACATTAAAAGCACTGTCCCTGGTGGAAGACCCATTGTGCATTCCCTGTTTCTGGTGTATCACAAACTTTAACACATTGCATCCTGATCGATAAATATGAAGACATCCATACTAGTGCTTCAGATGAGGTTACATTTAGAGAGTTTAGATATTAAAACATCATGATTGACTGTACCAGAAGCTTTACGCAGATTTAAAAATACAGCACCAACTCCTCCTCCTTTGTCAGACTCTCTTCAATCTGTGACAGTACTAACATTACGCTTGTCGGTGTATAATTTCTGTTTTCACAAACATAGTGTCAAATTGAAAAGCATCTCTACATTTGGAGCTTTTTAAAGCGTTTATGATTTTGTTAATGTGTGTCTCGTTGGTCTGAACCAGCTCGAAGTTCTGACCTGTAGCATCTGTTGCTACAGGTCAGAACTTCCCTTTTGTAAAGGATTTTCCTAGCGACTCCAGAAAATTATTATTAAAAACAGAAGCAGCAGCAAGATAATCATTAATGAACTTACCCTGTACTTTAAGTTTAAAATGTCCTAAAAAAAAGTGCTTCCCTCCTTGTAAGATTGTCTATATTTTTCCAAATGAGTTTGCTCTTGCCTTTTGCCTCATTCCGTATATTGAGATAAAAATGGGATTTAGCTAATCTTAGCTCATGTTCCTTGAACCTTTGGAAATCAGCATGTCAGTGTCTCTTCTAGTTTTAATTGCCTTCCTTAGAGCAGCATCTGTAGTCTTCACCAGCTTCCAGAGATTTTTTTTTTTTAAACCAGGGTAAATCGTCTTTTTTCAAAATTGGATCAGAACCTTCACATTCAAACTTTCAGAGTTGATTCTATGAGTGAAGTTATTACAGCCATAACCTAAATCATCAGAGGACAGGACATTGTCCCAGCACACGCTGTTAATTTCACTGACAAATGTTGCTTGCTTAGCTTTCGGTATGCACTGATGGATCTTTGTCTTACTTGCCTTATTTCTTAAACCTATTTTTGTCAGTTTTCTGGCAAAATGGGTTAGTTTGTGATCTGAAAAGCCAGGGGTTAAATTATAACATTTGGTTGTTCTTTCTGGTTTATTCTTAAATATCAGATCGATTTCAGTACTGGAGCGTTTGTCAACCCTTGTTCGGCCTTTGACTATTTGTTCTAGGTGAAATCTGTTGGTTATAATCTTTGATTTATCTTCCCAGTTCACATTTAAATCGTCCATAAGTAGAAATCTTAAAAGAGTGTCATCTGAATAAATAATGAATTCTTTCTTCAGATGACACTCTTTGAAGACTTCTGTGAGTTGATCATAGAAGGTGTCATCTGCAGATGGGGGCCTATAAACAAAGAATGTCAAATTACATTTGTTGGGACGATATTATTCTTATCCTGACATACTCTGAATTCTTACCCGCTTTGAAAATCACATTTTATTTTGTCTCTCACATAGAAAAGCACCCCTCCTCCCCTCCTTTCAGTTCTATCCCGTCTAAAACATTGATATCCCGGCACCGTGGACACACTCACGAGAGTTGTCGGTTTCAGCCAAGTTTTTGTTAGACAACGGAAGTCCAGATTTGAGTCGGAGAGAAGATGAGTTAGCTGATGGCTCTTTGATGTTGAAATGTCCACCAAATAGCCCAAATGTCCATTGAACCTGCTGTCTGAATCTCTCTTTCGTTTTACTCCTCTCAGTCAGGCTGTTATTGGTTGATTTTATTTTAGGATTAATAATTGACTTAAATGACATTTAATTAGGTTTACAATATAGTGATGTAAAAAGTTCAATATTTCCCTCTGAGATGTTGTGAAAACTAATGTGACGAAGAATTGGCGGAATTTGAATATACTGAACGGCAATATGAATAACATCAAAAACTGGGTTGATTTCATGAAAATCTTAAGGATGAATCTAATCCAAGAGATAAGCATGCACACACACACACACACACACACACACACACACACACACACACACACATACACGCACACACACATACACTGGCCTGCCTTGTAACGCTAAGATAAGGGGGGAAACAGATAAGAGGTGAAGATAATGTAGCAATAGATGGACAGCAGAGATACATGTGAAGAGTCAGCAGGAGGGAGAGCATGCATGCAGATAAAGAGCAGTGTGTCTGTTATCCGTCACACATAAACAAATAAATCCTCCACACAGACACATGTGTGCACAGTGCACACAATGAACCACAAACACAAAAGAGGGGAAAGAGTCAAGACAAGATTCAAGAAAAAATAAATAGCAAACCACAGCATTTTCTGTTGTTGAAAATATTCCATGGTCGACCTCATCTTAAGGATTACATGCTCTCATTGTTGAAGGAATCCAGCCCTCCGGCAGAAGTCCTTTCAAAGCCTCAGTGGATAAAATGAAAAACAAAAACTGAAAGCTGAGATCATATTAAATATTCAATTTAATATTACAATATTTTTTTATATAAAGAAGATTTTTTTCTTCTCTTGACCCGCCATCCAAAAAGTTTGGATCTGTTTGCTGAATTTGACTTCGTCAACACCCCTCCGTGTTGTGTGCACTGTTAATCTGCAATATCCGGCATTTCATAAAAAAACATTATTAAAGTAATTACAGACGTTTTCATTTCCTCAACATCACACCAACAACCTGGAGTCGGAAATTACGTTTTCATTGTAAATGACACAATCTGAATCTAAATGATGTGTGCAGAGTTTACAACCGTGTGTGTCTGTGTGTGTGTGTGTGTGTGTGTGTGTGTGTGTGTGTGTGTGTGTGTGTGTGTGTGTGTGTGTGTGTGTGTTTTGAAAGTCAAGAGTTCACTGGGAGCTCCCTATGGCTAGACAATCTAGTGCTATTTGATTCTGCATATTAACGTCTTTCCTGTAAAAAACAAACAAACTAGCGGATATTGATGGCGTTGACAGTATGTATCTGAGTGTATGTTGTGGTCCGATCAGCTGATGGCGTACAGCGACGGCCTGGGAGCTTCCAGTGGAGCGAGACTCAAGGCCGCCTCTGAGACCGGCTGAGGCCAGTTTGAAGTCAGGGAACAAAGTGTCGAGGTGGACCACATTTGCATCACTGCTGCTGTTTTTCATGCAAAATATGTGCGCGCCAGAACTTTGTGTGTTTTGTTATGTTTATTCGTTACGTCTTACCCGGTGTCAGGTTGAATTTAGCTCCACCCACAAGAAAAAACAAGATGGCGACGATTTCAAAACCAAAGTCCGAGTCAATGGGTAACGTCAGGGTGACTTCATCCTCTCCTCTCTCTTCAGACCCCGTTTACACGATGGGAAAACGCATATATTTTCATGCGTTTTGGCCTTTCATTTACACAAAAACAGGTTTTATCACGGAAAACGATAATTTCTGAAAACTCAGTTTTTGTGTTTGCGTGTGAACGAGGTCAAACAGAGTTTTAGGTGGTCAAACGTCACAGTATGCGACAAAAAATCATCATGTGAGCGTCCTATGCGGACGTATGTGGACGGCGTATTTATATAAACAGAAACTTTTTTTCAAACAACCTTGTGTGCACAACATTATTTTTGAAAATGAAGGGGCAGAAATATTTGTTTCTGTAAATACCCAGCTATGTGTAAATTTGGCCTCAGTATCTCTCCTGCATTTTTATTAGCCAACAATTTCATCCATACCTTTGCAAATATGTGGATTTACAATAGTTCTTTTACTCTAAAAGCTCGAAGTCTGCCAATTAA
Organism: Liparis tanakae; assembly: GCA_036178185.1. Lineage (NCBI taxonomy): Eukaryota > Metazoa > Chordata > Actinopteri > Perciformes > Liparidae > Liparis > Liparis tanakae. The sequence goes on from CM070107.1 coordinate 14,227,364, forward strand.
ATCTGTCGGCTAGATAAAATGCTTGTGACACATTTCCCGAATTTCCATTTCTCAGTGACAGTAACACACTGCCATCTTTTAGGAGATTTGATTCATCAGTCAATGTGTGTGTATGCGTCTAACACTCCCGCAGATATACGCTTAATGCAAGTAGAGGAACTATACCCAGAATAACAAAAGTGTAAACACATTGAGAAGATGAGTCAACAATCATTAGCTAGAACTCTGTCAATATTGAGCTGGCACAAAGGCCTTAATGCCGCCTGAACGCGTCACTGCGGCGTGGTTTGCGTGACAGGGGATCCCTTCGGCTGTCGACTGACTCACACTAAGTCTCCCGGCCACTGAGCTTTCCACTCGTCAGAGAGTCGGAGAAGATGGAGGCGAGGACCGCGGAAATGTATCAAAGAAAAGGAAGCGGAGGCCTGTTTGCCCAAATTCTGTACCTGCTGCACGGGGTTCAAAGGACAGATTCAGGCTACATTTACACATAGCAGGTATTTACAGAAACAAATATTTCTGCCCTTCCGTTTTCAAAAATAACGTTGTACACACAAGGTCGTTTTCAAAAAAGGTTCTGTTTATATGAACCTGCATGAATACGCCGTCCGCATACGTCCCATAGGACGCTCACATGACGTGAAGCATTTCTAGTCGCATGCTGTGACGTTTGACAACCTAAAACTCTGTTTGACCTAGTTCACACGCAAACACAAAAACTACGTTTTCAGAAATCTCCACTTTGGCCGGAGTTTTTTGGAAATGATCGTTGATAAAACCTCAGTTTTTGTGTAAATGAAAGGCCTGGTGCCTGGTGTATTGCTGACCAATTAAATGATCCCGGCCTCATTGCGGGTGTGATTACCTTAACTAGAGCGTCCCTGATGGACGGTAACTCTTAATTAAACCGTTGTGCCAGCGGACGCCGCACGAGCCATTTTCTGTGGTTCATGACCGCGGCAGCACGCCGGAACGCTCCGAGAAGTGAAGCGAACACAGCGGCAACAAGGCGGGGATCACGCCATCGGTCAACACTACACCTGGCGTTTCAGGTGTCCAGTAGCTGAGTCATTTTGAGACTGTGTTATTGCACAAAGAAAAATCAGAGAGCCGGAGATAAATCTGCACATGTTTTATGAGCACAGATGTGTGAGCAATAAATCAACTAGATCAACTACGGTTTGAGCTAAAATCCAAGTGGAAGCAAAGAGGCTATTTCAGTGTGAAGACGGACAGAGACACAATCTGGAATGAAATGGATGAGTCATGCTCTCAAATCTAAAGACCACCCTCTTTAAGAAAGACAGGATAAAAAGCTATATTGAAACCTGATGAGACGACAGTGACGAGGAACAAATGATTCTCCAATTTCATTATTGTTATGTATAAATGTATACTGTTTATGCACACATAAATAAATAGAGGAAGAGATGAATACAAGGAGGTTTAGAGAGCACAGTTGAGTGAGAAAAAACCGAGAGCACAGGACTTTCAGACCCAGCAAAAGAGAGAACGAACGTTAGAGAGAATTAGAGACGCTTAGGAGAGGGAGAGAGAGAGAGAGAGAGAATATGGTACAAGGGAGAGAGACCCTGGGAAAAGAGAGAGAGAGAGAGGGGGAGAGAGAGTGCAGTGCGAGTGAGGGTCTGTATGTGAGAAGCAGCGTGAGCAGGAAATCATTCAGCTCCTGATCATCACTGAGGACGACTCAACTACTTACCGACTCCTGCAATCCACACAAAGCCTTCTCCTGCGTGCTGATGGTTCAAATAAGGAACAAGAGACTTCCTCCTCCTCCTTCTTTTTCTTCTTCTATTTGTCTTCCTTTTGGAAAGAGACGTGGAAATATCCTCAGAGGGAAAGATGAAGGTTTGAAGAACCTGAAGATTTTTTGGGAGCTGAAGGAATACCGAACCAGATCTGCGTCGGAGGAATCGAAGAGCCGAGAGCTGATGAACGCAGAGGAAGGAATAATTAAAATACTCTCATAAGATCTCTTTTTTTTTTTTGGGAAAACAGGTATTTTTTTGCGCATCAAGACTTTTTTTAAGTGTCTGTGAGGAGACAAGAGAGAGAGGAGAAAGTTAACTCTGTGTCTTCAGATCACACACACACACACACACACACACACACACACACACGTCAAATATCATCATGTTCATCATCAATCTCTGTCGGCTGGCGACACGCTCTCACAGGTGCGGGGATGAGTTGAGACAAGACGGCGAGGACACTCGAGGATTTCCACACACGTTCGTGAATACACAGACGTGCAGTAATTACATCGGTGCAGGTATGTAGTGCAGGGGAAACCCAGCCGGACCAAGGATATGTCTTAAGATCCTCTTGAAGCTGAATTAATAACGTGTTAATTCAGTGATTTAAGGCTGAAAATTCTTGGATATCTGCATCATGAACATCAGAGACTAAAAAGGTCAAGAGTCATGCGTATAAGACTTGGAGGAGATGCCTTTCAGATGAGTGAGATCCTGGGCTTCAGATGGGCCTGATGTTTTTATCATGAGTGCAGCTTTGACGAGCCCCGACTTCAAGGATGAGAAATCTGCAACTCCGTCCCCATCGCTCCGGCTTCAAATGGATTCTATGATCGGAAGATGAGAAGAGTTTTTAGAAAAAAGAATCACTGAAAACATGTGATTTTGGGGGTTTGGGATATTTCGAGCAGAGCCCGACTGGAACACTTCTTCCTGTTTGTTTTTCCAGCGCTGCGGGACGGGCTGCACACAGTCACGGTATTAACCAAACAATTTCATTTCTATCCCTTCGACAATGTCCTTTGAGCTTGAACAGCTGCGCTTTTTGTTATGCTGAATTAAGCAGCTATTTTTGTTTGCCGGTGCAGAGAAGAAAGTCATCTGTTGATCCTTTGACAGACGATTTGAGTTTCCTCTGAGAAGTTACAGGAAATAAGTGACATATTGAAATACAATGAATTATTTAAGTGAGATTTGATGTTGTATTTATGGCATTCATCTGGGGAACAGCATTGGTGAGTAAATGATAACAAGACTTTCCTCTGTCTTTCTCCACTCTGACCCATTTTCCAGGCAGCGGTCCTGAGGCGTTTCTGTCTCTGGCGGTGACGTCGTAATCGAGTCGACGCCATGAACCTGCGCGGCGGCAACGTGTCGGAGTTGATCTCCAGCACCGTCAGAGCCGTAACCACTCTGGAGTCCAACACCTGGTCTCCACGTGGATTCGAGGAAAGCACCCTGAGAATCAACGCGACTAACTCGGGCGGCTGTCACGGGAACGCCGTGCCCCGCACCGGCATTGACGTGCACTTAGGGAACTTGTCTCACCGCAACGTCATCGGAGAAGGAGGAGTGTATGGCGAGGAGGGCGCTAGGATTTACGGGTCTCATTGTCCTCAACGAGAGATGGCGGCGGAGAAGAACTGGGCGGCGCTTTTGATTTTAGTCGTCATCGCCGTCACGGTGATGGGCAACATCCTGGTGATCCTGGCCGTCTCCCTGGAGAAGAAGCTGCAGAATGCCACCAACTATTTCCTGATGTCCCTGGCGGTCGCCGACATGCTCCTCGGCATCCTGGTCATGCCGGTTTCCATGGTGACCATTCTCTATGGTAAGCTTTGAGTGACACTGATGTCGGGGCTTCATTAGGTTGACATTTGGTGCGTCGCTGACTCGAATCCAACAGGCACACACAGTTACTTCCCGCCCCCGGTAGGGTGTGTGGATTGTAATCTGACCAAACAAACTGCACCTGTCTGCGTGTTTACAGCTTCACTAGCACCCCGCGAGAAAATAACCCAAATATTATTTTAATGACAGCATGGAGAAAAAGAAATGACAAGAAATCTGACATTTCCTTTTTAATTTTTTGTTTTCACTCTCATGTGTGCTGTGACATGCGTGGGGGGGCCCTTGTGGGCAGCGATGGCACTGTTCAGTGTTGTTGACAGTGAGTTGTTTTATTTTTAGCGCGGCTTCCATGCACACGGAAAGCTGGAAAACCAGTGAATTTACAGAGATGAATGAAAAGAGGCCACAGGAAAATACAAAAAGACTAACTGAGCTGTGCCCAGCGTGTCGCCTCCTGGTTCCCTTCACACACACACACACACACAGCAGACTGCCAGAGACAGACCGCAACTCATCTGCTGCAGTAACGGGGGATTATTTTTGTCAAATTACTTTCAAGAAGAGGTCTAGAATAAACTTTTATTCTCTGGTCTTCAATTTAGATTTTTGATTCAATGCCCTAAAAGACAAGCCTTCGAAATACGTTAAATATGCAGGACCTCCAGTAAGCAGAGGGTGGTTTTGTGCCGTATGGGGATGAACATTTTTGCCCTCTGCGTTTGCATAAGAACTCATGAAATCGCACTGTGCTCTTTCGTCTGAAATACCTGAGCTCACAAAGTTCTTGATGTTAAGCTTGTTTGAAAGTTGTATGCCACATATGATGTAAAGTTAAACCACAAGACCATAACCATACAAAGTAGTGGAAGTTCAATATTTAGCCAAGGGGGTAACTGGTTTTAAATTTGAGAAGAACATGTAACCCCTAAAATAATACACCTGTGTATGAGCAGATAGCACAGGCATTGAGGAGGGTTATCATCATGTCACGTCCTAACAAGTGGCCGAACTGGGATTTATCATCTGTTGTCTGGTGGCAATGAATAAAGTATGTAGTTTAGTAGGTATAATATAGTATAGTATACATAATATATCATATTTACCATTTTAGTCATACATGTTAACGTAATAAAGCATATGGCAATGTCGTTAGTTTTGGAGAGATGAATCGCTATGACCCAAAGTAACTGACAAAATATTATATATAATCTTAATCCCATTATTCAAACTAGAACGGGCACTCGGTGGAGCGCATACCTTCGCATATCACACGATTGGGCATTGAATTATGAACATTTTGGCATTAGTTGCATCCCAATTGGATAAAAATTGACATTGGTAAAAAGAAGTTTTTAAACTTTTTATGACCTTTGACCTGGTCAATCCCAAAATCTAATCAAATGGTCCCCGGATAATAACCAATCATCCCACCAAATTGCATGCGATTCGGTTTAATACTTTCTGAGTTATGCAAGTAACAGGCATACAAATAAATAAATAAATAAATACACGGCGATCAAAACATAACCTTCCACATTTTCAATGCAAAGGTACTCAGACAATGGCTGGAGACAATTGATGAGAAAGAAAACATGTTCACCTTATTGTTGCCAGTCAGTAAGATATCTGTTTATTGTTTGGTGCCAATTCATCCAACGAGTTAAGCAAATTCAGTTTTTACAATATCAATACCTGAGGCAAATTTCATGGCAATCGATCAAGTAGTAGTTGAGATATTTTAATCTGAACTAAAGTGGTGGACGGACCGATAGTCTGACATTTCCCGTCCCTAAAACCATGAGGAATTAATGTTTTAAAGTCTGGAAGAATACCTCCAGAGCCGGCAGCTCTCCTCTGTACCTGAACACTGTGGCAGCTGAAGGAAGCTTCCCTCGGTCAGCTGAAGGAAGCACTATGTTCCCTCTCTGCTCGCCCTTATTTTTTCTATTTATCTGTCACACACACACACACACACACACACACACACACACACACACACACACACACACACACACACACTCACACTCTCCACTGCCCTTCACTGATGCCCATTTCCAGCTGATCCTCACACTTCTGCCTCCCTGAGCTTCCCTGGGTGACTCTGGAAATGTCACGAGCCGCCGCTCACATAAGGGGCTTTAAGCCTCGGCGGGCATCTGAACATAAGAAGTATTCCATCTTAAAGTGATGAAGTCTGTCATCTTTTGCTTGATTCCAATGTAGACTTTGTTTGTCTATCTGAGATCTGGCTCCACAAAAATGCTCCATCAGCAGCAGTAACAGTGTCAGGTGACCACATGTATAGGAGAGTTGGCTCAGGGTGGTCTCATAATCTATGTTACATTACATAACATGTCATTTAGCAGACACTTTTATCCAAAGTGACTTACAATAAGTGCATTTCAACCTAGAGTACAAACTAAGAACAACAAGAATACAGAAAGTAACATTTCCTCAACATAGTCAAACTACAAAAGTACCATAATAAGAGCTATTTAAGTGCCACTGAAGTGCTAATCTGTGTTTTAATCCAGATATAGTCGGTGAGAGATAGAACTCGGTGTGATGAAATCCAGTGGCCTGCCTGTAAATACTTCATTCAGTCTCCCGAATGAGGATACTCACTATTCTCACTTTTAATTGTTTGTGCTCCCATTGAAAAGTGTCAATATTGTATAAACCTTGTAATCTAATCTCTGTTTTTAGGTTTGTTTTGTGACGTCCGACTCTCGATACTACAGATGAAAAATAGCCTCTTGGCTATAACTCACACACACATTTACAGAAATGTTTTTTTTATTAATGTGCATTGTCCCTTATCAAATAAACCAAAGTAAGCCCTAAGTAGCAAATTAATTTGCATTAAAATGAGCGGCGGTAAATTAGCCAGAAGGAAGAGCGCTCCCAAAAGAAGGACCCCCGGTGCTCATTACTCACCTTCCCCACTCTTTAATGAGAAGACAAAAGAAGTCATTAGTCGCGCCGACGCCAAACACAAACACACGCCGCGGTTATTCTCTCACTTTGCTCCTCACATTCATTTAGTGACTCAGAGAGCAGACGCAGCATTGGTTCAGGGCGAGAGGCCACGCCGATGATGTCACAGAGCGAGCCGGTGGCCATAGGATGGGTCAATATTTATGTTGTGGAGACCATAATGAGAAGAAATCCAGAAATGAGGATGTGAATGGGTATTAATGAGGTCGTAGATTGGTTTGTGGCTGATGTCATGGTTGTGAAGATTAGATTAACAATAGGGTCATACACTAAGGTCAGGGGCACTCATGCATGAAACACTAGGTGGAATTGCAGGTGGTCGTTTTTAGTAACGCCATCATTTATTACCTTCGCATTGAAAATACGGAAGGTTTTGTTTTGATCGCCGTGTATTTATTTATTCATTTATTTATTTATTCGTTCATTTATTTATTTATTTGTATGTGTGTTAATCGCATAACTCAAAAAGTATTAAACCGAATCGCATGAAATTTGGTGGGATGATGGATTATTATCCGGGGACCATTAGATTAGATTGTGGGATTGATCAAGTCAAAGGTCAAGGTCATATGAAAAGGTCAACATCTTTTTTTTACTATAGCTCGGCCAATTTGTATCCAACTGGCATACAACTAATGCTAACATTTTCATAATTCAATGCCCAATCTTGTGATATGCGAAAGTATGCTCTCTACCGAGTGCCCGTTCTAGTTTGACTAGTTATAGTTTGAATACGACAAATGAGGTAAAAATCAACTGCAAATTAGGTATTCGGGCATGGATCGAATCGCTAGAGGAAAGCCAGTCAGAAGAAGTGTGACATCGTCTTCAGCGTCTTTCTTTGCTCTTCTTTCAAATATAATTCCGATATAACTGCGGCTCCGCTAACCTCTTGACCTTCCATTCAACCAGGTGTTTTCTAACCGACTGCGAGTCTCTGCAGACATTGAATGGGACTTTGATTCTTCTGTCTAGGATGTGCTCCGTGTGTCCGATACTTTGTGTCGACGCCGGCGCTCTTTGGTTGTAGATGAGGTGGAAATGCAGCTTCAGTTGTAAACATGACATCTTCAGTACTTCTCTTTACATTTTCCATGTAAACAACATTCTGTGAATCAAAACTCAAGTGTGTATGTCTTGTTTAAAAAAATAGCTACTTATATAGAGAGTTGCACTCTTAAAGTAAGTCATAGTATCAAACAACCATCGGATGGATGTTAGATGAAATATCACAATATTTTTTTATGTGGATTGGGAGGAAACGTGGTCAAGAAATTCACAATTATCCAATAATGGTTCCTCATCATTTCTTATGACTTTTAAAAAGAAATCTAGATCCACCATCAGGTTGAAATGTGTTCAATACTCTGGTTTATGACAGATACCTGCAGAACTAATGAGATGTTTCGCATATTTCTCAACTGGACTTTGTGTGATTTAATGCAAATCGGCAAAACGTGAAATCACGCAGGTCACGGTTGCTTATTCACGGCCAGCGTGACAGTAACACAATCCCCAAGCACCTTGAGTAGAAAGATGACAGCGGCACAGAAAGGCATCTGCAGAGCGTTTTTTTAGACGTCTTTTACCCAGAGGCTAATGATTAAAATGTCCAACGTATATTCGTCTCGTCAAACCACAGCCACAGAAACCTGCTATGTGTAACTAATTACCCTCTGAACCTCACGTTGGGACACATTATGAGCATCCAGTGATGGAGTACAGTTATACATTTAATATGAGCTAGCATATTGAGCATATGAGATACTAGTCTCATAAGTGTTTTGGCTAACGTGTTAAGTAAGTGTGGCCCAGTGAGGATTTAGGAGATCAAGTTCTATCAATTTGACTAAAACAACGATTCAATTGTCTTGGGAAATTTGGGATTAGCCTCACCATGGAGGCTGTGTGGATAAAGAGCTTGATTCCTTTGTTATACATGAACATACAGAAGGCCAATACCATTTCATACTGCAAAGTGTGGCTTTGGTCCTCGCTCTGGTTTTTGCATTCTCCGGGGATGATGTCAAAATGATGTCAAAATACACTCAACAGACTGATGTGCTTTCTCACCTTAAACAATCCTCCCGACTCTCTTCTGACTGTTGTAAAGAGCTTCAATAACTTTGGGGTTTCACTTGACTAAAGTTTGCACCCATGGTATTTGGAGATGCACAGTTCTATTTGAATGCTCTCCCATCTGAAATGAGGTTTGATATTGTGTCTGCTTTGATGGCTCCTGCATAGTTTGGCCGATATCTTAGGAGATGGTCAAGAGGCACATTTATTTTCCCAGAAGAGATCGATGGCGCTTTGAAACACGGTTGTTCATTTCAAGGTGAAGCCACTCCGTTTAACTGCACTGACTGCACTGTTTGTTAGATTGTGACTCTAAGCTGATTTTTTTACAGTTTATCAATTTTTTTATTAGCACATGTCAACATTCGTCAGTAGAATCCCTTTAGTTCTATCTTCCACTGCAATGGGAAAAACCAACAGAAACAAATCCAGTAGAAAATAAAAGATTAAGAGAGATGTCACACAAACACCAGAGAGATTTGTACCATCCAGATCTGTCAACAGGTAAATTAAAAAGGACAGGTTGTTACATTTAACTATCAGACTTGTTCATCAGGGACCTTTAGTCCAACGTCATTTCTCATCCCACAGCGACAGTCGGCCGATGGGTACCTCGTGCAAACACCTTAAGTGGTCATAAGTGAGCTGGACGTATTGTGTCTGTTTGATGTGCACTTGCAAACCTTGTCACACACTCCAGTAGTTTCCTTTCAGCATAAAACCTCTACTTTCAACCCCCTCTCTCCACTCAGTACAGGGCTTTTGAATTCCAGTTGCTCGGTAATCAATGCCTCTTGTGGCAAAGTCTCTCTCAGCCTTCTTCGGTCCCCTGGTCACTATAGGCAACAGTGAGGAACAGAGGACCTACGGGAGCAGAGTATTCCAGTCCGAGTCGACCAGTAGATCTCTGTTCTGGTTTCAGTCTTTTGAGGCTCAGAAATAACAGTCATGGATTTTTTTTCTGAATCTCAGATGTATTTCCTCCCTTTTCTTCCACCCCCTTTTTTTTAACTTTTAGGACCCGACTCTGTATATATCACTCTATTCTCCCTTCCCACCCATGTGATTGGCTTCCCACTCAGAGGGAGTACAGTAAGACAGACCGAGGACAAACAGCTTACAGGTTCTGCCGTGTTTTTTTGGACGGGGCAGCAGCAGGATGATATTTACAAGTATTCACACTGGAAAGGGATATATTTGTGTCCTTTATATATGAAAAGCAGGTCTAAGTGCCATTAAAATACTGTGAAAGTGTTAAGAACGCTCCGTCCATGGAGGCCTACACCAGCCCATATTCAGAGACTGAGCATATAAACAAGCCTTATGTTTTTTATGTCACGACGACACAATACATTGACCATTTCACAGTTTGAAACCTAACAGGTGTATTCAGAAGAGTTGGTTGAACATTAAAAGCATGTTAACATGCCCAGAGTATGGAGCTGAAAATGAACACGTCTCCTTAGATGTGTTGCCTTTTAAACCATGTAATAATGAAAGTATTCAGAAACAATCTCACAGGGAGCCAAACGGAGACAATCGGTAACGTTAGCATGAACAGCACAGGCCATGATAAAAATATATAACAGTTTGAATAGAACATCCAAAAGACGTCACAGATTTGCTGCATTATATTTTATTTTTTATTTTATTCTTTAATTCAGACGCCAAGTTCCATATAAAATAACAGACATACAACTATAAAAAAAGAGAGAAAACAAGAAGATACAACATACATAATGCAGTTCATTAAAAAGTATGAAGACTTTTGTGCCAAAGTCGTCTTACGTTCGAAGTAAATCGATAGCAGCTCTTTATATAATGAATACTTTCATTATTAGATGATTGAAAAACAGAAGAAAGATGATACATTTTGTTTTCTAAAAGAATATACGAAATCTTACATACATTTTAAGTCACCCCATCTGCTACTTTAAGAAGATGACTAATATGACTAAACACACAGTATCCAGTTTATTAGGTACACCCAGCTAAAACCAGTGCAGTCTAATACGATAGCTACATGAAGATCTTAAAGTATTGAAACTGAAACATTTAAATAATTTAGCCTACTGTATATGTATTATTTATACTGAGCTAAGGAGGCCGGGCCGTCCACCGTGGCCATACGTTATCGGCTGGACTCCTAAAACTCAGATTAAAACACACAAATGTGGAGCGACTAAATATTGTGGGAGACATTCCTCCACTATATTTCCTTTAAATATCAAATTGTGGTTTGTCTATTTATGTTCTGACCACCCTTAAAGACCAACTTCAACCTTCTTGCTTTTGCTCACCTCCGGTGGTTTAAATGGTATATTGAAGGTCGGGTATCCTCACAAGACCTCCTACCAGAAGGGCAATTATAGATAACGTGATTACATGATGACACGATTGTTGAACTGATGAATCACCAACGGAGAGCAACTGCCGACCAACAAACAACAGACACATAAAAGGTTAAATAGATTTAACGTGGCTGAGCAAACTGTTGCTGTGGAGCCCATTTCCATCCGAGCTACAGCCCCCTGAAAGGCTCTGGACACAGCTTAGGCTTTAATAATCTGAGCTCACTCTGAGAAGTAGGCCGGGTGTAACAAGTCTTATATAACAGTGGGAAAGTCCTCAGACGCTGGTCTCGTCTTGATGAGGCAGTCGTCAAGAACCTCTAATTCCTCGCTCGCTAGGAGAAAGGATGATGAAGGGATCCGAACAGAGAGCGAGAGAGAGCATCCCAAGTGGAAAATAGCCAGTGTTGTGCTCCTCCATTCGTGTGCAACTGCGAGAGAGAGAGAGGAGATGTTGTCTTTGTGTGCGTCTCTGAGCTGCAGAGCGAAGCACAAAGCGGCCTTGACAAAAAACTAAAACGAGAAAGAAAACCACACAGAGCTGCAACAGCAGCAGGCGCTCGAGTCAGCTGCTCCGTGGCAGGAGCAGACAGAACCAACCCAAACAGATGCAGACAAAAGGGCAGAACTGTTATTGGGCTCTGCCGGCCAGATGTGAGACAGCAAGGCAAAAAGGTCAAGAGGACTCATTTTCGTGTTAAACACACAAAAGAATTTGACTTGGCGGCTGGTGTATACATAAGACAAACAAACAAAACAACAACAATCAACAGTCAATGTAGTTGATACTTAATACTAAATATAGAGATGTATGTGTATATATATATATATATATATATATATATATATATATATATATATATATATATATATGTATGTTTGCGAATGCTTGCTCCAAACATTCTCCATTCTCAGGATGGAAACTACTACATTTTCATCTGACCTATTTATGCTGGGGGAAAAAAAGCAGAATTGGAATAAAGAAAATTGGAATCAGCAACCAAAACCCCTTGTTGTTTAATGACTGTGTAATTGTGACATTAAAAAACGTCTCAGGCCGTTAAAAGCCTTCAACACACACATGAAGTTTGACACACAGCGGCGTCCTGTATTTCCTTTGGCTCAAAAGTTAAATAACAGTTTAGACAAAATAGCATTTGCCTCCAAAATATTTAGTAAAGTATCGGGGCCAAAACTGGGAAAATGTACTGTAAAGAATTATATTACTTATTTAAATCCAGTCATTTTATACTTTTATTTAAGCATTATTTACTTCACATTCTCTTGTATTGATTCTCTTTCTTTTCAACCTCTATGTGACTGTGTGCAGTCTCTATCATGTGTCCTCTCGTAAGACGCCCGGTCCTCTCGTAAGACGCCCGGTCCTCTCGTAAGACGCCCTGTCCTCTCGTAAGACGCCCTGTCCTCTCGTAAGACGCCCGGTCCTCTCGTAAGACGCCCTGTCCTCTCGTAAGACGCCCTGTCCTCTCGTAAGACGCCCGGTCCTCTCGTAAGACGCCCGGTCCTCGCGATGCGTTAGTATTTTTAGTCTCATAATAATAGTCCTCGTGGCGGGGTTGCCAGTTTTGTTGTGATCGTATCAGGCTTAGTCCTGAAGTCTAAGCGAAAGTAGAATTACAGACTCTCACTCGTGGCTGCCGATGGGTGAAGATGTTCCCCCGCGGAAACTTTTCCACTTACTCCAGAGAGCGGCATGTAATTAATGTTGGATAATTGGAGCTTATGATGACACGCTGCTCTGGCACGCTGTCGCTTGGATGGATCACGTTCGGTTGGCTCTCGGGGGACGAGGCTCACTTTTCTCTCCAAGTCCACGGACGACGTCCGTCAGCTCCTCACGTCTCCGACCGCCTAAAACGTGTTTAATTGTGTTTATTAAACGTCTGCGGGCTCGTGACCATAACCTGCAGGCGTGTTGATTGAACTGGTTGTTTTCATGTGACTTCTCAGGCCGTGAGCGCCGTCTGTGTTTCGAGCAGCAGTGAATGTACTCGCACTGCCACAGTTCACCGAGCCTTTTTATTCCCTGGAATTCAATGATGATGTTGTTGTGTTGGTCGCCGCTGCCCAGTCATAAGTCATAACCCTCCCCGATGACTTGTTATTCTGACAAACTCAACACTTTACTCGGCACTTTACTTTACTCAACACTTTACTTTACTCAGCACTTACTTTACTCAACACTTTACTTTGTGTTCCCTTTGTTTTCCCCTTGTAGTATTTAGTATTTCAGTATTTGGTATTAGTATTTAGTATTTCAGTATTAGTATTTAGTATTTAGTATTTTAGTATTTAGTATTAGTATTTGTGTTTTTATTTGTATCTTTTATTTTTATTAATGCTCTAATGTACACCCACTGCTGTGATCCTGAAATTTCCCCACTGTGGGACCAATAAATGAATATCTTATCTTATCTTTTTGATTAGCTTCCGGAACAGTCGACTGCATTGACTCCGTTGCTTGAAACAACTTCTCCTGAGATCCTCGTTGGCTTCACTTCTCTGCTGCTCTCATACGTATGAACTGTAATATCCTAGTTGCCTCTGCTGCTGCTGTTATGCATCTAATTATGATTGAGACAAAGCCTTTAAAACTGCTAAATGAAAATAATGTCTTCCAGGGACATCTGCACCTCTTCTTCTTCGACACCCTCTGTCTTTTCTTCTCTTTGTGGATAAATTAACATAAGCTGTGTTTTGATATTGGTGATCAATACTGAAGTTATGGCTCCTTTGTCTAAAAGCTTAGGTCACACTGTTTGTACGTTTCCTTTTTAATTGGTCCTGATGAATGGGATAATTAGACTTGGACTCAGAACAGATAAAGCATTTGCTGTTTATATGATGACTGCATGGTTTCTAAAGAGTGAGTTGCTTATGGCTGGTTTCATGATGTAACATCGGAGCGCAGAGTTGCTTAACTTGATAAATGAGCTCACCTTAATAGATGAATCACCTTCCTGACCAGTGCACTTTGTTTACAGTGTGGGAGCCACACAAGGAAGAAGGCGAAAAGAAAAGCAGATGAGAAAACTCTTTAAAAAACCAGCCACTCATTAATATTCAGTGAAAAGTTCTGCAGACTTCATTTCTTTTAACGGGACCACAGTGGGTACACGTCTCTGTGTCTTTGAGGGTAAGTGCCTTTGGTCTCATTGTAAAAAAACAACTACAAATAAATCAAATTAAATTATAAAGATAGGATTGTGTGACTTTAAGTATACTCATCAGAAATGCCTCCAGTTAAACATCCCTCAAGGTTACGCTCAGCAGGTGGAGTGGATGATGGGGCGTTACTCAAGACGGTCATGTTTTTTTTTACTTGTCCATCACAAAATCCTCCAATTCAAGCCACGATATTTTTTTCTGTTTTACCCCAATTATTTTATTACAAAGTGAATATCTTTGGATTTTGGACTGTTGTTCAGGCAAAAATTGACATCTTAAGATGTGATTTTGGACATTTTTCACCATTCTGTAATAATACCCCTCTAATTCCCAAAGATGGGGTCAGGACCAACAGGTGCATGGCAGGAAGTTTTAATTGGGCTGCCAATCTTCCATTATCTTAACAAAATTATTTAAATATTTTATTTATATCTTTTTAATCTACGTTTTGTTCTGATGATTGTAGTCTACATATAACAATATGAAAGACTAGAGTATGTATTTTACTGATGAGAAGAAAAAAGAAGAGCCTTAAAGCATAACATGTGTTCATGTATTCAATGAGAAATGCATGAAACAAAATTTTGATTTTTAAAAGCGTTCTCTTGAAAATGGTCGATGTTATCACAATTTACAGATACGGCCGCCAGGTAATTGAAAGGGGAAATATTTTAATCTTTACAAAGATTCTCCCCGGAAAAAGTTCTGAACAGCAGTGAGGATTATGCTGGCTAACAATCTGGCTAAATAAACTGAATTGAATTGAAAAAGTGAAATAAAGAATAATAGTGGGGGAGGTTTGGGGAAGGGTTGTTTTTATATATTTTTATATTTTGAACAACCCCCTGTACCTGTAGGAAGCCAAGGATCGTGAAGCATTTTTTTAAACAACTGATGCCAATCAGCGCTCTACCTGACATAATGCAACGTTTCATTCAGGAAAAAAGTTATATCAGGTTGGGTCCGTCGCCGTGTTATATGTGGTTCTGTATGAACCTCCATGTCAACATATTACTTTCAGTCGGCTAATTTTAGTTTGATTAAGCAATAAGTAAGTTTTCTGATGCATGACTTTTATTTGTCACATATGTATTATATTATCTGTAATTTTACTTAACAAGATATTCCACATAACTTCTTTTCTTTCCTTTTGTGTTTAGTTTTTTCCATCTGCAGCGCACCATCACAGTTTTGCATCAATAAGAAACGGGTCTTTGGCTCACGTCTTTTAAACCTTTTCCAGCTTTTTTTGGTCCAATTAGCACAGTGTGTTGATGGAAGTGTGTCCGTCTCCCGTCTCTAGTTACATTTTCGTTTGCGTGTTCTATTTATTTTTAGTTAAATTGAACATAAGTCACTTTGAAACTGTCTTGAACTTTGCTGTAAATAAAAAGCTTGTTTTGCCAGTTTATTTAGACATCTTCAATACATCAATACTGGTGTAACATCAACAAAAGGATTCGAGAAAGACAGAAAATCCTTGTCTACCTTCCTGTGTTTGTATGCAGAGTTGCAGAGAACTTTGGCATAGCGGCGTCACGTCTTAATTGTTGTAGAACAGATCAGAGCTAAACAGAAAAGATGTAAACACAGTTTAATCATCCAGCAGATAATCTGTTTACACATGAAACGGTTCTGCAACAAATACACGGACAGGGCAAACACATGAACACACAATTAAAACGAACACGGGAAAACAAAGGTAAATATAATAAGGGATAATTTACCTTTGAACCAAATACAATCGGTACACACATTAGAGAAAGATGTCAGAGGAATCTAAGTCACATGACCACTGTAGACATTCTTCATCTGACAGATAGGAGAGGAGAAAACCATGAGAATGGAAGAGAAATACATATTTACCTGGTGTATGTGTATTTATAGAACTGCAGGATTAGACCTCAGGGTCTTCTTCGTCTCCACTCCAACAAGTCCAAAGGACACTGACGTCATCAGATGAGACTGACACATTGTGTTTTTATGTATTTACTGTAATGTAAAGAAATGAACAGACCATGTGCTGTTACATCCTCACAGACGGACCAAAACCAAGTTGTGGGAACGAATGAGAGAAACCAACCTGAGGATGAGCCTGGATATCACCACTGAGAGAATATTACATGTACATTTCAACCAGAAGGTTCAAGATTTCAGATCAGACTTGGCGTGTGAAACAAGTCTTGGTAACAGATGTGCACGGTGTGAATGTGTACATTAAGTTGTGGGTGGAAACATTAAACGCGACGCCCATCACCGTGCTTGTTGCCATGTTTTTGTTGTCGCTGCCACCACAGCTGACATTGTAATGACAGTCATCAGGGCTGCTATTTGTGTAATTACATTAACACTTAGAGAGTGGGCTGTGCACTTTTACCACGCAGCTACTTCTAACTTCAGATGGAGAAAGAAATCATGAGTAAGAGAAGAAATGAGGCAAAAGCTTTCTCACTATAAAATGCCCTTGTTCCTACTCAATTAGCACACATACTGTATGCAGGTTTTATTCAACTCAGGAAAACATGCATAAACAAAAGCAATCACAAGACCAGTGTTGGTTTCATTGGACAACCCTAACGGTAGTTAGTTGTTTTTAAGGCGCGAATCATGAGGGTTTTTTCCCCACAAAACGTGACTTTTTCAGATTTGGATCAGAATGAGCCTGATATATTTTAGTCAATTGTTTTTTCTTTATTAAAACATCCTTTGTGTAACAGTTTAGCTCCACACCTTCCTTCATGTATTAGTTGTTTTCATCCTGTCTCACAAACTATCACGTCATTCCAGATCCTGCTTCCCATCTCGATAGTCCAACTCCCTTCACCTGTTCTCTCACCTGCCTCTGGTCACCTCGTTAGTCCCTCATTACCTTCACCTGGTCTTCATGCCCGTCTCACCTGTTGCCCATTCCCTCGTTAGTCCCTGTCTACTTAAGTTCCCTCACTTGTCCTCGCGAATCATGTGAAAGCCACACATTGTCAAGCGAGTAAACTCACGCGGAAAAAGTGTTGCAAATATTTGTAACACTTTTGGTGTGAACGCAGTACTTATGAGGACTCAAGCTGCAGCTTGCTGATTGACTTAGATTAAAATGCTTTTATTGTGAAGCATGTGTGGCAAAATATCAGCGGCAGCTTTCCGAATACTAGTTTTGCGCTGCAGCTGAATGGAAAACTGTTTAATCTAGATCAGCGATGCTCAACCATTATTGTTTTAGATCGCTGCTTCTCTGATTTTTATAATTCAGAGTTCTCTTTTCTTCTTGAATCAGGAATTATGATCCTTGTAACCAGATGGCATCACCCCTGCCTCTCTGACAGCATCTCCTGTCTTAACTTGACCCAGCTTCACTTCATGGCAGAAATGTGTTAAAGCCGCATGACAGCTCGCAGACGTCCGTCTCCATCGTCTCTTGGTGTGTCAGCGGGCCCATTTAGTCTGTGAAGAGATGGATAAAGTGGGTTTGAAACCAACGCTTTTGCAGGTTCAAGGAAAAAGTTAAGGAGAAGGCGACATTAGTTATATTCAAACACAGGCGATGGAGATTGTGGGATAAACCCTTTTGGATTCAACCAATACTGCAGCCATTAGAAATGGGTTGGTTGGTCTGTCTGGTTGATGTAGCTGTTGTGCACTATGCGATGAAAGACACGATAATAGGCCTTTTTGTAAGATGTAAATGGTAAAACAAAACAAAACAATTATGGCTGAATTCCATTTAGCTGCTTCAGTTTCCACGGCCCACGGCCACATATTTAAAAGTGATTTGCAAGCACTACATGCACGTGGATTGCACATTGTGCCACCAACTTGTTTCACAAATAACCGTCACTCTCAAAAAATTAAGATTCATGCATAATGTTGAAATTGAGAGGATTTTTCGTCAGTCGACGATTGTTTGAATCTATATTTCATAACAATCCTATTGCAACATGTACTCTCCTTAATTTACAGGAGTGTAATATGATTTTTTTGTTTCTTCTCATTTTCACTTTAAAATCTTTTTTTCACTGTTGGCTAGTTTCCTATATGGAGTCCAAACTCCCTGGTCGTTGTTTTGTTTTCCGATCGAGAGTTCAACGAGTTTCAAAAGCCACGGATGCAGTTTTGTTTCCTGCGGTTTGGACTGTGTATAAAAGATTCAGACGTTAACCAACAGTTGGCACATGTTCCGGGTTAAAACCTCTTTAACTCAGACCACAGAAACACACATGGGATCGAAAAGAAGGTATTTCACGTTAGTTTCTTGTTTGACTGCGGCCAGAGTGTCGGCCGCAGCAGGTCGCGTCACATTAAAGCCTTCGCTGTGATCAACAACCGGCAGATTGAACCTCCCCGAGAGACGGCCGGCGGGATCGACCGTCATCCCGTGTCAGACTACCTACGCTCTGCACTCTGTTCTCCTCTCTCGACGCACCTCCTCAAACACTTGAGAAGACTTGAAGGAATGACCCGTTGTCAACCTTCACTGTTACACAATGAAAACACAGCTGTTTCAGATGCAGTGTTTTTTTGTTATGGTTTCACTAATAACTCGCACACAACACAGAGAAAGAAGTCTGATTATTTATGAAGAGTGGTCAGGTTGCAATGTTCCCGACTTTGAGCCACATGGACTAATTGTTGAAGCCTGCAGATAACAATTACTTTCTCCTTGGTCGATCTTTACAGCTGTCGGGTACATTTACATTTGTTAATAAGTCAGATCGTTCCAGCTCCGGTGTTTGTCATGACTGTGATACAAAGTGACTGACTGTCTTTTATTTTAATGTAAAGAGCAAATAAAACAGCAGGCCCTTGAAAACAAAGTTTACTTTTAACATTTCAATTACACCAGGATACTTTGTCAGACACTGCAGGATATAAAAAATAAACGTTCATGAGTCATGACAGTTTTTTTTTTCTGATTTGCAGCAGCTTTGACACGACTTCAGTGTGCTGTCGGAGCGTGTGATCTCCTGCGTTGTCTGTATCATAATCACTTAAATGATTTATTCTCCCTGAAACTTATTTCTCCAACACGCCGGCTTCTTAAGACCGCATTGAACGGGGAAGAAAATTGGCTTCTTTTCCCGGATCGAGCTCCGTTGCAGAGCCGACTGGGTCTAATTGGTGTCGGCTACCGAAGAATAATGTCACAGTCGCAGCCTTTCCACGTGTTGAGGTTTCACAACCCGGGGAAGCAGAGGCGGCGGCTCTCGACTGTTTGAAAGGAACAAGGCAGAGGTGACAATGGCAGAACATGTCGAGTGAACCGCAGCAGCAGTTTCATGAGGACGGCTCGGTCTGCAGCAGCAGGCGGGGGAGCAAAAAGTCACATCGCAGCAGGTCCTGTGGGATCTTTTGAGGGATTATTTCCAGTGTGTGTGTCTGTGTGGCGTAGGTTTAATAATTCCCTCCAGGCCAACAACGGTATAATAGTGTGAAACCATATCAGTCCCTCAGGGTGAATTCTCTTCTCTCTTTGTGCTTCTCAACGGGGAACTCAGAAGAGATGATCGACCGCAGAGCGACGTCCTGTTGGAGCAGAAACAACAAACACGAGTCAGACGGTTAATCCCACTAACTTTTTAAATCAATTTCCTCTCGTCCATACAGTCACTTTTATTTTTAAAACTATATTTATTATTCAGTTAATTCAATTGTCTTCATATTTTGTGTAATGTGTTATGATGATGCAGCAGCTGGTTTGTATAACGTTGGGTGTTCATGCACATAAAAGTCTAAATATTTCCCGAAAATGATACTAAAACATTCGTGAATGAATGATGGTAGAACATGTGATTTAAACGTGACTACAGATCTGTGTTGAACATTGAGGAGACTGTAATCCTTACATTACTACACAAACACATGCTGTGAAATCTTATTTTATGTTTTCCATATGGACAGGAAGGAATTCCATAGTCCAAAAGATCAGACAGAGGTTCAAAACAGGCGGGTAACATGTTCCACATTTTCCGGTACGGTTTACAGAAGCAAGAAAGCAAAGACCAGAAGCACATGGCAAAAATCTGACATGGGTTACACAATCTGACATGGGTTATATGGAGAGGGAAAGTTGAAACAGGACAGCAGGTGGATGTAGGAGTCTGGATCAGGTGAAGAAGTCTAAGAAAGGCAAAGAGGAGGTTTTTGGGAAGTGGGAATGAGGCTGGAGGGCGTGACAGAGAGTTTTACATTGTATTCTCTCCTTTTTAAAGCCCCACTATGTAGTTTTTCCCTTGTAGCGCCCCCTTCAGGTATTTAACATTTACTTCAGTGTCGTAAATACCCAGTTACGATAGATCAGGTGTCGGGAACCTCTGGCTCCCGACACCTGATCTATGTGAAAAATCTTACATAGTGGAGTTTTTTCCCCACAGACCCCCGATGGCAGTGGCAGAGGCGCAAATAGCCATATTAAAAGTCATTGTAGCGGCACAATTTTCAACCTGTTATTTTAAGGTACAATTGTTACAGTGTTGCTTTAACAAAAGCAATTTAAGACGTCTGTCCCTTTACAACAAGAGTGTTCCAAGTCTGAGAACATCAGTCCATCAAAGAATTCACTAGCAATGACCACGCTGGTAGCGATATGAGTTTGAACGGTTTATTGCGAAAGAAAGAAAAGGAAAAGGAGTCGAGGGGAATGGATGTGGGGATGAGGGGATGTAGGGATGGGGTCAAGGGGTAAGAGGTAAGGGAGGTCGAGGGGGTGGATGGGTGAGAGAGAGGGAGAAGGTAGGTGGGGTGTGATGGCTGGTGGGAGTAGAGACTCGAGGGTGGGGGTTGTCTCTTCTTTGAGCTTCGGAGAGCTTAATCCCCCGTTTCTGTGAGGGAGAGAGGATGGTATGTTTTAAACAAAGGGGTTGGGGGGGGGGGATGTAGAGACAGAGTCAGGGGGAGATGGGCAGGTGTGCTGGTTTTAAATGCTTAGTGCGCAGGTGATGAGCTACGTTTGGGGTGTAATCGTTGTTCCAAAAATAAGTTCTGTAAAAGTCCATTTAGGAGACGTGCTCTTTTCTTGTATAAATAACCTGTATCATCAATCACACTAATGTTTTTATATTAAACATGACACTTATAGCAAACAATATAGTGTTAATATTACAACTACACAGAAAATAGTGATTGTATACTAAACAAAGTGTATAATCTGAGAGCCAATCAGCTCTCTGATCTGGCCAAGTATTTCCCATCATGCCCTGGGTCGCGCAGTCGGTGGAGAGCAATGGCCACCTCGATTTTGGGAGGTTGTCGTCGACCACGTGTTTAATTCCGGAAAAATAGAGGGCACTGAAAGAAGGAGATGGAAAAGGCTGTTTGTTAGTGCGTCTGAATGAAGAGGAGGAGGAGAGTCTGGCTGAGTCTGGAGACATGGATCAACATGGATGAGTCATCTCCTAAATAATAAAAGCCTTCATCAGGATGTCCCTCACCTGTGACGTGGAGGCGACAACAGAGAATGAAAGCGGAGGAAGAATATATGATTTATCCTGACCCTGAACACAATGTGGATGCTCTGTCTTTTTATTTTTAAGGAAAAATGAAGATGGGTTTCCTATTCCCAAAGCCCGTGAGCTTTGGCCACTGATCGAAAGAATGAGTCACAGATACGAGCGGCAGAAATGAGGTTCCTGTGCAGACATCCGGAGAGGAGCAAAGCCGAAAGAAGCCAGATGTGGTTCAACGCCTGGTCAGGGTCCTCCTGGACACCTTTTTTTTAAAAATGGTTTTCAGGCCATGTTCAACCGATACGAGGCCCCAAGATAGACCAAGAGCACCTGGAGGGATTATATATCTCACCTGGCCTGGGAACACCTCCTGAACCGGAGAATGTTGCTGAACAGAGGGCCGTCTGGACTGCGTTGCTGCCCCCGTGACCGGACCCCGGATGGATGGCTCCATTATTCCTCATCTATTAGGTCTATTAGTCAAGAAAGGTGGAAGTAGATGGGGTGGTGTAGAGAATATTTTCAAAGTCCTTTTTCTTGACTCTTGAAATTCAAAAACCACAGAGGGAGGACTTGTACTGGGGATGTACCTGAACAGGTGGAGTTCAGAGCAGCTGTGTAAGATATGTGTAACCTAGTGTGTGATGATGCCGTCAGTTGGGTAGTTATATGGGGACGGAGACATCCATACAGAGGATGAAGAGGCTTTTTTAAACTTGTCTAGAAAGAAAGACCTAAAGAAGATATCAATCCCTAGACGTAGTTTTCCACTGTAGGCCAGCTAGATATAAACATCCTCATTCCTTTTAAACTTGTTGAATGAAAAAAACAAGTTTTATAAATGAATGTTCTTGCCCTCCTTCAGATTTGTTGTACGCTCTGCATCTTTGAACTGCCTAGCGTGAAATGGCCTTTACAAATGAACTCATTTTGATGTGTATGTAATCTGCCTCCATTCCCGTTAATAATCCTACTATTGTACAACGGCAATTCCATCTGCGGCTGAGTGGTTTAAAGACCAATTTACGAGACTAAATATAGAGATGGCATCCATGGGTGGCGATGAGACACACCGCTGCTGTGTGTGTGTGTGTGGGGGTGGGGGTGTTAGATACTGTATGTGAAGGTTATGTGTTTCCAGACATGCATGTATCTGAAGCGTGTGCGCTGGCCTTCAGCAATGTTCCCTCTTTATGACTCACTCCATTTACACCGAGTGGTCGCTGTGTTCTTAGCTTTTCAGAGGCAACAGCCGGGCAACGGGTCCATGAGTCGCAGCGCTAGGGTCCCGCCACTGTTTTGAATACTGAGTCCAGTTATTTATTAAAACAAATACAGTGAACCAAAACAAATGCTGCTTCAAAGCGTCATTATTTGACACGCAGGAAATAACCGGATGACTTTTTCAGACGGGCCGATAGATCTGCTACGTGTCGTGTTCACGCTGACTTTTCTAACAACGTGGATTTGGTTTATTCTTTTCACGCTTCAGTCGCCGTACGGATTTGTTTTTTGCAAACAAAGCAGACAAAGCAACTCGACTGACATTAAATTAATGGTCAATCACTTTTATAACTTAAGTAATCTTTTCATGTGAAAACGTCCCACGTTGCAACTTTTCTACAGTTACGGTCGGCTGGGTTTCATTTAAAATAATTGTCAGAATTTTAATGTTTTTTGTAATATTGCTGATGTTAGCAGTTTGTCAACTTTTCCATCTCAGGCAAGCAAAATTAAACTTTTTTCTTAATGACGTCAAGCTCTTATGCCCCGCTCATGAAAGGGTGGATCACAATCAGGACACGAAAGGAATTCAACTTCTCTCTTCCTTTTCATCTTTCCATCTATCCACTCGTCCCCTTCCTCTGCAGATTACGGGTGGCCGTTGCCCTCTGACCTTTGTCCCATCTGGATCTACCTGGACGTCCTGTTCTCCACGGCGTCCATCATGCACCTCTGCGCCATCTCTCTGGATCGCTACATCGGCATACGCAACCCGATCCACCACAGCCGCTTTAACTCCCACACCAAGGCCCGCATCAAGATCATGGCAGTGTGGACGATTTCAGTGGGTAAGAAGTTAAAGCTATGAGATTTGCCTAAAATCCTCCCACCGTTTTTAAATATAGCTTAATATTCAAACACAAGGTGCTATTTTTACGGCTGTTGGAGTTGTGTTACGACACCAAAAGTAAAGTGTTGTGTTCTGGAAAGTTGTGTTTGAAAGAGTGGGCTTGTATCATGTTTGAGGAAGAGAACATTGCATATTCAAAGATCAGACTTTAATTTGAATAGTGAGCGTTACTGAACATGTTGAATTATGGGTTGGTTGTAGCCAGGCACGTGCACAGACATTTTGGGGGGCAGGTGCTCAAACCCCAAAAAAGGACACCCAATGCCAAAAACTAATTCTGACAGAGTTGATGCATAAGCAGCAATATGACCTGTGTTTCCTCTGGGCAGCATCAGACAGCTATCTTACATTTCCTTTATGAATAAATATGAATTATTATTATATAGCAACAACATTACAAGCATTCTGATTGGCTAATGGGTCGCACATTAGGCGAGCTTCACTTGTGTTTTCTTTTTAAACGATCTTATGGTTTTGTACTTTTGGTAGAAAAGAAAATTTGATGCAATGTGACAAAATATGCATGTAGGCACTGTGGCATAGTTGGTAGAAGCGTCTGTACAGTGAACACAAGGTCCTGGGTTCAAGCCCTGGCAGTGACAAATAAAATAATTGAATTCTTTACATTTTTTGCGTCCCCCTCTGAATGGCGCCCTAGGCGGCCGCCTATACCGCCTGTAGGAAAAACTGCCCCTGCATATTGCCCTCTTACGTCATTTTCAAAATAAGCGATATTGATAGACATCAACAGCCAAGAGCAGTGGTCCTCAAACTAAGGCCCGCCTCCACATTTGGCCCTCTGAACAATACCAGAGAGGCATTATGATTTGTTTCAGTCTGGCCACGCAAATCCTGGACTAGCCCCTGTTAAATAGAACAAAATAAGAATTAATTCTCTCTCTCCCTCTCTCTCTCTCCTCTCCCTCTGCCCCTCTCTCTCTCTCTTTTCCCTCTATTCTCTCTTCTCTCTCTCTCTCCCTCCCTCTCTCTATTCTCTATTCTCGTGAGCGGCGCGGAGCACGTCGGGGCAAAAGTCTCACAAGAACTCAAATAAATGTCCCGTCGGATATCAAAACACATTTGGGGGACTTGATGACAGAAAGAGAAACTTTTATTCTTAAACACTGATGAATGAAGAAAAAAAAAAAGTGCCTCCTGAAAAAAGGTCACTTTTCTCAGCCAGGGCAAAGGGGCTGGTGCTTGAGCACCACTAGGGCTCTATCTGTGCATGTGCCTGGTTGTAGCCTTCATTTTCCCAGGTGACCAAGTTCCCTTAAGTTGATTTATAATGTGTATTTTACTCCTTGCTGAGAGAAAGCTATTTTAAAATCATCTCATATTCAAGAAAATTCTGTAATCTCAGTTGTTTGGCCTTAGCGATGACCATCTGACAGTAATTGTGTCTGCAAAATGAAATTACTATTTTTGTCAATTGTGTGTTGTGGCTTTGAAGAGACGGATATCACGGCCTAAGATCCCCATCAGAACATTATTTAGCTCTCATTCTCGTGATTACTGTCTGCTTCTCCAAACTGGGAGCATCACCATCATCTCATACACAGTGATTTTGGATAAGGATGTGTGTGTATAAATAGAACGTCATCATGCAAAACCCTATGACAAGTCATGTGTAAAAAGGTTTTTTAGAAGGCTTGGGAAAAAATAATTTTGATTTTAAAACATGTATATATACAATGCCATTTTGAATGTTTGGATTTAATTACATAGACACATCTGGGTATTCTACAGATTTATATAAAATATTTAAAACAATGACTGGATCCACCCATTAAGTATACAGCACTGAAGCCACCTGGGTGTACGCGTAACTGAAGGGGAAAGTAGTTCAGCTAAATAAAATGTATTGCAAAAAATATAAAAGGATTTGGTTAAAACAATCTAAGTTTGGCGGTTTGAGATAATAGCAGAAGTAATGCACTACACATCCGAGAACGCATACCAAGACAACGTTTAGCACTTCTTGTGAATTCACCAAACCATTAGTTATTTTTGTGTTTCATGGTTAAGGATGAAACGGTCCATCTCTGACGTGTATGTCTGTGTTCATTGTCGCTCTCCTCGTTGCAGATGAACACAATTACTCAGAAATGCAATGGGGAAAAAAAGTGCATAATTTTTCGTGGAGAAGCAACAGTTCCAAAGAAAAGGAGAGCGGAGAGAGAGAGAATCCACTCCCAATGACAACAGGAGGGCGGTAGCATTAAATGCAATTTGGCCGTGAGGTTTATGACTCCGTATAATTTTCATGGAGGTGAAGGGAACAAGCGGGTTCTGATATTTGGCTTCTGCCTGCCGGTTGGTATCCAGCTGCTCGAGTCAATGGCTCCATGTAATGTAATGATGGGGCTGCAGACAAAGGAGGTCGTAGGAGGAAGGAGCAGCAGAGTGCACATTAGCTCTGCACGGCCATTATTAATGCAAAGAAGGAGGAAAAAGAAAATGTACAAACTGCAGGAAAATGTGTTTGAGTTTCAGCTGATAACATTTCTGTTAGCAAACTGCAACAAAAAAAACATCAGTTATTGTGTGTTTGACGTTAAATTATCAAAAAGATTTCCCCTTTTCCTAATTGATATGTTTGCTAGTCAACGTGCTCTCACACTAAGCTAATTAAAATGAGAAATGTTGGAAACGTTCATTTCTATTCAGGGGGCATTGAGCCCAGCTCTTGCTTTGTTATTGAATACATGAATGGCTCGACTTCAATCAAGCTCAAGCTGAAATTCAGTAAGGAAGACACTCTTTACAGTCTTGTTCAATCATAATTATGTTCTAAGTCTCACAGCATTACCTCATCAGCTGATTGGGGCTTGTACAATGAATGCATCTTAAAACTCCCCTATCTTTTGCAGTACTAGTTCTGATCCACCCTCTCCTTTTCTGCGCTTTTCTGTGGTCCATCTGGACCCCAAACCTATCTTTCTGTGGTCTGTCCAATAGGGTGCTGTAGATCTAGATTGGCACTGTTAGCTAGAGACCCCCGTATAAAAACAAACAAAACAACAACCATGAAGATTCACTATTGACCAGAGGGGGGTAAAAACAACATACAGTACTTACCTTGAATCTAATGTTCTGTAAGAAAGCGAAGAATATAAAATTAAACTCTGTGAAAAGGAGTAGGTTGTCCCTTTGTGTAACTTCACCACAGCTTTGCAGGAGGGAGGACACCAGACTTATCGTTAACATTTTAAGATTTATTGATTTTGATTTATAAAAAGAGCAAGAATTTATTTACGGGTTTTGGACAAAATCAATACTTCATCATGAACTGTCGGTTTCAGAAAGCCACTCCTGTCCTTTTAGTTTGCTTTGTCTGACACATCAAGAGAATGTTTTCTATCCTTCAGGCAGCTGGAATTACACCAACAAATGAATCTGTTAAGATAAGAGCTGTCCCGGACTAAAATATCATGTCATTTTTTGTTGTCAAACAACAAATCTGGCTGAACAAAAGCATCATGATAAAAGACATATTCCTGAATAGTCGTCATGATAGAAGTGAAGAACATTGGGAAGACAGGCAAAAACACAATGTTGCTGTTCTTCTTTCCCCTTCTTTATTTTATATTAAAAGTCTGTGTAACAAAGTGAAAAGAGGGCATTTACTGGTTTTATTAGTTTCATTTCACTGTCAGTCCGGTTGTATCTTCCCAAACGCTCCTCCAGCATCCGCTTCCCGCGCTCATTCCTTCCCCAGCTACTCCTGTTCTTATCGGGAAGAGACACCAAAAGAAACAATTGACCCAAGCTGAGGCTGATTGCACCCCTGCACTGTTCCCTGAAGCATCCCTGCTCCATCCACTCTGCAGCTGAGCCTAACCACACTGCCACAGTTAGCTTCTTATTCATACACACGGACATTTAGATGCTTGTTATGGCCTCATCCTCATAACGATTGGCACTCAGGTCATTTTATTTCTCCTAGATCTGACTCTGTAATGCTGTAATCACACCAAAACTTGAAGTGAGTTTACTTGCCCGAATATTTGTGGTTTATTCGCACCAGAGAGAGAGCGTGGCTTTACTCATATCTAAATCTGGAGGGAGGAGTTGTCGACATTGATATTTAAATCGGCAACAATGACAATGTTAGTGCAGAGTGAGGTGAGGAGATCACTTATCTCAGGTAGAAAAGATGAGTTTGGAGGACGGTATATGAAAAGCTCTGACATGGAGATTTGTATTTGAGGATACTGTTTCAGTTCAGCCCAGTGCAGGACGGCTAGTCCACCACCACCACCAGAGCTGCGGGCCTTCTCCATGTAGTTATAACCAGGGGGGTAGTAGTCTTCTGGTTTATGCCAGGTTTCTGTTGGTCACATAAAGTCAAGCACTTTGTCCAGAATGTGGTCGTAGATGAGGAGGGATTTATTAGAGAGGGATTGTGTGTTTAGCAGCTCCATGGTGGAAGTCTCTGAGAGCTCCGTAACACACTGCGATCCGCTCCATGTTTCCCATCGTTCCTACTCTATTGGGTAGTCTCGCAATGTTTCTGACGACGACTCCGAGGTTTGTTTTGTTTCCCGATTCCACGTTGAACATCTACTGATGTAGCGAGGTCTGTTTTTTAAAAACCCACACTCGACTTGACAGCAGGCTGTAAACCGCTTGTCGGATGGAAATCTGTGAAATCATTGGCAGCGTCGATGACAAAAACATAACACAAGACGAACGCAGGCTGGCCGAGCCCAGCTCCAGCTGGTGCAAAACATACACAGTCACCACAGAACAAGGACCCCAGTAGAGCAGGTAGGCTCTCCTTCACTGATTGATCCAGAGTCCGGCATATTCCTATTGCACTCCAACACAGGCGCTCAAATTAATCCAGATCCTATTACAACTCAGGGAGGTAGGCAAAAAAGTCTGTCGTATTCCAACTCAGGGGACAACCACGGTACATAAACAACTAAAACAAGGTTGAATAAAATGGCTTTTAAAAGTCACACAAGTGGTAACGGAGTGTCAAGAGGAGTGTCAGCCAGCGTACGCCAGCGTCCCCACTTCCCACGACACGCCTGTCGGCACAGCTCTCCCCTCACGCACCGATCGTGACGCGGTGTGATGCGTGTTCATTCACATTCCGTTCCTCATTTCAGTTGCGCTCCATATTTTTCACACACAGCTCGGGGAAGTTCCCCGACGACGTCTGGATACCTGCCGCTTCCAGCGCTGCCAGAGCAGCAGCAGTTTGATTTAACGACGGCAAAAAAATGTACAGCTCAACGTCGGATGTTTTTTTTTTTTTATATTTAGATTTTGGCGAATGCGGCAAATGTTTTCACTTTGCACTATTTATTTATTTTTGAGTCGCCAGGCGGAAATTTGCCTTATTCGCAACCATTCGCCTCTGTGCATTAACTTTGCATGGAATCTACTCGCACAACGAATTCTCTACGCTTTTAGTGTGAACGCAGTAACTTTTGGATCACCTGTATGGTCAAAATAATTATCATAGGTCATTATCTATAAGCAAATGATTGGTGCAAAGTCAATAAGGTAGTTCAGGAAATAAACATTAGTATGCTGCTACACCCACAGTTATACAAAGCATCATATTATCCCAAATACAAGATGATATTTTCTTCGGGAAAAAAAAGTAGGGTTGTCTTACATTTAAAGACAATTATATAAGAGTAACACCAGCTCCTACAGAAAGTGTTGCATTATGGAAGTTTGCTGTAAGTTCAAAAGGTCAAGCTGTTGATCAGACAGACGATCACACTGGAAGGATTTGCTCTTGTGTTAAAGTTATGAAACATTTAAAACTAAGCAGTCATAAAGTGAAATTTGAAATAACTAATAAGAGTAAATACAATGTGAAAGTTAGTTTCAGTGATTTCTGAAAGTGTACTATGAACACGTGTGGCACGTTAAGTCAGTGTTTACGTGAGTGTCTTTACGGTTATCCAGAGCACCTTTCTTCACTTTGCTCTCTACGTTTGTTTACATGCATCTTTGCAGAAATACAATTCCGGCCTGAGGTTTGTTTTCAAGCTTTAAATCATTTGAAACCTGAAACTCTCTTCCAGCAAATGAGCACTGTAAGAACTAATTGTGGGATTATAAATAATCCACTGACGACTGTCTATGGCCACGACAATAAGTCCAAGTGAACGGCTTCATAGACACAACGGTGTGAAGAGTTCAATAGCAGGTCCTCATAAGAGGGGCAGGTGGGTGAAGGAAGGGGGAGCTTGACCTTTCAGACTGAAGAAACGACTCCTCTGCACTTCCTTTTTTTAATAAACTAGATAACCCTTCTTTTTTTACTACAAACTTTATTGACCAAAAACAGGCATTGACTCACTTTGAGTGAGTGTCCAGCCTCGCCTTGATGCCTCCGAGCTCCTGGCGGCCCCGAGGTCTGCGTTGGCTTCCTGTTGCCTCCACTTCATTAGCGCCGTCATTCCGCTCTGCATTGGTGCTGATGACCGAGTCCTGCCGGAGCTGCAGGGCTCATCTAGCCTTCCTTCCTCGTCCAGATCCAAATCACGATAGCTGGGATTCGCTCATCATTGCAGACAAATAAATGCATTAATTCATCTGAGATCTGAAGATACGTTTCAGTGTTTATCAGCCCTGCTGGACACATCCAACCACCTGGAAAACATAAAGGGGTCAAAATGACATGAAAACCAGACATAAGAATGATTGTGGGATGTTTACTTTAGGTTAACAGGTGAGTCTCAGGTCCAGACTCAAATTTATATATTTAAGGTATATATACCTTTTCATATTTTGGATTTTCATCTTATTTATATTTAATATTTTGTTTGCAGTCTTTCCTATTTAAGTATTGCACATTCACCTGTGAGATCAATAAAGCTCCATCTCACCATATATATATATATATATATATATATATATATATATATATATATATATATATATATATATATATATATATACACAACCATCCGACAATTTGAGCTGAATTTTGGTTCAGACAATTATTGTCATTTCACATCAACATCCAAGTTTGAACTACAACTTCCTACAATGGTGTTTTAGAAAGTACAGATGTAGCTAACTAAATAATCTGAGTGCCTGAAAATAAACAAATATTGACGACTAACATGAAGCCAAAGTCTTTCATTCAAGATCTTCTAACTCGATTATTTCGGACATAGTGGTATATTGTCAATTGTGCGTGATTCTTTAAGCCTCTCATGCAGACAACATGCATCCAGGGCATTTGATTGCTGTGACAGATTCAAAGATGGCACAGCTATATTGATCTGGCTGATTACATTAGATTGTATGTATTCCCTTTTCAAGGCAGTACCCTGGGAGGCTGAACTTTCCCTGATCTGGAAATAACACCATGCAGTGAAAGTGAAGTCACTGACCATCGACACATTTAGCAGCCCAATAGAAAAGCAGCCTGGGAAATGAAACACAGCTGTTTGATATGATATGATATTCCTTTATTTGTCCCATAGTGGGGAAATTGGGGAAATTTCAAAAATCACAACAGCAGTGCACAACAGAGCATTAATGAAAATAAATATAAAACACAAAAACAATACTCCGATGGGACTCTACGTAACCCTCTGGTTTGAGGATTGTACGTGTCGGTTTCTCCTTGTTACATGAAAACACTTTATAAAACAAACCACCATGTTTACAGGAAATTTGGTTTGTTACGTATTAAGTTAAGTGCGAAACGCAAAGTTGCCTTAAAGCGACACTATGTAACTTTTCCTCTGTAGCGCCCCCTTCAGGTATTTAACGTCTGGTCTCGAGCCATATATGGCTCTTCCGGCTTGTCTGCTCCCAGCTGAACGCGACTCGCTGCCGCTGATTAGCGGCAGCCCGGTGTTCAACACAGCAGCATGTCACTCCGTCTCTACGAGTCGCGTAGCGGAGCAAATAAAAAGTCACCTGTGAGCGTGGACTGGCACTATAAGACGTTGCGTAAAGCTGCCAGACAGCAAGTTGAACTACTTCCGCCGGAAGTACCGGGTCGGTCCCAACCATCTTACATTCAGCAGTATTCTGGCCATGGACCGCCGATGGCAGTGGCGGAGGCGCAAATCAACATAGTAAAAGTCATTGTAGCGGCACAATTTTTTTCAAGCTGTTATTTTAAGGTGGAAAAGTTACATAGTGGGGCTTTAAGTTAAGTGTAACACTAAACAAGTTGGTAGAACTTTAAGAACGAGGGTTCACTCCTGCACTCTTCAAAGACATCGATCAGTGATATAATCGTATCCAGGTCATCCGAGGCCCAGGAGCCAACGACTCTCTCACCTGTGGCAGCCGTTTCCACAGGGAGCTCCTGATGGTGATGCGTAGTGCTGCACCCCTGGGGGCCCGACTCAGGTTTCATCCTAATTGCCCCACTCATGTCTCATCTCCATGTTGACCCAAGCACTGATGTTATGAAACTCATGTTACTTTTCAAAGGCTAATAAATACAGTATTGGAGATGTTCCCAACTGTAGAGCGTATCTAGACGATATTGTCGCCCATGGCAATGATGGGTTGGTCACATTACGGGAGAGTCGGTAAATTTGGGGTACCTTGTACATTTGTGCAGTTACGTATGAACTTTGTGTCTAAAAAGAAACACTAGGTTATTGGTTGGTTCTCCCTCTCTATCTGTTTTGGTAGAACATTGTTAGAGAAGCATGTGAAGCCTTTTAGTTTGTTTCTTTTGTTTGTTAGCCAAGCTTTGTTTTGTTATTTTCATTTCTATTTGTTTGGCACAACCACAACTGTCCCAACATCTCCAACTTCACAGAGAACCGTTTTTTTTTGTTAGCCACAACGGCATGTGTCTCCTGGACTGAAAAGGGGACTTAACAAGAGTCTACAAGAATAAATGAGTCAGGGACACAGCAGTTTGTTATGGTGATGTAACATTAGCCTGTTTAGCATTCAGCCGAGGACTCATCTTGTATTCATGAATGTGCGGTTAACTGTGATCAGTGCACAGAGAGAAACCTTCAGTTCTGTGATAAAAGTGATATCACGATGGACGCTATAACCCCCGAGAATGTATTGCGTAGTACTGGATTCAAAGTATTTTATTTTTTAATCAAACGCAGATGCTGACCCGGGAACTGTTTACATCTGAACATCTGATCTAAGATCAACTCCAAGTGAACTGTGGTGCAGTCCAGAAGGAGGTGCTGCACATTCATCAGCAGAGAAGAACATGCCTCAGTGGTATCTCCCTATATAACTTACATAGTTCAACCATCCAATCTATTTAGTAACATTCCATCAAACAAAGAACTTGAGTTCAAAGGTCAAACATATCAAGAGAAACATACCTAATAAACGTGTTTAACTTTTCTCAAATCTTTACATTTAATCAGCTTTTCAATGTTCAACATTATTGTTCACATTCTGTAAATACTTGTTCTACTATCAATACATTATTGATTAGTGAATTATTTTCAAAGTATCTATCCAGCTGTGATTAAATAATTTGATACATTTGAATACTTGATTTCATTGCTAACACCCTTACTTAATTTTAAGTAATTTATTTCCCGCAAAATAAAATAATGTCAGATATTTTACAAGGAAAAAGTAGAAATATTCAAATATTCTTAAGCGCTGACCATAATGGGTAAAGTGGGTAAACTGATCTGAGAGTATAGTCAGTGTAGTTCTCTTTTGAAACGGTTCCTAACACGGACTGTTATGTGCTCTGACTTTAAGTTGATCGATCAAAAAAGTGAACGTCGCCTTTGTGAAACTCTCCGCGGTGAAGAGGACAGTGAGTATATAAATAGTAAAAACAGCAGTGTGTTCCTCACAGAGCCCTCAGTCTGAGTTTAGATATGTTATCAGAGTAACTTTCATTTCATCTCCTCTCTCTAACTTGATGTGAGCGCTGTGTTCGACCGTTCGACAGATTCTTTGCGCGTTTTTTTTTCACACCTATGTGTAAACACCTAAAGCCTAAAGCTAAAAAACAAAAAAATAAACGCATCTGAACCGAAGTTGCACAGAGTCGACAGCAGGACGAGTTTAGTAATCCGATGTCGGCGGGGAGGCCCCGGCCGGCGTCACAACCAGCCTCTGAGATGCGCTATGCCACCCACGAGCCCAATGAGATTATGGGTTCTTTTTTAATTTGTATTCACACACACACACACAGCTTTGGTTTCCTCTTCGGGTTTGTCGTGAGGAGGAGGAGAAAGGAGCGCCGATGTGGCATCGTGGGCGTGCGGTGGCGTTTAGTCAAGCCGGTTCCCGCGCTGAGTCGTGGCGACGTTGTGATCCGATTTGGATGCCGTGTCAGTGACTTACACAGTACAGTGTTCACGGAGGAGGAGACGGGTGCACACGCGCACACTGGTGATGTGTGCATTTGGTGTGCGAGTGTTCACTTTGTGGGTTTGTATCTTCATGAGGACCGATTTGAGTTCTAGACCTTTTTAGAGAGGACATTTTTAGGAAAACAGAGGACATCTGTGCTGACTTCAACTTTTGAGGATTCAGATTTGGTCTTAAAGATCAGGATATAATTAGACTGCAGAGATGTCTCACAAAGTTATAAGTCCAGGTGTGTGTGTGTGTGTGTGTGTGTGTGTGTGTGTGTGTGTGTGTGTGTGTGTGTGTGTGTGTGTGTGTGTGTGTGTGTGTGTGTGTGTGTGTGTGTGTGTGTGTGTGTGTGTGTGTGTGTGTGTGTGTGTGTGTCTTAACATAATCCCCACTGAAATGTTCATGCGTTTCTTCACAAATGCTTTTCTCTGTACCAAACAGCCTGAAACACACACACACACACACACACACACACACACACACACATAATATATAGCTTTATTTCCTTGCTGCACTGTATTTACTTTTCACATAGTTTAATGTGACAGCAGCAACTCATGCAGAATTTTCTTTTAAAAAGTAATATTATTCCAGTTAACCAGAACCTATTCTAATGGTGCCCACAACATGCATTCTTCTTTATTTGATAATGTAGCACGAGGTGTGAGTGTGTGACGAGCGATAACACGTGGATAATCGTCAAGTTATGCAACACTACAGATGCATTGTATTTTGAGTTTATTTTGACAGCTTGACGCCTCAAAATCAGTCTGTTGTTCTCTCCGTTCTTTGCTTCTAGATTATTCTCCTGTGAGCCGTTCAGGAGGCTCTGCAGATACCAGGTTGAGCCCGGTTTGCTTGTTGCTGTTGTTGAAGCTTGATGCTCAGGGGTTTCACTGGTGGCTCTCAGAAAGAAGGTTAATGTGTTGCTTTGAGCTAAAGACCTTTTTTGGATGGTAATCATCATTGCTTTCCGAATTCTGGGAAATAATGGGACACGTAAAGATGTTGATTTGAATACACGTAGCTGTACTTGAGATGTATTATTGTACACACCACTTGTCATACCTGATCATATTATCTAAACCCATAACCCATATTTGCCATTTTTTT
Organism: Liparis tanakae; assembly: GCA_036178185.1. Taxonomy (NCBI): domain Eukaryota; kingdom Metazoa; phylum Chordata; class Actinopteri; order Perciformes; family Liparidae; genus Liparis; species Liparis tanakae. Next base: position 14,262,597 of record CM070107.1, read on the forward strand.
ATTTGTCCTGCAACTATTAAAAAAAAATTAAGAGAAAGTGAAAAGAATAGAAGAAAAGAAAGGTAAGGACGCGGAAAACAGTCCTAAACTGAGTCTGTATCAGGATAAACAACAAAGTGTAAACACTGGTTGAATTTCCAGCGTTGCTTGTTGAGCAGGAAGACGACAAATATTGATTCACCGCTGTGGAAACGTCTCTTGACACACAACATTCATTACAAACCATTTCCTGCGAGGCTTGTTTTCACTTTTCCGCTTGGTGAAGTCTGAAGGAAGACATCTGCGTCTCTCTGCCATTTAGGTATTGTTCTTCATTTTACCCGAGTTCATTAAATCCCCCCTCACCTCACTTGTAGGGAAACCATGGTGGTTTAAAAAAAGAAAAAGAAAAAGAAAGGCCCTCTCTAGAGGAAGAGTTTGGAGATATGAAGGGCTCATTCTCATCTATCGTGATGGTACAACGATTAAAACATAGTTATGGACATTATATTACATTTTCTCCCAATAGATCCCTGTATGTTCTACGGAGTTGTTCTTTTAATCCTTACATTTAATCGACTTTTTAATCTTCAAAACACACATAATTTATCATTAAACTAACACTCCCCATGCTGCTGGTGCACTCACTATTTTAAGAGGCAACCTGAAAGACACTATTTATGTGTTTTAAAGTTTTTGTGTTTAATGTTTTTGTGTATATCCAACTAATTTGGTTTTCCCATTGTAGCAACTTTACTGATGAAGAAACTGAAACTGATGCAAAATGGTTTCAAAGATATCATATGGGTTTAAAGTGTTTTGTTGTCCCTTTATTTGTATACACATGTCATTTAGCAATTAAATTCCCAATCAAAACCATTGAAAATCCGAAAAACAGTACTCTTTACAGTACTTTTTGCTGCTGGTAATTTAGTAACATTTTACTTATCATGGAGTATTTTTGGACTGTAGTATTTCTACTTTGACTTAAATTAATTCTTCCACCATTGTCAATAAATAGTCACTCTTCAAGTCAATAAAAACACACACTGCAGAGTGTGCTGCTATAACAGTGTTAAAACCAGCATCCCAAACAGACACGTGTGTGCGTGTGTGTGTGTACATGTGTGTGTGACATACATATATGTACATTAGATGACACATACTATATTCATCTGAGGATATGGATCACACACACACACACACACACACACACACAGTCTGCCTGTTTTGACTCACAAACAAAAGGATAATATATGCCTTGTATTATTTTGTCTTTTAAATTTGTCTCAACACAGAATCTAGTGTTTACACATATACGCATGTGTGTGTGTGTGTAGATTTGTGTATTCATCACACAGACATCAGTGGCATCAATATGAGGAGCTTAACTATCTGTCCCCGACCTTCACCACGCAGATAATGTCGAAAGCAAGAATGAAAGAAAAACATCGTCATTCATCCCAAAATGATCTCGCATAATCTTGCTCTCCAAGACGTTTGTGTCTGACGTGCAGTTTGTGTATTGACGAGCACAGGGTACGGTCTCGGGTGGATTTGCTCTGAAAACGATTAAGCAAAATCTGCCAATTCCGACAAAAAGAAGCCAACAGAAGAGACCAGCACCGGCTCTCTGTGTGTCTGTCGGTGCGGAGAGTAAACACATTTTTAGCGGGAATTAAAGCCCTAATCCCTCCAGCGCTGCTGTTGTGATCCGAAACCCCGCAGTCTAATAATTACACAGCCTGGCAGAAACAACAGAGCACGAGGGTGGCATCGAAGGCCGTTACATGAAGAAAGAAGGACATTCTGTGTGTGTGTGTGTGTGTGTGTGGGGGGGGGGGGGTCGTGTGTGTTCCTTTGCCCTCAAATACCCTCCTTCAGACCCAGAAGCTGATCGCCTCTTCATCAGGACCAAAGTACAAGGAGAGTCGTTGGACGTTTGAGCGTACGTCTCTCTCTCTGTCAATATATATATATATATATATATATATATATATATATGTATATATATATATATATATATATATATATATATATATATATATATATATATATATATGTATGTGTGTGCCTGAAGCTTCAAAGGAAACATACGTGAAGCCGGTGGCCAAAGTTAAACTAAATGAACCAATTATAACTAGGAACAACCACCAAAAATAAATAAAATCAACACGTCTCACCACGCTGCCTAAGTGGGATGAACAGGGGAAGCCTCCAGAAGAACTGGAGCCATGAGCACGGCGAGCTGCGTGTGGTGATGCTGAGGAGGCATCGGTCGCTGCTTGAGGAGTATTTGCCACATTTCCTCATTTGAAAGGATCTCCTGCAAGACTCGGTGTCTATAAAGGTTGTACAATCAAACTGAGAAATGTGACATTTGGGATTTAAGTGAAAAATTGAAATTAAAAACTAAAATTGTTCACTTATACTCCTTGAAAACTTTAAAAGATAAAGTATTCGAAGGGCTTTGTCTTCAAACCAGAGCTCAGGAGGAGACTTACGTTGGTGAATATCTGCCGGTATTCTAATTAGGAATCCTGTAAGTCGGCGAAACGGCTGCACATATGTTCGTAAGTGATGGAGGGAATTTAATCTGAGCTATAACAGTGAAGGTACTCCAGTGGGGATTACGCCTTTAGGGGGATGCAGTCGGTTATACAAACATCTTCATGAGCACAGAGACCGAATCACTGACGGCATCACAGCAGGTACGAGCCGTCAGAACTGTACAGTAGTTTGTTATCAACAGTTTTTCCCCTCGGGGACGGATCTCTCAGCTGAAGCACCGCTTTCACCGTTCCTCATTTCATCCGCGATTACCGCCATCCAAGCAGACGTTGGATTTCCCTTCAGGCCTCAGCGGACCAACGAGCTCAAACAGGATGACGCGCGCCCGAACCTCTCTGTCGAGATGCAGGGTCACAGGTTACAGATGAAAGCTGGCGGCAGCAAGCGGGGCGACTCACGCGACTCTCAATCTGACGTGACGAAACACTCAAATAATGTTATTACCAACGTGATGCGTTCAAAGTCACAAAGCACATCCCTGTCTCGTTGAAGTCGTTGAAGTCACGTTTTATTCCTTAAACCCGAGACGAGTTGGTGTTTGTGCGCTTCCTGTTCACTCATGAAGTCGAAGGCTTTTAATGAATAGGCTTTTGGTTTGATGCATGAAATAAGGTTGGTGGAGAGAGAATGTCTTGTTACCTTCGCATTGAAAATGCGTAAGGTAATGTTTTGATTGCCGTGTATTTGTGTGTGTAAAAAAGTATTAAACCGAATCGCATGAAATTATCTGGGATGATTGTTTATTATCTTAATTATATTTTGGGATCGATCGGGTCAAAGGTCATGGTCATGAAAAGGTCAGAATCTTCTTTTTACCATACCGTAAATTTATATCCAATTGGCATCTGATGCCAAAATGTTCATATTTCAATGCCCAATCTTATGATATGCGAAGGTATGCGCTCTACCGAGTGCCCGTTCTAGATTTAAAGCGCTCTTGACTTTGTCGGTCGCTAACGAGTGGCTTCACAGCCTCGATGCGTCTGCTGTCGTGTCGTTGATCTAACGGCCTCCTCCGCGAGCGATCGTATTCACGCTTCAAAACTCATTAAAATGGTGTTTGCGAAGATTAACACAACGTGTTGTGTTTCATAAAGGTTTGTTTGGCACAAAGCGTATTGTCTGCTATATTCCAAAATCCACCGGAAAAATCAATTTATATTGGCTTTTTGTCAAGGGTCTGCATCCAAAAGAAAAACGTCCTCGCTGCAGCGCTCTACTGTCACCATGAAAAGTATGCAGAAATGTGATATTAGCAACGCTTGTTCTCAGTGTATCACTGGATTACTTTGATGCTGACGAAACGTTTTTTTAATTAATTCTCTGCAGATTTATCTGATTCATAGGGTGAGTTGATTTATTCACAATGGATATCAACGATAACGACGTCCTGGGATATAATATTCACCCAGAATCTAAATATATGTTCTATGATCACATGTCTCGCCTCACACTCTCACCAATTACAGACAACTGAAGTGAATCACAGCTTTTATGATTGCAGTGTAATATAAAGCACTTTAAAGATTTTCTCAGAATTTATATTTTTTCAGTAAAGATTTAGTTTGTTTCTTTCCCCCCTCTTAAGATACACTGTTGTGTTCTGAAATGAAACTGAGATCTTCATCTTCTCTCTCAGCTTCTTTGTGTCTAAAGTGCCCCCCTCCCCTCGGTTTTCTCTCACTTGAGACCCTTTCATCTTCTCGCCCACTTCTGTCCATTTTTTTTTCTCCCCAGTATCTTGTGTCTCTGATTTCATGTATTTAGAGCAGAGAGTTGCCATCAGGGAGAAAGAGGAAAGAGAAAACTGAAAAGAACTAGCTGATTGGTGGATTCTGCAGACGCGTGTGTGCGTGTGTGTGTGTGTGTGTGTGTGGGGGGGGGGAGATGTTCTGAGGAACACGGTGAATCTGGACGCTCAAATTAACGGTGTCACCTCGACAAATCACCCTTGATCTGCTGGATATGAAGCAGACTAATGACATTTCCTCTCTCTTTGTATATAACTCACGTAAAGTCTCTCTCTCTCTCTCTCTCTCTCTCTCTCTCTCTCTCTCTCTCTCTCTCTCTCTCTCTCTCTCTCTCTCTCTCTCTCTCTCTCTCTCTCTCTCTCTCTCTCTCTCTCTCTCTCTCTCTCTCTCTTCTCCTTCTCCTTCTCCTTCAGTCTGTCACACAAAACATTTAAAGACCGTAATGCTGAATAATGTGACTGCGATTAGTCAGAAAACTAATCCCCAACCTTTTTTAAAACACACACACAAGCGCTCATATTCACCCTCTAAATCTCATTCTGTAATGAGTAGCCCGCGGCGGCTCTCCATTTGGTCCGAATATTATCAGCGGGGAGTTTTAATAACAGCAGATGCCGGAAAAGGGTTCGTCCCTGAGCTTCAGGGTCTGGTGGGTCTCATCGCCGCGGAGCTTAGATTACCTGTCACTCAAAAGGGGTTTTGCAACGTCGTCTTTCTTAAAGGTGCCGTGCAGCAGTTTGAGCGTCTGCAGTTTAGAGGATGCTGTGTGCTCGTATCGCTGGTTAATACAAAAATATGTAAACACGTGGGAAATACCCGTCTGGCTCTGTGCCAACATTACATTACAGAAGCTGCAAAAAAAATGACTCTTTTTTTTTTACTCCTTAGCATGTCGGTTCTCATGATGTCTTTTTTTATACCTTGATGGCTGTAAGGTAAAAATTCAAATAACTGAAACCCGACTGAATCCCTCCATCTGCCTCTCTGTCGAACCACCCCACTGCTCCCGACACGCAGCAGCAATTACTGGCCAACCTCGCTGTGTCTGTCAATCTCCAACCTCCTCGGCCTCTTCATCCTCCTCCACCTCCTCCTCCTCCTCCTCGCCCCGGCTTTTTTTGCATCCCTCTCGCTCACTTCCCTCGTGTAGGCTATTTATTAGAGGAGTTATTTGAGAACGCGGCGTGAGGACGATTGGCCAATTCCTGATGGTCAAACCTCAGACTCAACCCACGGAGGAGAAACTGTTGACAGGCAGAGGTGAAGGCCAAACTCCCACTTTCCTCCTACAGCGTGACAGGCCGCCAAATGGAAGGAGAAGAAAAAAATCTTTCTCCCCGCTTTAGATTTAATGGACAATTTGACAGGTTTAAAAAGGAACAGAGACTTTCGAATCGCGGTGAAAATATCACGGACTGGACCTGCGCTGCCTGCTGTTAGCGGTTAAAGAAATACTAGAATTGGATTTGACTAATAACGGCTCAGCCGCACTGAGATGGCTGTTAATAAGTGGAATACATCTATACTTTGGAAATTAAGAATTAGTGAAACATTACACATGCAAAACAATTGTTAGAATGCTAATGTTAGCATTTAGCTTGAAGCATTGCTGTGCATAAATACAGTATCATGACTGTAGACTCTCAGGCTATACTGGTGTTTGACAGACTGTGTACTGTATTCGTAACAATCACACAAAACATCCTAAAGTGGGTATCGACTGCTTGAAAAGTTATTTGTATTCCTGAATATGCTAAGACAAAGAACTGTGCAGTATATTTGTTACTGAGCGCTTTACTTTGACACTTCCTGTCTGCAAAGTGGGCGTGGTCACCTCTACTCCCCAACCCCCACCTTGTTTGGAAGTTGTGTGAACGTAGTGGGGATTGTTAAAGCAGAAGGGGTTATATTTGACCGATTCGTTTTTCGTTTAAGTTTTGTAACAAAAGATTTTCACACGGGCGTATTTATATTTATTATAAGTTTGCTTGTGTTCAGAAAGCTTCCAGAGTTTGCGACTGTGTGCTGCTGAGACGGCGAAAGGTCTCGATGTAAATTAATTTTCTCTGAAGGTGTAAGATAAGTGACTTGTAAAGACAATCTGGACTTTGTGTACAGACGACCGTTTACCATTAACAACTTTATTTTTCTTGCTGCCCTGTGTTCAGAGTCTAGCTTCTGAGTGTGTCTGTTGGCACCAGTGTGAAAGTGCTTTCATCTATAACCTTCACCAGCAGCACAATCAGGGCCTTTAGATTGTGAACACTTAAATATGAAGTCCTTCAAAAATGTGTAATACTTTGAATTCTGTTTAGTTGTTCTTTTCAATTGTCAAAAAAGGGTTAAAAGGTCAAGGTCATGAAAAGGTCAAAATCCTATTTGAGTCGTATGAAATTTAGTCAGATGATTCGTTATTATCCAGGGACCATTTGATTCGATTTTGGGATGATTGGGTCAAAATCTTGTTTTTACCATAGCACAGTCATTTTTTCATAATGCAATGCCCAATCTTGTGATATGTGAAGGTATGCGCTCTAGTTTCTTCTTTTGCAGGAGTGTTTCTAACCCTAATCCTTCCCCTGCAGAAAATCCATATTTCCTCTCACACAGACAACCACAAGTACATCATTCACTGGGTTTCTAATTTTGTTCTCATCTCTGTGCCGCTTCCTTCGTTTCTGCAGGCGTCTCCATGCCCATTCCTGTCCTGGGACTCAGAGACCACTCCAAGGTCTTCAAAGATGGCAGCTGCCTGCTGACGGATAACAACTTTGTGCTGGTCGGCTCCTTCGTGGCCTTCTTCGTGCCCCTCACCATCATGGTCGTCACTTACTTCCTGACCATCAGAGCGCTGCAGAACGAAGCCACGCTCTGCCTGGACCAGCTGGTCCCGCGGCCTAAATGGAGCACGACTTTCACCTTGAGCTTCTTGCCGCAGACCTCGCTGTCCCACGAGAAACTCTTCAGGCGCTCGATAAGCCGCGAGGCCAGCGGCAGGGGGAGCGGCAGCGGACAGGGAGGGGCCCGCGGAAGCATTTCCGGTTCGCTCTTCGGACGCCGCACGATGCAGTCCATCAGCAACGAGCAGAAGGCGACGAAGGTCCTCGGGGTGGTGTTTTTTCTCTTCGTGGTCATGTGGTGCCCCTTTTTCATCACCAACGTGCTGGTAGTGGTGTGCGACCCGGCGGTGTGCGACGCCGGCCTCATGGGAGGCCTGCTGAACGTTTTCGTGTGGGTCGGGTATTTGTCGTCTGCGGTCAATCCGCTGGTCTACACGCTGTTCAATAAAACGTACCGAGCAGCGTTCCTGCGCTACGTCTGCTGCCAGTACCAGCTGGAGAGGAAGCCGCTGCAGCTCATACTGGTGAACACCATCCCGCCGATGGCCTACAGCTCCAGCCAGATGCCCTTGGGCGACATCGAGAAGTTACGGAACGGAGTGGCTCACCCTCGTGGCGAGGCGAAGGATTTCTCACTGCCTGGACAGGAAACGGAGAAGTTCATGAAGGATAGAAGTCACGGAGGCAAGGACGAGAGCTGTGTGTGAAAAACAAATCCTTCAAAGTTGATCCTGTGAAGCTCACGTCACGAATTATATAACATTTCGACTTCATGCTGACAAAAAGCGAAGGGTTTGAGGTTTAAAGTGCCAAAGACAAAGTGCCTCCCAGTCAGGATTTGTAGAAACGCCGAGGTCATGAGATGCCAAACCCGTCAAGACATTAAAGTCTGAATCAACGCATCAACACCAGGGTCTGAATCGGCCGAATCAAGTTGGTCAGTTCTTTAAAACAACAAAACTCCTTTTGATAGCCTACAAGTAATTAGGCAATCAATGCTTGATTCATGGAATAAAACATGTCAAACTTCTAGAGCCTCCTCCACACTGTCAGGGGGGTGTCAGAAAACACATTTTTCACATAAGCTTTTTTATTTTTTATTGATTCGTCAATTTCATCCATTCTGAGAACGGACCATGTACAAGAAATGATAGACATATGGGCGTAAGGTCAGTACCGAAAAATGTGTTATTACTTGGACAAAAGGAAAAACAAAATATATACATTTTTCACGGAAGTTCAGCTGGGGTGATGTCGCCGATGAGCCCGACTCACTGGGACCCCGGACCCTAGCAGGGTAGGGAGAAGGAAAAGACTCTTCCTGTATTTTCTGTTGAAAATAACAAGGACAAATCAATATTCCGTCTGAAAGCAGATGCTCACAAGATAATGATGTTACAGAGACGACGTGAAATAGTTCTATATTTGTATTTTGTGCAGATGTGAATAAATGTAAATGACTGTTGAGGTCAAAAAGCTGTGTCGCTCACAAGTCAGTCGACGATTATTTCCATGGATGTGTATGAAGATTGTAAAAATGAGATTATATTGGCAGGAAATTGTGGATTTAACTGCATCTGTTTCCACTGTAAAGGTCCCACTCTTCAATGTGTTCCTCTCCGACCACCAGTGCAGGAAATTGTCATTTGTTCTGTGGCAGCATCACGGTCCTTGCTTCAGTTTTTACAGAGTTGTCACAAAACGGTCGGGCAGTCGGTTACCACGCATTTAAATATTGTTTTTAAATATGGATCCAATGTAGGAGACTTAAGAGGGCATCGTCTGCAGGAAGGACAGAAGATGGATTCATGCATGAAGGTAGTCCTGGACCACGGATGCATTAACAACGCAGGACTGTAGACTTGGATTTGTAAAACGGCTCTCCACAAATCATTCAACGACGACTTCTCTTTTTACTTTTCTTGTTTTTCAACAAACAGCCTCCTTGGTTTGAAATAAGTACGTAAACCACTTGAAACACAATAGTTCACAATAACTCCAACAACACTGGGACAGGAACATCGTTCTGCTGCTGAAAGTCCTCTGTTTGTTTGACCCATCCTTCAACATGAACAGTCTCTCTCTCTTTTTACACTACATGTTTACACACACATGTTTACATTGCTGTTGGAATAGACTGCGTGTTGTGAAATGACATACAAAAAGCACAAAAATCAAGTTGTGGCGTTGTGGACCTTCGGTGAGACTGTCCCGCTTTCATCAATGCAGTCTCCAGAGAAAGTGCTTTTTGGAGTCTGGGGTATATTGTTGTTGCAGTAGGTTTGTAACCATGTTATTACATCCATGGATCACATGGATCACACAGCGACTAACAGGGGACGACCAAAGGGAAGTAAATATGGAGTCTAAGTGGAATGTAAAGGGTGTAAAAGAAGATGCACTACAAATGAGTTTGTCTTTGATAAGTGGGATGTTATGAAAATGTGAATTATCCATTTACAGGACCCTACTTAGAAAAGGTTTATGATGTTATTATGGTAATATCTTCTTTGAAAAATGAATGATAGGACGTGATAACTTTTTATACAATAAATCATATCAGCTTCACTTCATTTATATGTAATGAGATGGCCGGAGCGTGCTCAGGGTTTATTAAGAGATATAGAGACAGTAGGATGATTGTTGCACTATATGGCATACAGAGCGGGTCTATATGTTGAAGAAGTAAAAGAGCCAGAGGAAGCAGCAGGGAGGTTCTTCATCATCACCACAGCTGTTATTTACAGCGGCAGGTAAAGTGCTGTGGCCCAGAGAGGAACTCTGAGGCTGCTCATTAACAACAGTCATGAATGAAGAGAACTATTAGACCAGCAGGCGACTGCTTTGTGGGGTCCAGAAACATTTAGCTGTGATGCATGAGCCACAGCATTAACAGAGAAACAGAAAACATTAGACACTTGAGCTCCTGTCTGTTCTAATGGATGGTCAGCTGTTTGTGGGCGGGAGGTTATTTTCTGATCAGGGACTTACTTTCATTAATTTGGAGCTTTATTCATCCATTAGAGAGTTTAAAGAGATTTGGAAAAGGGGACAGTAACTGAAAGCTAGAATTATGGTAATTGTCCCCCTTTTCTTAAAAATGTGGGGGGGGGGGACAGGGACAGGGACAGGTGTACGGCATGAGACAGTAATGAGACAAGAGTGGCTCAGGGCAGGTGAAGGAAATGAAACAATCAAGGAGACAGAACACAGAGAAAAAACAGGAGACAGAACAGGACGTTACAGAAAGTTTTTTGTTCAATAGATATTTAACATTCTGGACCAGTTTTTAAACTTTTCTACCTTTTGGACTTTGCCATGAGTTCATTCCCCTTCCCCTCTGGACTAAACTGTTATGATAGCACCTGGTCTTGAGCCGCCTGGAATTCTGATTATCATTTTCAACAGAACCACAGAAATGAAACCCAGGACGTTAAAAAAAAAAAAAGCTGAATTTTCCATGAACGCTAAAGGATTTAGAATCGTCCATCTTCGTGTGACTGTGAGTTCATCAGAGAAGAGTCCAGTTGGCTTCGTCGTGTTGCTCATCCTGGTCCAGTCCCAGTCTAGTTTTCTAAATGGACCTGGACCCCCTCAGAAGACGTAGCTACTCCCTGTGTGTAGTTCTGTGGCAGCGATGTTAAGACCATCCACACCTTTCTGCTGACGTGACATCGGATCTACAAACTTGACTATGGTCTGGAGGTGTATATTTCTTTTTTTACTATAGTGTCTATTTTGGAATTTGATGTTTGCTGGTTACAGTTCTGTTTCTTTTGTATGTCAAGTGTGTGGAACAGGATTTTAATGTTCTTATTGTTTACAAAAATCAAAGTAAAAAGATAAACTGGGGAGGAAGTGTTTTCCAGTGGATGAATAAATGTGTGTGTAGATAAGAGAACAAGAGCACAAAGCTTAATTTACGTGTTGTTGTTTTTTTTTCATATTTTGAGGTTTGGGGTTCAAATATATCATTGGATCCTGTTTTCCAATTTTTTTAAATAAAATATATATAGCCTATAACCCTATATAATCTATGCTCAATGGTAGTTTAGGTTTCGGTTCAATTTACCAGGTTTAAAGGTCCGGGGACTTTTGTCGTCAAGGTTAAAAATATAATGTTACATTAAATTTTAGAACAAACAATGAACCTAAACCGAAGTAACCAAGTTCAAGGTAATAACTGCATGTATAGCGTGTTATATATTTACATCATTGTGATTTAGCCTTTTTCTTTTTTGGGCATCAGAGGCCCCGAGGCCGGGTTCTGGTCCGAGTGCTGGTGCTTTGGGAACCTCCGCTGTACAGTTCTCCGGTTCAGCCCTGAGGTTTTTGAAGTCCCTGAACCCAAATAACTTCAGATTCCCTCGAGACAACCGCCGGTTGTGGTTAGATTCACAGAATAAAGTGGGTCACTGGAAGATAACCAGGCTGAGGCGGGAAATCTGAGACCGTGTTTTCTGCAGAAAAATGGTTATCATAAAACCTGCGTTGACACAATCCCGTTTTTTTAAACAATAACTGATATATTCATAGTGTATTAATAACGCCTCAGTTTTAGGGGTGGTGTTTTTCTTGGTCAGAGAAAGGTTTTCAGGATTCACTGCTGTTCAATGATTCATCTCCAGACTGAAATAAATTCCCAGCACAAGCTGGAACTTTGGCAGGAGAGAGAGGGTCCGATATCTTTTCCCTTCTGTCTTCTTCTGTTTAAAATAGCACGGGGCATGAACTACACACACACACACACACACACACACACACACACACACACACACACACACACACACACACACACACACACACACACACACACACACACACACACACACACAGACACAGACACAGACACAGACACAGACACACACGCACACACACAGTAATTACAAAGTCAGCTTTCATCTGTCAATAATATAATATGATTATTTGTTGATCTCTTCATGTCAGCAGGATGTGTATCTGCCTTAGTTCCTTAGGGTTATCCTATCTATGTGAGGACCAAACTGGGTTGAACGCCTTAAGAATCTTCTGAGGACATTTCGGAAAGTAAGGACATTTCTTTTGGTAATTCTTGGAAATAAGACAATTTCTGGAATGGGAGGATATTATAAAAGAGTTCAAATCATTTTCAGAAAGTGGGGACATTTTAAAAGATGGGTACATTTGTGGAGTCAGGACATTTTTAGAAGTTGAGGACTTTCGAAAATTTAACATTGAATGTTAATTTGTTTAACATTTTAATTAGTCTTATTTTAGTGTTAGCATGTATCAGCTAATTATAAGTCAACACAAAGTGCAGCTGATGCTGATGGGAATATGTGGTTAGTTTTGAAGGTTTTGTGGTCGTAGATCAAAGAATTGGACAAATTAAAATATTGACGTGATGATCATTACAATTCAGTCCAAACCACGTTTAGTCAATATTCTCCTAAATAGTTGTTTAGATAATTAAATAAAAAGCAAAACTGTTAACCTTATGGTGGCACTAGTGGAACATTTAAAAAGACCCGTCTGAATGAAACATACATACAGAAACCCACTGACTGCCCTCTCGTTAGATTGATGGATTTTGACATGAGCCCAGATGGAGGTTGTGAGGAAGAGTGGGCGGAGTCTCAGCCGGGCCATGGCATAGTTGGTAGTAGGAATATTCCACGACCCAGACCTCGATGATCCATCAGGCAGATGGGATCTATGACGTCTCCTAGGGTCCGATGAGCCTAGGAGACATGAAGTCAAAAGGACTCCGGCGAGGAAGCAGAGTTAGTAATGTGCAATAGAGAGATAAACATGTATCCATAAGGAGAGAGAAAAGAGGAGAGAGGTGCTCAGTGTATCCTAAACGTCCCCCTATAGCAGCATATCCAGGGGCTGGACCAGGTGAACCTGATTCAGCCCTGACTATCAGCTCTTTCAAAGAGGAAAGTCTTAAGTCTACTCTACATGAGGTGAATGTGTCTGCCTCCCGGACTGAAGGTGGAAGCTGGTTCCATAGAAGAGGAGCTTGATAACTGAAGGCTGAACTAATGGATGTGTTGTTTGTGTTGAGGAGATGATGACGGCTGTGAATGTATAATCCTCTGGCAGAGTCATAATCCTTCAGCGCGCTTTCTGTGTGCAAATCAGTCGTAAAAATGTCAGTCAGCATGATTGGTGCACCTGCTGCTCCACACACACATCATTACCCTTTAAATACACACTTATTTACCCTTTATTAAAGCATTTTTCTATAAATTATTCAAATAGTCAAAATCAGCAACAGAGAAGAAACTTTGCAGTATTTAAATACTTAACTTCCTGGGAAAGTTTGATCGTCCAAAGTGGGCTTACTAGCGCTAACGGAGTACACAGTATGTCGTCTGTGTACTCAGAGCATGCATTATAACGTCCTTCCTTTCCTCTGAGTTACGGTCATCTTAGCCGAGGTTATCAGGGGTCAAAAGTTTTTATTCAGTGGTTTTAGAGAGCACAAGGTAATTAAAGGATTCCTCTCAAATCCCACCGGAGATAGGCAGAGGCAGGAGAGGGGATTAATTACAAATCAGAGGAAGGGAAGCAAGGAGAGGAGAAGATAGAGAGATGAGAGGGCTTTGAAGAAAAACAGGCTCCTGACAAGACTTTAAAGAGGGGGAACAAATTTAAATATGTAAAGTTCAAGGTGGAGGGGTGAGGATATGGTGGCATACAAGAGAGGTGAAAAATATTACAAACTGTCAACTGTTCAATATTTCTGTTATTTCTAATGACTACCAGAAAATACTCATCTTACTAGTAACTGCTTTTATTTCCTTCGATCTGGGACATTTACTCCCACAGTGGCGTTTTATTGTCTGGATTGTTCATCAAGTTGTTCAATAAGGAGGTAAATAATCAACTAACCAGGTTGTAACTGACTTCAAGCTCAGTCACTCACATGTCAACAGTTAACTCAAACAGACCAACTCTTCCTCATAACGCATAAAAAGCCTTCGTCTGTGCAGCAGTTTATATTCGGACGGGAGGATCAATACAAGTGAATGATTACACAATATGTCATGCTCGCTTCTGCTATTTTGAACTCATATTGTCACAGTTAAACTTCCCTTCTCTCCTGCCACTATCTTCTTCTTCTGTTTCTGTTTCTTCTTCTTCTTCTTCTTCTTCTTCTTCTTCTTCTTCTTCTTCTTCTTCTTCTTCTTCTTCATTCTGAATTGATTCTGGGTGTCTCCCCTTGTCTCCTGGTCAAGGTGTTGTTACCGTACTCTGATATTTTCCTGATGATGCTCTTTCCCTATGTTTTGGCTTTTTCATTTCCTCTGATACCTCCATGGGCTGGTACCCATATGAATATAATTGCAGTGCGTCGGTCTACTGCTCTCAAGTGCATTGACATCATTTTACCGATCAGATCCTGTGGAGCATTGGACCGACCTGCCTTCAGATTAGTGAGTGCTGACATGGTGTCACTGCAAATAAGGACTTTGCCTGGTTTGTATTGTTCAACCCACTCGGAGGCCAAAACAATGGCATACAATTCAACGATGTACACAGCCAGACAATTCGACATGCATTGAAATATATTTTTTAAAGTAAGACATATTCAAAGAACTCGTTCACTAGATAGATCTGTATTGTTTTGTCTTACTTTAAGCTGCAGCACCTCCATATCCACCTCTAGTTCTTACCCACACAGGAGTTATCGGTCTAATGATGGCCGGGGTAAGCTCTATATCAGAGACTCCTAAACTTCTTGCTTCTCCTATCCAGACAAAACTTGTCTTTGGTACTGTTTGCCTTTATCAACATGCTTGTAGTAGTTTAGTTGGATGATTATCGTCATGACCTCTCAGGTTTATTACCAATAATTAACCAACAGTTGTGTCCTGCGAAGATTCATAGTAATTTCTCCGGGTTCTACTTGGATGGAGCACAACGGTGATGTACTTACTGTGCCTCTACAAATTCTGAGGGCTCTGATCTGGATACCATCCAGCTGTTTCAGTGTAGTTTGTGATCCTGAATCATATGTTATACTACCATAATCTAATCTGGTTTTAATTAGAGCTTTGCATCTATGAATTAGGGATGAAACCTCTGCTCCCCAGTCCAACCCTGCCAGACATCTCAATACATGTAGAACTGTTTCACACGTATCACTAACACGTTTAACTTTCCATGTTAATCTTCTATCAAAGTATACTTCTAAAAATCTAATTATAACTCTTTTCCTTTTCTTTTATACATAACATTGAATACATGGTTCCCCTACCTTTCCTGAATACACCATACTAGTAACTGTTGTTTCTCTGCATTATACATTATTCTTTTGTTTACCATGATGTATGTGTTGGTACGGCTGTTGGTCTCTATTTGATGGGTAACTCACATCTTTCCTTCTTTATAGGGCTAATACACTCAAAGAAATGGCTCATTGGATGAACTCAATTAAAGTGTTGGCAGGTTTTCCATCCAATAATTATATGCAACTCCCACTCAAATTTAGCACATCAGTGCAATACAATGTAATTAAGTTAGTCCAACTCATTTTTATCAAACACATCTCAAATAAAATAACGATATTCATTCAATTTAATTCATTTGAGCTAGTCCAACTCATTTGTATCAAACACATCCAAAATAAAATAACAATATTCATTGTTTGTCCAACTCAAAATATAAATTCAATATTCTATTCAGTACCGCTTATCTGGGGGTCACCGTTCAATGGAGCCGACTCCAGCTGACATTGGGCAAGGGAGGGGGGGGTCACCTGGACAGGCCGGCAGTCCATCCAGGGGTCACATACAACCATTCACTCTCACACCTATGAGCAATATAGAGATGAATTAACCTGACTGCAAGCTGGGGAACCCACATTGAGAACAAACTCCACACCTCCCTGACCGGGAATCAAACCCACAACCCTCTTGCTGTGAGGCGACAGTGCTACCCACCACACCAGCCCTGAATGCGTGTTCACCTTGTGAAAACAACCGATTTTCAGCTGGCCCATGCGCTAAGGGTAGTCCCCAATTAAACACATTACTTTTGAGTTGATATGCACACCATCTAACCTAAATAAATCTAATAAATGAAAGAATTCCCATATTTTGTGTTACAACAATTAAATATAAATATCTTCATTTTGTAATTGATTTATTTCAATGTATTAAACAATATTTAATTGAGTCACCTCTAAGAAGACTTGAATCGTTGTTTGTGAGTGCAACCTAAATAAATCTAATAAATGAAAGTATTCCTACATTTTGTGTTACACACATTAAATATAAATCTTTGTTTTGTAATTGATTTATTTCAATGTATCAAACAATATTTAATTGAGTCACCTCTAAGAAGACTTGTATCGTTTTTGTGAGTGCAACCTAAATAAATCTAATAAATGAAAGTATTCCTACATTTTGTGTTACACCCATGAAATATAAATATCCTCATTTTGTAATTGATTTATTTCAATGTTTTAAATAATATTTAATTGAGTTACCTCTAAGAAGGGCTTGAATCGTTTTATTTAGTGTACCAGCCTCCTTCCACCTTGCTAGTATTCTCCCCTCCACCCACACCTTATTATACAAGTTAGCAACTTATTCAGCCCATCTTCACTTAATAGCTTTAACCATAATATATAACTAATGTGATTGTTTCCTGGGGCCGTCATTCCAGCTTTATCCACTGCTCCTTTTAACGCCCCCATTGCAAATGGCACACTTACTTCATCTTCAGTATTCTCCTTCCTCAAGGCCTCCCTATTTTCACACCTTGTTTCCTCTCTAGTTTGCTTTCCTTCATCAGACATTGTTATTACAAAACGTCCTCTATTACGCCCTTTGTGTTTGCCTTGTTGTCTTTCTTTTTCTAATTGTATCATATGTTGAATGTTGTGGGTTCTTCTCAGTAACTTGAATGCCCTGTTTCTATTTCTAATTGCCTTTTGACAAATAGTGTTCCACCATAGCAGTGTGTATCTGCTGGTTTTTCCTTTACTTGTTGTATAGACTCTAGAGCAGCTGCCACAATTCCTTTTGTTATTCATTTAGAAATTCTATACGATATCATCACCAATCCTACTCAGATGACCATCACTCTCTTCCTTAAATCTCAGTTGGCTTTCCCCAAAAAACATGTTCTAGCCCTGTCTTCTTCCATCTGTGGTGTATGTAGGCACGTGCACAGACAATTTGGGGGGCAGGTGCTCAAACCCAAAACAAGGGCACATGCCAAAAAAAGATTCTGACAGAGTTAAAGCATAAGCAGCAATATGACCTGCGTTTCCACTGGGCAGCATCAGACAGCTATCTTACACTTCCTTTATGAATAAAGATGAATTATTATATAGCAACAACAGTACAAGCGTTCTGATTGGCTAATCTAATGGGCCACGTATCGCCCTCCTCGGCAGTCTGATTCGGATCCGTATTGTCCTCTTACGTCATTTTCTAAATGAGCGATATTACATCAACAGCCAAGAGCAGTGATCCTCAAACTAAGGCCTGCACATTTGGCCCTCTGAACCAGGGGCGGTTTTTCCTACAGGCGGTATAGGCGGCCGTCTAGGGCGCCATTTAGAGGGGGGCGCAAAAAAAATGCACTCCCCTCTGAAAAGAAATACATAAATTTAAAAGTTTGTTTTTTGCCAACGCTGGGATTGATCCCAGGACGACGTGTCCAACCAACACACTCTTCTACCCACTAAGCCACAGCATCCAATTTGAATTATACTCCACACTGCATCAACTTCTCTTCTTTAACAAAAGTACAAAACCGGGGGCTCGTGAGCGGCGCGGAGCATGTCGGGGCGAAAATCTCACAATAACTAAAATAAATGCCCGGTCAAATATCAAAACACATTTGGGGGAACTTGATGATAGAGAAAGTAACTTTTATTTTTAAACACTGATGAATGAAGAAAAAAAAGTGCCTCCTGAAAAAAGAGCACTTTTCTCATCCAGGGCAAAAGGGGCTGGTGCTTGAGCACCACTAGGGCTCTATCTGTGCACGTGCCTGGGTGTATGAATATTTATTTGACAGAGTATTGGGTAGTGATCGCTGCCTATGGTTCCTTCAGGCTCACCTTCATCTCACTTTGTGCCAGGTGTATTACATTATGACGTCTACTGACGATGATTACTCTTTAAATCTTGATTTTCTTCTTCTAGCCATTATTCTCTTTTCATTTATTTCCATAAGTGTCCTACAGGCTCTTGTCTCAACTCTTTGTAAACAAAACAAACAGCTGACATGAGATTAGTTTGTACATCGTATAAAGCTTATGTTTCCACTTCAATGAATTTCCCTTCAATGAACACAGCTAGAAGATAAATGGTGACTCTATCTGGAATCTGGAGTTCATCAAAAGCTTTTTTAATGTTTCAGGATCGAAGCGTGCCTTCCATGAATCCCCCAAGGAAAGCTTTCTGAGTAAACAAATATAACAAGCGGATATCAGACTAAACCCGAGGGCACGTTGGCTGGAGAAGATACTGCGAAATTGATCCCAAACATTTTCCTCCTCTCCTTCTGATCCTTTCCTCTCAGAGTTTCCCCCACGGAGAATTATATTTGAGATTTGCTTCAGCAGGTTTATTGATCAGCATCTGCTGCTGCTTTTGCTCCATTTTTCACATTGTTTACACTTAGCAAGGCGACGGTTTACCGAGTCTCATCGTCGCCTACAGCGGATTGATCCGTGATTAATGAAAACACTGCTCACTGCAAAATTATTTTGAATGAGCAATCGGCTCATCTCCACGGTATTTGGATTAACGGCGTTGAAATATGTCGTGTTTGTAAAATTTAGTAACTGTTAATTTCATCTTTCATGTGTCAAAAAAACAGCGCAGGCCGGATACAGCGAGACAGGATGCCAGGCTGACACATGAAGACGGACGACTACTCACGCTCACCCACGAGCAATTTAGAGTTTAGAAACATCATTAAACTCAACCTCTGTTTTTGGAAAGTGAGAGAAAGCTGAAAAAACACCCTGACAGGGAGAACATGCAAGCTGCTCTCAGAAGAGCCGCTCAGCCCTCTAATTCAATGTTGTAATGAAACGTTACAATCTAAAACTATAAGAAACGGTCCTCAGAGCAATGAGATGTTAGGAAGAGGCTCGACTTAGAAACTTAGGAAGACTTTATCACCTTCTTTTCTTTATTTTTTATGTAGAACATCTCTCCATGTGAACATGTTTCCTTGGAGAGAACTCCTCCACAGACAAACTGACATGCTTTAATAAAACAACGCATCTAAACAAAGAGAGAAAAGAAAGCGCTCGCATCGCTATACCGAATCCCCGGTGGGCGGTCGGCTGTGGGTGTTGCGTGAGGACATGTTGGTGACTTTACTTCAGTTTATTTTAATTTCAGCTCCACACAAGCGCAAAGCTGGTTCTCTGTATCCATCATCAATATTCTTTCTGATTGATTAATGGCATCTTCAGTCTTTATGCATCAACAACTAACCAGAGGAACCCAGTTCTCACTGCCATGCTCCAATCCCATAACATGTGTAACATTTCTGGTTTCAGACTTCTTTGGTGACTTTGAGGATAAAACATCAACGCCAAAATACCAAAATACCTCAACAAATATTTAATGACACCTCATGAATTTTTTTATGTACGTTTGTGTTACTCATTGTTGAACGCAATTATTGTAAGTCGCTATGGAACAAAGCGTCAGCTAAATGACATGTAATGTGTTCCTCTCCGGCTGAACTGTATTCTCCTTGGTGATCCTCTGTCTTTTCTTTTCCTCCGATTTCATCTCACCGTCCATCAACACACTCTTCCTTCCTCCTGCTGCCTGCTGAGCCCCGCCGTGATTTACCACCAGATTACGTTAATCCAGGCATTGCTACTCCCTGTTTATCCACAATTCATAGCGTTACCACACGCCTGTGTCTCTCAAGCACCTCCTGGATGAATAAGGCCCTGTGGAATATAATGTATGTTTGAGGAAGAAAAACATGAACGTTACAAAAATACATTATTTTATTTTATATTACATCATATGCCTTAATGGGCATTGTTGGAGATCTAAGATGTGTATTGCCAATAGCTGCTTCTCTGTAATTGTTGTGCATATAAAGAATAAAAATAAAAACATTTTAAAAGACAGAATGAGACAAGGAGACGAAACAATTAGGAAAAATAGGGAAGACGGAACGGAAAAACCAAAAGAAAGAAGGGCAACAAGAAGAAAAACTTAAAACGATAGAAAAACACAAGTTTGTGGACGCAGGTGCTGACGTGGCCAGACCCCTGCATAAAGAGGAGAGATAGGTTGTCATGGTGACTCGCTATTCAGTGGTGCTGCACTGGATGCTGGGAAACGATGCATAATTGTCCCTGTAAATAAAGAGAATTAAAACAAAACCTAAGCTTAAAATTTAGAGCGCAAACACAGGTGCAGTTATTTTTTGTGTTTTATTCTAATGATATACAATATAATATTACGGTAACCGGCAGAACACAAGACCGAGAGTCAACATGCTCGCAGCTCTGGATGCACTTTAGCTGATGCATATGCAATGCCCAAAGGCCTCCTATTAAAGCATTTGCTAATTATAATAATTTATTTTAATGTAATTCTTTCCAAGCAGCTTCTCCCTGTGCCACACGCAGGAGTGAACATGTTTTCATTCATCACGAGCGTCGGCCGTTGCGAGCCTCCCTGTTTTAAAGGATGAGACGCCATTGTTTATTTGTGAATGGATATTCACTGCAGCACACTTAGTGTGTAAATCATGACTCATGGGTTCAGGGAGACAACGCTAACAATGCCCCACTCCGTCTGACTCAGATATTAAAAGGTTGTGAGTTCACGTTGCAAATCACCGGTTGGGAGGAAACGCGTCAGCCTGCAAGAAATTAGGCCAACGTGAGCTGAGAGAGAAACACCAACAAGAAGCGCTGCGACGGCCAGAGAAGAGGAACATACTCAGTGAGAGCGAGAGAGAGAGACTTATGTTTGTTTTATTAAACATATCAGCTACGGGATGGAAAGCTGCTGTCTCAAAAGACTGTGACAGCGTGAGAGGCGATGCTGAAATCTTCTTGTCCTTCATCACAAGTTAAGTTAACCACGGGAGTGTTCGCTAGATCAACCAGTCCGTTGGTCTTCATCTTTGAAATCGTATCTCAACACATACTGTGGTTAAACACTTCCAAAAATGCCAGAATCTAGTCTGAGTGTAATGTTTTCAGCTGCCCCAAGGTGTAATGGGCTCGTCGCTGCCCCCTGTGGGCAGGGAGCAGAACACACTCTCTGCTCGTTGCAGCGTCTTAGCGCTTTTGTTTCTCAGCGTTTTTATTCTTTTTATTTTGGCCAGTCCATTATAATTTGGACAACTTTTGCACAATTTCTGCATTTCCCCCCCTTGAACAATTATAGATGCAGTCCAATTAATCTGCTTTGTTACTTCATTTATTTTTAGAGGCTGGAACTGGGTTCAATAGAGTCAACACACAGGGACTGACTACGAATAACTGATATTTCAATTTTAAGTGTAAAAACTGATTTTTTTGTTTGTATACTAGTGTAACTGTTTTTTCCTGCTCTTATTTAAAGCAATAAAGCAGGAGACGTGTGTACGTGTTTGATCCCTTGCCGTATATAATCCGTGTCTTCAACCTCTCGGCTGTTTGTGTTTCTCGACACAAACCGAGCTGAGTATATGTTGTGCAAAATGAGATGGTAACACGAGAGCCTTCAACTGTTTCCTATTTTATTGGACACACACAGAGAGACAGAGAGAGAGAGAGAGGATTTGTCACAATCCCTAGCGAGCTTTAGTGAAATTGTTAAGACTCTGATGTTCCTCCCCTGAGTCTTCCTCCTCTGAGTCTTCCTCCTCTGAGTCTCCCTGCTGACCCATCCACCTGCGTATCAGCGATCCGTCTCACAGCGACTACTTTGCCCGCCTGTCTCCGTCGGCGTGGCAGTTGTCGCGGTGTAGCCATTACTGCCCGTTAACTAGTTCAGCTGGAGCGAGCCATCTCTCTGTCGGAGCCTCGTTCTGGTGTCGTTCCTCAGTCTGTGGCGTTCTGCTGCAAAATATGTAAACATATTCTTTTATTAATACATACAACCAAATGTAACTCAAGTAGTTTTTATTTTCTAACTAACAAACAAGGGGGCGACCATAGAGCCTCCTTACCAGGACTGGAGGTAAATAAGAGTATGTCCAACAGTATGTCACACTTCTCATTTTGAAAAGAAGACCAAATAATAAATCAGTTTTCTTGGCTGCTGGTGCTTAAGGTGAAACTTCTCCAATAAGAACGTCTTGCAGCAGTCACATCGTCCTAGCGCGGACAGTTTTTGCATAACGACCCGCGTAATGTAAGTCAGGCTCTGCTTTCTTTTCGGCTACATGTCTATAAAGTTGGAGTAAAATTAACAATCTAAGATTGTGATGCCTGTGGGGAGAATGTTGCGTTTCTGCAGCGGAAGATTAGGATACTGATAAAACTGCAGCAGAAGAGGAGAAAGTACAACATTTGGGAAGTTTCAAAGTAGAGATTGAATCAAAGCCTGGAGAGCATGTGAAGGACATCAGGAGATAAAACTGGAGGACGATACCGTGTCTTTATCACAGTCTTCTGTTCGCTTAGAAGATACTGCTGCGCGTGGTTTTTCATCTTCAAGAAATGCATCATTGTTGATGTACAATGTGAAATATGCAGATTCTTGTATAGAAATAGACAACATATCGTCAGTGGTGGTAGAGGTATTGAATGTCTTTACTTTCTTAAATAAGTACTAATACTTCATGTGGAGACAACTACAGTGGGTTGCCGACATTTGGGTTGGCGAAGACCCGCCCCTAATCTGTAGCTAATTAGAGGAGCGAATCAGCTGTCGATGTTTACGGTTGAGCGAACTTTAACTCCTTTTATACTTTTGAGTATAGTTTAATTTAAAGCAATGCATCATAGTCTACAAGATATGCATCGATCGACCTGCGCAGATTTCTATAAAAGTCTTTCTCATGAGCTCATGACGTTCTGCTTCGTAATGAATCATTTCCAGCTGATCCAAGAGGCTTTTCAAAGAGTTTATTTTTGCCAAAAAAGGAAGAGAATTCTCTCGACACATAAGAAACACTTCATCCCTTAGTTTACCACAAACGTTCAAAATCAACAAATCGAGAAAAATGAAATTTGAAAAGTAATTAAAGCTGATAGACAAATATAGTGGAGTTTGCCAGAGTAGAAGTGTAAAGTAAAACTGAAATACGAGTACTATGATTTTATTCTTAATCTTACCTGTTTTTAAACAGGCTTGGTATGGGGCGATGTTTGGATGCCGTGCCGGGAGCTCCAGACGCTGCGTACCACGGAGGGAAGCCGAACATTGCTCATTTGCACATAACACCCACAGTACTACTAAATAAAGCTGGTAGAAAATTCCCCTCGGTGCACATGAGCAAATATTCTTGGTTCCATTCCTCCGCCGCATATCTGCTAACAATGACAGATGAAAGGGGTTCTCAACACTGTAGGATGAAAACATACTACATTATATTTCGGGCTGTGCACATTGTGATTCAAGCCAATCCGTCTTTTTTTTTTCTGTCATGAACTGAACGTCGGCCAACAATGCATCGACACATCGCTGCTTCAAACGGGACTCTGATCTCAGGGCAAAACCATCCACACCTGCAGATGATGAATTATACAACGGAACATATTGTTGTATTGTTCTTTAATCTGTGAACTTCAGTGGTCATTGAATCAGCAACGTGGCTGAGGTACCGGGTCGGGTGAAAGAGAAACAGGATCAACAGGTCATGGAGGCAATTATTTATTTTTAACCCTCCTGTTACCTTTAAATGTACTAACATCTTTTACCCTTTTGACCCCAGCAGTTCAAACCTCCAGAAAATGATTAGAATTAATATTGTTTCCAAAGTTTAAGTATCACTTTATATTTATTTGCTGACTACCTTAATAGCCCTTTAAATAAATAAAAAAGTTGATATTTCTTATATGTTTTAAACAGTATAAAACAGCCTGGGGTGATATTGTACACGGCATTGAAAACATATCATCATGTGAATTTTATGTTTTCCCAGTTGTCCCCAATAAATAAGAAAAAGTCATGAAATATGAAACAACAAAAATAATGTTAATATTTTTTTTATAGACATTAAATATTGAATGGGGTCAAATTGACCCCAAAGGTAATAGGAGGGTTACCTTTAAACGTCATCAATCTGAACACATGACAAAAATAATGATCTTAAAATCCGAAACAGATAAAACTCTTTGTAACTTGCCCTGGATGGACTGGCGACCTGTCCAGGTGACCCTGCCTTCGCCCAAAGTCAGCAGGGATCGGCTCCAGCGCCCCGCGACCCTAACAAGGATAAGCGGTATGGAATGGATGGACGGATGTAACTAAACCTAGCTGGAGAATCATCACACTTTATTTCTAAGTTTCTAAGTAATCCGGTGATGGCCGCTACACTGCAAACAGAAACAATTTGACTTAATGTAAACGCATACATATTCTCCTGGTTACTCTTATATTTCCTTCTTACAATCCCATAATTCTGAGAACTCTAGTTAAAAGAAGATAGAGCAGGATTATCCCCAAGATAAAGGGAAGAAAAAAGGGGGGCAGTGAGAGTTTAAAGACACTCTGAGCGTCGACACATTTATAAACACTTTGACAAATTATTACATGTGCAAGATCCACAATTACAAACGGGATTATTGATGTTATCCAAAAACTGATATGTTTGTCAAGATCTCTGCTTCGTAAAATTGGAATTATGATATGATGAAAGGTCAACGACTGCATTTATCTCAAAGCTCGTCTGTGCAGCTCCTCGCATCACTGCACACTACTCGCCTTGTTTCTTCCAAAAAATACTTGAAAGCTACCAAAATGTGAATTTTCTTTTTTTCTTGGTTTCTTTTGCTCATTTTTCTCATGTTCAAGTCAGTGTCTTAAGTCAAGCTATGAGACACGTTTCCTTCTGGGGGACAAAGCTGTTGCTTTTACGGGTTTGCTCATTACTTCCTTTTAATAACGCCAGTGAACACAACTCAGTGTGGCAGCTGGTAGTCGAGTTTCATCCTCTCTCCAGGTGCCTCCCAGGAAAGCTTTGCACACCTCCAAAATCTAAAAAGAAAAGGGTGCCACCTCCCTGGTTAATACGCTCCATTTCCCTCCGGTGTTATTTTCCACAGTGCTCCACCTCAGCTCTGCAGTGTCTGTACGTTATTAAAGTCAGACCCCCTGGCATCCAGACTTCTCTTTTCGAAGCGGCGCAACACTTTGAAAGATAAATTAACAGCAAGGAAAGAAGAAAAAACTTCCACGAGCAGCGAGAGGAAGGAATCGGAGAAGCTCCCACAGAGTTTAACGGCCCGCGTCGTTATTGTTCGAGAGCCGCATGGCTTTTCACAAGCAGTGTAATTGATGAATGGAAAATTACTTTGGCGCAATGATGTCTTCACTTTGTTAAGAACATAAGAAGTGGTAAAATCGACGTGCGAAGGAACACAATTACACTGTCAATTAACCTTTATTAACAACGTCTCACCGCCGGTGACGGAGATCACGACGGATTCAGAACACTTTGGGATTTGCCCTCAGACATGAGTAATTGGAAGAGGATAACATTATTATTAATTCAACATGAGCGGGTGGATACAGTGAGAAAGAGGGAGAAAGTTGTGCAGAGATGGTATCTTAGAGATGGAAAAGATACTTCAAAAATTGTGAAAGAACAAGTGAAAGTACACTACCGTTCAAAAGTTTGGGGTCACTTAGAAAAAGAAAAAAAAAATTCCAATGAAAATGACATTAAATTAATCAGAAATACACTCTCTACATAATTAATGTGGTAAATGACTATTCTCTGTTTTTTAATGAAGTCTCTCCAGAGGTGTATAGAGGCCCATCTCCAGTGTTGTAGTGGTCCATTGTGTTTTTGCCTTAGAAGACTAGCAGAGGGTTAGAACCGCCTTGAAACCCTTTTTTTATTTTGCATAACTTTTTATTTAGCATTTTCCACAAAAAGATTATTCCTTGACATTGAAAGCCTTTTTATGTGAGCGCAGCTGAAAACATGCTGGTGAGAGAAGCTCTAAAACTGGCCTTCCTTTGAGCCACAAGTTTGAAGAACAACATTCATATTTACAATGAAAATCATTATTTCTAACCTTGTCAATGTCTTGACTATATTTTGTTTTAATCTTGTATTCATTTAATAAATAAAAGTGCGAGTTTTCATGGAAAACACAACATTTTCTCGGTGACCCCAAACTTTTGAACGGTAGTGTATATTTAAGATGTAAAACTAAATAATACTACCCTACTATTACTTCAATGTTGTTTACATGAGTGTAATATTATGTATCCCATGATATGTCTGTACCTTTTGTTTTGTATCTTTTTGCATTTTCTGTGTGTTTAAAGGGGAGGTATTATGCCCATCTTTCCAAAAGTTGATATGGTTCCTTGGGGTCTCAATGTAATGTTTGTAAAAAAGAAAATGGTCAAAATACCACAAGAATCATTTCAAACAGCACCCTTTTACCCTGTCAAAAACACCTCCCCACAGATTGACCTGTTTTGAGTGGGCGAGGGTTTTCACAAACTAGTATTTACCCCTTACACATTTTGGAAATGGTATCTCCCTTAGGGTCCACCTTCTTGCGGGAGCTCTGCTGCGCGAAAAAAAAGTTGGGGGGAGGGGGGGGAGCGTAGCCAGACTCCCTACATGGACATGGTTCGGAATCTACGTAGAAACAGATCGTGATCCCATTCGACGCACTCAAGCATATCATTTCTGACATCATCGGAATCACAAGCCGCGTGAGTTTTTTTTTTCCAGAGTTGGTGTGTTGGGAGACATGCCAGATACACAAATTAACACATAGAAGCACTAAAAAAGTGGAATTTTCATAATATGTCCCCTTTAAGGTTTGCTGCAAACATAGTCAGCACGACTAACACAGAACAGTAAAATCCCATCTTCTCAAACGCCACTTCAATCTTCACCAGGAAATCCATCCATCGTGTTTCTGTGCATCACAGCTGGTGGAGTGGCCAAGACCTGTCACTCTGCTCCCCATATTCATGCACCAATATGCCCAACAACAACAACTCCACAATGAAGAGATTCCTACTGTGCCACTTTGAGTGCTAGTGTCACAGCCCTAACCCCTGAGTATCAGTCAGAGCTGAGGGGATGTTCTGCTCTGATGATGGGGTCAGGACGGCACAGTTTGATGGATGTGTTTACCATCTCGGCAGCGCAGCGACCTCATCAGACGTCTGGGTTCCCTGCAGCCAATAAGAAGCCATCTTATCAACCTCTACAAACAATCAGCTCCAAGATTGTTGTGTAAAATGGGAGGAAATCATCTCTCCGAAGCCGGAATTCAGACAAATAGAGGTTTCCTGCAAAGTCAATTTTCAAATGTGGGTACCTGGGTGACGTTCGTTTGATATTATAATTGTTTCGTTGGTTGATATTTAAAAAACTGTCCATTTGTTACCGTTGTATAATGAGACAGTTTAATTATCTTGCACACCTGGAAGCTGTGAGATACAAACAACCGGAGCAGTGTGAAGAGAAATGTTTCTCACTGGGGTTTTGTGGAGATTAAAAATAAAAAGCTGGAGAAAGGAAAAACATTAAAACAATAATGAATATATTGCAACGGTCTTATGGTTGTCCTTGTCCTATTGATGATGTCAGAAGGCAGATCTGCATAATAGTGAGTCACGACCGTGAGTCATTATTTTCAACATACTTTAGAGAGCTCTGAGGTCATTTGTGCTGTTGCAGTTATTTATATCCAAATGTGCTCTTGATTATTTCCCCACCCAAATGTACAAACAAAACATATTTAACCCTACTATTACCTTTTGGGGTCAATTTGATCCAATTTAATGTTTAACGTCTCTAAAAGAATGATTAACATTAATTTTTTTCCTTCCTATTTCATGACTTTTCCTAATTTATTGGGGACAACGGGCAAAACATAAAATTCACATGATGATATGTTTTCAATGTCCTGTACACAACTCAATTTGACCCCAGGCTGTTTTTACTGTGTAAAACATATAAGGAATATCAACTTTTTTATTTATTTAAATGTTTATTTAGGTAGTCAACAAACAAACAAAAAGTACCTGACACTTAAACTTGAGAAACAATATTAATTGTTTGGAGGAATTAATTTCTGTGGTCAAAAAGGGTAAAAGATGTTAGTAAATTTGGAGGTAACAGGAGGGTTAAAACATAAGATAAGGGACCAAACCGTCTTCATGTCTGTTTGTTAGCAGCCCCTCCAGTCAGACAGATAGACAGACAGTGTGACATACAACAAAGGTCAACACACAGACTCGGGATGAGGACTCGCCAACGCTGTCGTACTCTCACTTGGCCAGCTTGATGTTGGAGCCGCTTCATGTCCTCCACTAAGAGGTCACGTTCACACGTTTTACTTGTTGTTGTTGTAATAAGTTGCATCTGCGTTTGGCTGCTTTGAGTGGATACGTTTCCTGCTCCGTGATCTCGTCCAAGCCATACTGGATTGGGTGATGAATATCTCATTTATAATGGAGTAAGAAAAAACAAATAACTATACATTTGTCAATACTAGTTATACAAAAATATTTTTTAACTCATAGCATGAATAAACAATTTTCATACGGATACATTTCATTCAAAGGCATACATTTGGCTTCAGAACTGAGGGGACACAACAAAGAAGCAATATCTATGATTTTGTTTTTAATGAATTTTCATAACAATGGTCATTATCAGTAAAATGCAAATATATTTTCAACAGCCATGAAAAAAATTATTTTCGGCGATGAATAATAATATTAAAAAAAACACTATGTACACATCTTCAGAATATAGATATGAATACAAATGGAAAGTGTGGTGTATGTAAGTGTTACTTAAGTGAGGATCAGAAAAAAACTCTTTAACCTTTTAAAGAAAATTGCATAATTCCATAAATTTCGCGAGATGCTACAGGTGAACAGGGTGAAATATACAGTATCTACTAGAGCTCACCATGAAGTTCATAAATTACATTAACACAATAGTTTTTTTGTGTGATAGGCTTATTATTTTATATTATAAGTCTTTTGAAATGGTATGTATAAATATGCAAATTAAATATTATTATTTGGGGGGAATTTATGGGAAATCTACGCAAATCAGTTAAAGTAAAGTAAACATCTTATTCGTATTTTGAATGTTTACTTTCCACTCCTCTGAAATAGGATATGTAAGAGAGAAAAATAACCCAAACTCCTGACCTAATCTGATAATGAAATAAAGTTGTGTACAAAGAGCAGCGTCCATCTTTCTGTTGGTAGAAAGTTGTGTCTGAAGCTCCTCCCCTCAGGGCACGTCTGGTCCAACGGCCTCAGAGAGGATGTAAACATTAACATCCCCAGTGGAAATCATAGTCTTGCTTAGAGTTTAGAACGAAAAGTGAACAATATTCAGCCTTGATGAATAAATAGTCCAATATTCACTCTATGTTAGCTTTATTTTTGGTCTCCACTAACTACTGAGGGACAATGTCCCTAAATGCTGCACAGTGTTCACCATCTGCTGTCAGCTGCTGAGCAGGTCCACAGAGCGGTCAGAGGGAATAAAGTACTGCACCATATTAATTAAAGGAAAATAATATGCGTTACTTTGGTTGCACATTCAAGTGCAGGAACTCACACCTGTCGAACAGGGCTGATTCCTTCTGGATGTAGAGAAAAAAGAAACAATCTGAATAAAATGTCAGACAACTGTCCCATTGATTAGATGACTCATGGACAATTTAGACAAAGCGGACCGGCTTTTACTGCTTCTCTTTTTCCAGGCGAGTCAATTAAAAGAGCAGGAGGTGTATGCATCCATGCTGTGTGCAGATATGTCATTCACCTCAGGAGAGGGTTTCAGAAAAGTGTTATTTTCAACAAGTTTGAGCCGGAAACAACTCTACTGTTCTTTAGCAACTTCCACAATTACTACTTTGTTGGGTTGAATATGTAATAAGTGACTCCAAAACATAATAACATTTGAGTTAGTTTCCTTCCATCACTTCCACTACTTCTTTTTGCATCTGTGCCTATATATATATATATATATATATATATATATATATATATATATATATATATATATATCCACACACACATATAGATGCAAAAAAAGTCTATATATGCTACTTGAAAAATATCATATGATGAAGTACACTAATAAAAAAGTATCTTAAACTGGCTCCACATTGACCAACTACACCCTTATAAGTACTCTTAGTTATAAAATGATTTCTTGATTTTGCAACCAATCACCTTCCTCGTGATGTCACAGCTGCTGAGGTCTCCATGGTAACGGGCTGAAGGAGCTGTTGTGTCCTGGGGGTGCCGATTAATTCCTCGGAAACAATTACAGCTGTAACGGATCCTAATGTCATTACGGGCACGGAAGCTGCGCTCCCCACAAACAAATTAATACAACAAAACAGTTGGAGTCCACACAGAAGAGCGAGTTCAGGCTCGTTCAGGCTCGTTCAGGCTCGTTCAGGCTCGTTCACGGGGGACTCCAACGTCTGGGCTCCACTGCAGTCACAATGACAACAGAGCAGACAGAGAAATTTCAGCTCAGAGGATATATATATATATATATATATATATATATATATATATATATATATATATATATATATATATGGTATTTACACAGTAGATTTGTTTTAATATTCAACAATACCTTGTTTAATTTGAACCATGTAGCATAAGCCAATAAACCAGCGTTAGCTTCCATAATCAGAGAATTGAAGTTGGGATGAGAGAGAACTGGTTGTGTCATCTGCAAACATTATCGGAAAAATACTTTTTGACACGTCGGACAAATCATTAATATAAATTAGAAATAATAACAGACCAATTTAATAGTTTACTCCTCCAAGTTCGACTCCCACACGGGCTTCCTCTGGGACTCCGGGTGGCCCATTAACCTCCGTGAGCCGCGTCACATCCTGTGTGAGCGGAACCAAGAGGCTTCAATTCCTGGAACATCAATAAAATTTTGAATATTTGCTTCTTCGCTTTCCTGACAGGAGTTAATAAGCGGATCGATACCTCCAAGTGTGTGTGTGCGTGTGTGTGTGTTAGGTCAGAAGCCAGGCAGCTAGCCTAGCTTAGCCTCGAAACTGGAAGAAGTGGGAAACAGCTAGCCTGGCTGTCCAATTTTAAAATGTTCCTCTGAAGTTCACTTAAGTATATTTGTATGCTACTACTTGTACTTTTACTCAAGTAAACAGTCACTTGTAACAGAGTATTTTTACACTTTGATGTTATTATTTTACTAAAGTAAGATCTTCTACTACTGATATCAAATAACATAATTTTATGCATTTTGAGTTAATTTGAAGCTTGACTCTTCTCATAGTGAAGATTATACATATTTGATGAAGACCAGTCATAGAATGAACATTAATAGGCCGAGACAAACCGCGGGGCTCGTCCCTTTGTTCCCCGGGGACCTGCAGAGTGTGTCATGAATGTAGCACTTCCATGCAGTCCTGACGGCTCCACGCTGAGGCACCTGAACGCCACGGCACACGATAACGCGCTCACAGGAAAAAACCCTGGAGCCAAATGTCAGAATAATGACTCTCGTTACAATAAACTGAATGTGGACGTTCACACGTCTCATTCTATTGTTCCTCAGGTACACACACAGTGAACATGCACACTGTCACACACACACACACACACACAGGCGACGCGTTGTGCAAAGTGTCACTATCTGACGTCACGCTGACAGCATTGTATAAAAGGGAGAGGATATAAATAAACAGGTGACCTGCCCACTCTTCATCCCCCGGGCAGGAAACATCCATCACCGACACTGATTGAATCTTTCATCGGTTGGGTTACATAATTCACGATTAACAGATATTGAATTGAGCAGCATGTGGTAGCTTATGCGCTTCGGATTGACATGACATGCTGTGCAGAGTAACTGAATGTAGCAGAATAAAAAGTACAACATTTCCCTTTGCAATGTAGTGGAGTAGAAGTCTGAAAGTAACATAACATGGAGATATTCAAATGAAGCACATTGAATGTGTGTAAATATAGTTACATTCCTCTACTTGTGCTGCATATGGTGATCCCTCAGAGGGCTCGGGGACTGAGGCTGAACTCCGCTGTCTATCTCCGTAGTTATTATGGAGCTTTCCAGATCTCTCTGCTCATCACCTGCTTGCACACCTGTGTACATTTCCGCGTGCACATTTAATCCCAGTTGTTCTCCGTTGAGTTGCCACATTGTCTGTGTTTATTACGGTGAAACGTTCGTCACTTTCAGCCAAGCAGACTCTGTGCTCGGGGAAGCTCTGAAACCTGAACAAAATGGTCCCACGGTGCCTTTTTGGTGTATATAGGGCGGCAATTAACTGAGAATTACGTTTTCGAGAACTTTTGAAGGGAATCCCACTGGTATGAAGTTGTAATTGTTCTTTTAATGTGAAGCTTTAAACGAGAGAAATGTAGAAAAAATATTCATTGAAGTTGAGATCATGAGATACGAATCAGCTGAACGCCTCATCGTTTGAATGGTATGATTATATGAAAGAACTTAAAAGGAAAATACGATATAAATACAAGCATGTGTGTTTATAATCCTGTCCATATCCTGTCTCAGTACCTATGTACTGCTTGAAAAGGTTTTCGATGTATCAGGGAGGAATTCAATCACCACAAGTACATCTAATATTGTGATTTACATCCACTCCGCCCCTCTAGATTATTTATACCAGGACACAGTGTGAAACAAACGTTTCATATTCCACCAGTTTCTCCCACTTGCTCTTTTGATACGAGACACTGAGGCTACAGATCTCTGAAGGAAAACACTGCAAAGAATACTTTATTTATCTTCCTTACATCCTACTTGTTTTATTATTTTCTGTTTAAAAAATGCCCTCAAAACATTAATTACAAATATTAATGTATTATAAAAGCACTTACACTAAATGTTCTAGGGACTATGACTTTTTTCTTCCTGAACTTTATATATCAGCTTCACTCTGACAGTTTAGGTACTTTACAAATTAAGATTTTTGCAAACAAAATATATTTAGAGTTTATAAATATGTCTCTTTATAAATTAAACTACCCAAGAATGTATACAAATACAAGATTGTTATGCAAAAAAACCTTAAAAATGTAAAGATTGGCTGATTTACCATTTTAATAATGTTAATTATTGTAATTTGTTATTACTGTAGCACAAACAAGATTCTTTTGTTTTTAGCTTGCTGTCAAAATGTGTTCAATAAAAGTGTTGGGGTATCATAACATTATGAATAATCTCAGCTTTAGATCATGAGACACATGAAGTGATGCATGCTGGGAGGTTTCTTTTGGCGATATCGCAACTCTATGCTGAAAATGATAAGAACAAACCAGGCGAGGAGATAAGGATACGACTGATAAAAGAAGTGCATCTGACACTTCAATAAATTAGTTCCATCCAAGAGTGGGAATTCAAAGGAAAAAACATCCAAATAATCCAAAATAGTTCAGGCTTATCTGAGGTAGAAAGATTGGCATCTGGATCAGAAGAATTTACCGAGGAATTTACCAATAAATTCTTTAACAATCAGACAAAGTTATTTTCTGGATTTTTTTTCCTCATTTTGTCTCTCATAGTCGAGGTCTACATATGATGAAAATTACAGACCTCTCTCATCTTTTTAAATGGGAGAACATGCACAATTGGTGGCTGACTAAATACTTTTTTTTGTATATATATATATATATATATATATATATATATATATATATATATATATATATATATATATATATATACATATACCCACATACACACGCATACACACACACCCTCCCCCCCCCTCCAAAACAAAAAAAAGACCACAACAACAAAAACAACCCCAACACCCCCTTAATTATCTTTTACTTATAAGTGTATATACCACCCTGCATCTGTATTTGCAATCCCCTCAAAACCCAAATCCAGATAACCAGATGAAAGAAAATAACCAAGACCATTATCCAACATGTTACAATATTAACTTTGTTCAAAGATTTTGTCACAGTTGAGACAAAACTCAGGTGGTACACATCATTGTGAGCTGCTAGGAACATGCGAGACATGCGGTCTACTTGTGGCACCTGCTCACACACCTGTAGCGTGCTCCGCTTCAGACACGTCAAACACTCGGGAAGCTCATGATGTCTGCCACCACATTGAAGCTGGCTCTCACAGCAGCAGCATTTTTCTCTGTAGCTTTTATAAATATATTATTCTGCGATTGCAGTCTGCCTTTTAATTCTTGGACAGTTTAATGTTTTTCTTGGACACTAAATTCAGCATACAGTTCTGTGTTTGGTAAACAGTATTTAGTGGCTTTTGCCAAACCTTTTCGTTCCAAACAACATATGGTAAGATGTGTCAGTGATGTTCAATTCAGTGGACTTTTAAGTTAAATAATGCCTTAGTTTATTGTTGCTAACCCTTTGTAGGGCACTCATTACAATTATTTCAAAATGTTAACTTTACAGTGCTATTGGAGGACATAACAATACTGGTTTACTTTTGTGACATGAACAAAAGTTACCATATTTGGTTCCTTAACCATTTGTGGTAAAGAAAATCAGAGAAATGTATGCATTAAAATATGCAATAAATATACATAAAAGGTGACACAAACATCTATTCCATAACATTATAACATCAGTTTTAGAAGATTAAAAGATTATAACACGTGCTGGAAAAGTCAACAGTGTCTGGTAACTGATGAAGCCGTTACGCTCACTGTTTATGAGAGAGGTGGACCTTGCAGACCCTGCAAACTACATTAGATCATATTATGTTACATTTGATCTTATTATGTTACATTTGATCTTATTATGATACATTTGATCTTATTATGATACATTTGATCTTATTATGTTGGCTTTCCTGCTGTAGTACTTGCAGCTCTGGTGTGTGGCACAGACAGGGTCATGGCAGAGGGACAGATTGAACCGCTCCGCATCATTTGGGATGTGCTGCGGTTTCCCCCGGGCAGGCTTAGGGATATCAGCAATGCTGGTCAGGTTGTCAACAGAGGCCAACAAGCTCCTTTTGGAGATAGATGTGGCCTCCGGCTGCTGGCAGCCCGAAAGACCTTAGTTCTGAAATCCTTCAGAACGGGCCTTTGACACCAAGGGCCTTGCAGTCCCGTCTGTACATAAGCCAGGCCTTTGTGAGGCTGGATCAGTGGAGTAGACACACAGTCTCATGTGCCACCTCTTGGACTTCATGGAGGAGCCCATTTGTTACTGTCCTGGAGCACCTCCACTGCTGGTTGCCTGTGCTTCCTCTTGGCAGAGGGGCCCATGTCGCTGTAAACTTTAAACACACTTAGAAAAAAGAAGACCAAAAAAAAATCACAAAAGTTAAAGTTACTTGAACAATGTTCTGGTTGTAACACCCTGTTCTGTTTCTCCTGTGTTCCGTGTCTCTGACCCCGTTTACACGATGGGAAAACGTATATATTTTCATGCGTTTTGGCCTTTCATTTACACAAAAACAGGTTTTATCACGGAAAACGATCATTTCTAAAAAACTCTGGCCAAAGTGGAGATTTCTGAAAACTCTGTTTTTGTGTTTGCGTGTGAACGAGGTCAAACAGAGTTTTAGGTTGTCAAACGTCACAGTATGCGACTAAAGATGCTTCACGTCATGTGAGCGTCCTATGCGGACGTATGCGGACGTATGCAGATGGCGTATTAATGCGGGTTCATATAAACAGAAACTTTTTTGAAAACAAACTTATGTGTACAACGTTATTTTTGAAAATGGAGGCGCACAAATATTTGTTTCTGTAAATACCGGCTATGTGTAAACGGGGTCTAAGTCTCCTCTGTGTCTCCTGTCTTCTTAATTATTTAATTTGCTGCACCTGCCCTCAGCCGCTCTCGTCTCATTAGTGTCTGATGTCGTACACCTGTGTTCCCCCCCTCTCCCTATATATTGTGTCAGTCTTTCTCTTGTCTCTTGTCTCTTGTCTCTTGTCTCTTGTCTCTTGTCTCTTGTCTCTTGTCGGATTGTCGGATTGTCGTCTATAGTTCCGTGTCCTTTTCCCGTCATCCTGTCCGTGTTCCTGCTTCTGCCTGTTTGACGCTGCCTGCCCCTTTTGCACCCTGTTTTTTATTTTGTAAACTGTTTTGCCTCATTAACGAGCGCGTTTTTATTCATATTGCGTCCCAGCCTGTCTCTGCGCCTGAGCCTCACCCTGTGACAATAACCTGACATTGAATATTTCTAAAATAAGTTAAGATTATCTCTGAATCAGTGTATAGTGTTATGCAACACTTTGACAACATTAAAACATAAAGTCCTAAGCTGTAATGCCTATTTTTTTTTAAAGAAAATACACTAAGTATGTCTTGTTACTGCAGAGGGCATATGTCCAAAAACGGTAATCCTATATCAATTTTAGTTTCTACGTGAACCCGGTGTATGATAATTTTTCATCTGTAATTTAACTAATTTCACTAAGTCCTCCACAAACAACACGCATGTAATCACTTTGCACAACTATCCAAGCATGACGTGTGAGTTTCATCAACTTACCATGGGTAGTTTAGTTATTTGGACCATAAAGCTAAATAAACAGCTGCTGTGACATGGGGTGGTGTGTGCTGATTGGCTGTGTGAAGACCGCATGATTCTAGAATTCACTGAGACATCGCAAAGTCGAAAACATGTCATTATCTTGAAGGTTTGCGGTTCTCATACCCGACCTGTTATACTGTCGTTAAGCAAAGTGACCCCCAGACCCAAAGCTACCGTTGTCAAACACCGAGCTCTCAGACCCAAAGCTACCATTGTCACTCGATGACTCATTGGATCTGCTAATTTAGAGTGTCCAATTAGCCTAATCATTTATTTATTGTTGGACGTAGGGTGATCTGTACTGATTGGCTGGGTGAATACCATACAATTATTGAGCTCACTGAGGCCCAGCAAGAACATTACATGGATATATTACCATGGTTACTAGCATGATAAATGGTGTCCATTTGTCATTATCTTGAAGGTTTTCTGTTAGCAACATGGTGCCTCGCCTCAAGTGGTAGTTAACAGCAACTAGAGTGTTATTATGAGTGTATGCCGCAGCGGAGACTTTGCTTGACCAAACACATAGGTCCACTTCTCTCACTTCATGAATCTGAGTTTTTTGACGCTTTTCTTCTAAATATGACAGATTCTCAGTGCCACCATCACTCCCCGGCGTGTCGCGGCTGTATGGAGATGACTTCCTGCCGACTCTGTGAACTAAGCTGCTTCGGGGTGTAATAACTTGAATGAAGAGCCACTGGGTGCCGGCGAGCTAATGTTACCTCCACCCCAAAATAGCAAGAATTTTAAATGGGCTAAATTAAACTTCTGGTAGGTGTGACAGAGACACAGCTTGGAGGAGGGAAGTAACCGTGACTCACAAAGTCCACACTGAGTGATGGATACTGATTTAACAAGACTATTTCTGGAAACCATCCGCTGAGTGATGCTTTGAAGAGATGATTTTTCTTTTCGTTGTCTTTTTGCCTTTTAAAAGTAACCCGTGGATCATAAGAGGAGCTATATGAACAGGCCTGGACTACACACGCACAGTGGAAGTTGTGTGAGGCTCAAAGAAGAATTTAATTGGAAATGTGTGCTCCCGGATTAATTAGTTGACTCATAAACTGAACTGCCATCACCTGCTGAATGTACACAGGATCCAGCTGTGCTCCGGCTCAGCCACGACTCCGTCGTTTAAACCAAAGCTAGACACATAAATAATAAAGACAATAAGCAATTTAAAAGACAAAAAACAATCAGCATTGACGAATAAACAGGAACAAACACGAGGGCCCTCCCACTGTTACAAATGAAAGTGTCAAAAGCACAAAAATAAATCAACACTGCCAGTGCATTACTTATGCAACATTTGTTCATATGTGGTCTTGATGAAATTTTAAACATGTTTGCAGCTTATTTAAAGCTAGAAAGGCTAATTTAACTCACCAAACTGTCAGAAAGTATACAGCATTGTGTGTACCAATAGTTTCGTGAGCAAACATACCATCATCTATATTTTATTTTATTTTTCACCGCTGTATTTGCATATATGCTATGTGTATATATATATATATATATATATATATATATATATATATTTTATTTTGTATTTCATATTTAACTTTGTATACTTTATGCACAGTCACTGTTTCTTTCTTTCTTTCTTTGTTATATTTATATTGTATTCTCGTGTTGTTTAGTTTATTGGTGCTACTGTGTCGACAAATTTCCCCTTGGGGATTAATAAAGTATATTTCTATTCTTCTTCTATTCTATTCTTCTATCATTAACATTAACAGTGAGCCACAAATCAGCCGGCGAGAGTACACAGCAGTGTGTGTACCGGAAGGTAGTTAAAGTTCTGTTAGCCGTTGGACAAACACACACACAGCAGAACAAATGAAATACATCAATAAAATATAAATACATATGCATCCCACAACGTTGCTGTACATGGTGATTATACATAACCCGACCTGTCATTTCCATCCATCCGGTTTATTACTCCTAATGCTGATGCGTGCTGCCATGCGACCCCTGGGGGGCCATCTGTGTGTCTATATGCTCTAGTTCAAATGTTGTGAGTGATAGCACTCATATCTGTATTCAGTAGCTTCAGCATTCATAACAGACTCAACACTAACAGTGCTTCCATGCACACACATAAAATAAAAAAGTCCAACTGCTGAGAAGCAGTTTTAAAAAGAACTTTAGCTGAGAATACTTACTCGCTGAACCGATACTAATAAGGAGCATGATTAGAGGGCACTGCATAAAAATCTCCTTAAAAATAAAGGCACAGGATTTTTGTCCTTAACCCTCCTATTACCTTTGGGGTCAATTTGACCACATTCAATGTTTAACGTCTCTAAAAAAATGATTCACATAAAAAGAATTGCATCATATTTCAGGACTTTTCCTAATTTATTGGGGACAACTGGGAAAACATCAAATTCACACGATGATATATTTTCAATGTCCTGAACACAACTTGTACCCATCCGTGTTCTTTAGGGTACATTTGACCCCAGGCTGTTTTTCACTGTGTAAAACATATGAGAAATATCAACTTTTTTATTTATTCAAAGGGTTATTTAGGTCATCAAAAAAACACACATAAAGTACCTAACACTTAAACTTGGGAAACAATATTAATTCTAATCATTTTCTGTAGGTTTTAATTGCTGTGATCAAATTGACCCCAAGGGTAAAAGATGTTAGTAAACTTGAAGGTAACAGGAGGGTTAACATTTCATTTGGCCCAGTTGAGAATTACTTCTCTATTAATCTTACAAAGCAGTACAAGGGTCCCATTTAATATCCCTCTGTTCCTGTTATGCTTATCTGAACGCTTTATGGAAATGTTACAGTTCCAACCTTGTAAGCAAGTCGAATAGTGATTCAGTCTGCCATGTAACATTGAAATCACAAAAGCAGCTTGAATAAGAAATTTGACAAAAACATATCCGAACAAAACATACGAAAGACCACTGTGGCGTTAATTGTGGCTTGAAAGTTAACATGGTGCCCGTACAAGGTTGAGTGTGAGTGACAGCTCCATCAGCAGGCTGCCTCATTTATTCTATATTTAAAAAGACATGTGCCCCTTTCCTCTGCTTTACACTGGATAACAGAGAAAAACATCAGCATGAGTCATCACACACCCATGGAGAGGACCAGCAAGCCTCGACGATGAGCCGAGAGAGGGAGAGGGGTGACGATTCAGTTCACTCAGGGGCAGGGCAGACAATCACAAGGGCAGGAAGTGAAAAACTAAAAGCCAAGATATGACAATACTAGTGTGTCGTGGCTCTGGTCAAAATGTTGCCCTCAGAATGAATCTGAAAAAAACATTGGTGGTCTCTTTTTATAATGCTATCATCAGGTCAATACAACATTTTGGACAGAGGTTCATGGTTGTCAGATGATGAATCCTGATAACTTTCGCGATGTTGGGATTTTCTCCAACAACAACAAAAAAGCAACCAAAAATACCATCTTAAACATTGAGCCACAACTCAGCACCGCAGTGTGTGTAACATCATCGAATTATAGTTTATATACCACTATGTACCAGTGGTTCTCAAATGGCGTTTGATTAAGGCACTCCAGGGGTACACAAGTTCTTTTTTAATGTATTTTAAATGACCATCCATTAAAAAATATATGTATTTCATAAATATTAAAACAAATATAGATTAATGTTCATAAACTGAATTTATATATTACATATTAAATCTGCATGTTGAAATTTTCTCCTTAGTGGCTCTCTTGGCGCAACGAACTGAGGCGGACAACCGCGGAGCCGCAGAGGACCTGCGAACAGGTCGCGTCTTAAGAGGACAGACAATCAAGAGGTGAAGACCGAGGAGAGAGGAGAGAGGCTGAGGCAGTTAGGATGCATGAGTGAGAAGGAGTCACTTGAAGGGAGGGCACCATTTGTCTAGTGCAGTGGTTTTCAAACTGTGAGGCGCGCCCCTCTAGTGGGGCGCAGTGGTACTACAGGTGGGGCGCAGGAGGAAATGCAGCAAGACCTTTATTGAGAAGTTCACATATTACACAAGTTCAAAGTACACAGACATAAAACTAAGTCATTAATAAATACATGTTGAAATGCCTGTAACTTTGTGTTTACGTTACGCCGTTAACAAGTTACTCACGTGCATGCGTGACGGACAAGATCATTGGCATTTCTGGTTTCATTCCTCTTCACCGTCTACACCTTCAGATACAACTCTGATAACTGCTACCTGGAAAGGTTCTTCAATCGTCGGCCTCATCTCTGCCGATGATGACAGGGAGTACAGAGAACTCAACCAGAACTTTTTGGGATATCCATATCAACTCCGGTAAAACAAAAGAACTGGTCGTGGACTTCTGCCGGGGTGAACGCTCTCCTCTGGTACCAGTGAGCATCCAGGGACTGGACATTGAGATTGTAAACTTTTAGTACCTAACCTGGGTGTTCACCTGAACAACAAACTGGACTGGGCTGACCACGCACACGCACTGTATAAAAAGTGACAGAGCCGACTCTTTCTGCTGAGGAGACGGAGGTCCTTTGGAGTGCAGGGAGAACTCCTGATGATTCATCCCCGGTGTCAGAGGGAGAGGAACCGGAAGTCCTTCCTCCCCGCTGTTGTCAGGCTGCACAACAGTAAATCACTAAAACACTTAAACACTGGATCACTTTATCACTTGGACACTTTAATCTGTTGAGTGTTCAATACACTTTACTACCGTGTATATATTTTGTATTCCTCTGTATATTTAAGATTGTATTTTTTATTTTATTTGTATTACTGCTCTACTGTAGCCTGACAATGTCATACTCATAATTCTAATCAGAATGTGAACTTCCCGAACAAAAATGTTGAGGGCGAGGCTGAGTTTGGTCTGGTATCCATCAGGCTAGCTCTACTGTGCAGCTGCTGCTGTAATCCTGCAATTTCCCCACTGCGGGACTAATAAAGGAATATCTTATCTTATCTTATATGGTAACAGTAATTAAATAAATCAAAATAGGGTCAATAAAAGAA
Source organism: Liparis tanakae (assembly GCA_036178185.1). Classification (NCBI taxonomy): domain Eukaryota; kingdom Metazoa; phylum Chordata; class Actinopteri; order Perciformes; family Liparidae; genus Liparis; species Liparis tanakae. Next base: position 14,304,414 of record CM070107.1, read on the forward strand.
CATGACACAGTACTTTCTGCATAAAGGTGGCACCATATACACTGTAACAGTAAAGTAACAGGACAACTGCTTCCTGAATCAAATCTCTTTTCTGAGCATTAAAACATTAAAATATATTCATGTCATATTATGTGAAAGTATAGCTAAGGTGATCAGGAGTTTATTGGGAGAGTGAGTTACATAACGGGTGGACCAGCCTTGAAGTTGTCGTATAATTCAGAATCAACACTTGTGTGTGTTTGTGGCTACGAGGTGTGACCTCATGTTGTACAAGTAATGCTGTGACTGCGGCTTCGTTGAATCTTGTGACACAGAGTTCCCTGGGAAGCTGTGTCAGACTTTTCCTCCTTGCATGGGAATAAAACAGACGAAGGCCATTTTGATTCAGAGACTTCATTCCTTCTTTCCAGATTGACAGAGAAAACCTTCCACGATAGCATCCTTTGATATATTGACTTTTCTAGTCTACCTCCTCGTCTGGCTCTCACTGGCTTGAAAGACTCTTTTTCATAATCATAATGCATCCATCACATTTCTTTTTCTCTCTCATTGCTTTCAGAGCATTTCTATTCTGAGATGGTTGAGAGCTGCTCTGATTGGTTCTTGCTGGTTCCTCCTTCATCACAAGATTTTCTTTTGGCCAATTTTTGTTCAGATGCTCAAAAAGCTTTGATTTCCAAGGGTTGTTGTGGATGTTTTCCTTCCGGTTACAAAATCCTAAAACTGCCAGGCGACCACCATATGATGGCAAATACAGCGTCACTTCTTTATCTGTCATCATCTGTATGGTGCTGGCATCAATCTAAACATGGAAACATCGTTTAAAAAAAGAGCAATCCTGAGGAGATAACCTAATCATCTTTGGTAATATTTCGTTCAATTATTTACAAAGAGTAAAAAAAGTCTCTGACAAGTACAGTTGTTTGACTCAAATACTCACCTTTGGCAGTTAAATAACTTCTCATGCTGCAGGGTCTCTATTGTTTCCTTAGGAACATTTCTCTCAGTATTAAGAGGAAAGTCTTCCTCGACCCTTCGCCCCATGTTACTGCTCCTCTCCGTCGGGGTATTAAAGGGGTCGAGGAAAGACAGGACCGCAGAGTATTTCCACTTCTTAACCCTCCTATTATCTTTAGGGTCAATTTGACCCCTTTCAATGTTTAACGTCGATGTTCTTTGGGGTCAATTTGACCCCAGGCTGTTTTTCACTGTGTCAAATATATAAGAAATATCAACTTTTTTTACATATTTAAAGGGCTATTTAGGTAGTCAACAAACACACATAAAGTACCTCACACTTAAACTTGGGAAACAATATTAATTCTAATCATGTTCTGGAGGTTTTAATTGCTGGGGTCAAATTGACCCAGAGGGTAAAATATGTTAGTAAATGTGAAGTTAACAGGAGGGTAAAGTGACCTGAGCCACTTCTTTTATCCATATCCATTCTCTCCTCTTTGAGATATGTGTCCCTCTGTCCCTTCCATTCATTTTGGCATAACTACACTGACGTGATGAACATATGCCTGCGATTGGTTCATCGTGAAGTACAACAAATAGCGAGAATCAAACCCATATACATACAACCAAAACTTACCAAGTAGTCCTACGTCCTCCCTTACTGCTCTCCAAGCATCTTTCTTCCTACGATTTCTGTACCCGTATGAAGAAATGTTCTCTAGCTCCAGAAACGGCAACTATGAGTGTGTCCTCCATTTCTTTTTTAATTGAAATGTCGTTTAACATAAAGTGTGAGCAGCTCCAACACTTGTTGCAGGAATGTGCTCATCTTCTGCCTTTCAATCGGTCTGTTTCTATGCCTTTAATAAACTAAAATCAATGTAACACAGTTAATTTAATAAGATACAATCTGATGATGCAATGTCAGACAGATGGTTTTCGCGATCCTACCAGCAGGAAACATCTGCTGCTGCGTCTGGTTTCTCCTCCCACCGCCTGAACTCTCGCAGAGAGATGCTGAGAAAATGAAACGGGACCAGGCAGAAATCTCTGCTATCGTGAGTCATCCTGGCAACAGGTCTCATTCGGAGAGGGATGTAATAAAAGCTGACCAAAGTAGGTTATTTTTAATGTGCATGATGATCTAGAGTAGAGTATTACTATGGCGCAGTAGGGAAGAAGGTATGGTACTCGAACAACCCTGCAAAAATACTCCATTACAAGTCCTGCATGGAAAATGTTACTTGGAGCGATACATGCAGTTAATCTGCTTATTTCGTACAATCATCACATCTGAAAATCCCACGGGCACCAAGAGCATCCCGCGGGGTTTCGATGGAGCGTCACTTTGCACCATCTTTATCTAATATTTATGCTAATTCCTTAAACTCCTGCAGAATCCTCCATTAATAAAAATCCAAAGTTCAGACTGCGGGGCTCGATGACGGATGCAGATTCTGATATTAGCAAAGAGCATTAGACATATTAAATGTTCTGAAATTGGACGTCACTCAATTTGGCATCTTCGAGCCACGAAGCCATGAAGACGAAAGTCCACAAAACTTTCAGTAGACTTTCTACTCAGACCATAACAATATTATTGTTATTTCCAGCACATAATAGGGTTAGGGTTAGGCTTATAATAAAAATTCACTTTTTCTGAATGGGCTTAACTGACCAACAACCGCCCCACACACACACACACACCAACACCACCACCACACACGCACACACACACTCCCCACCGAGCTCGCTGAGGCCTTATCTCCACATGAGTACATTAACTGCCAGCTGCCGCAGCACGACTCCCTGAGACCCTGAACCGTATCAGGCCGAGCCAGCTGAGAGCCAACAGCTGCCCGGCCTGTGCCTGTATTTACACTACAGGACCTCCATCACTGGCTGCACAGAGGTGGAGGTACTGAGGAAGGGGAGAGTTTGCATGAGAGAGATGAAAAAGAGACGGAAATAAAGTTATCTGGGTTAGTGTGACCTGATAAAACTATCAAGTGCACATGAAGCCCATCGCTTTTATGCTGAATCATCGAAGCGTAGTGGTTACAAATTAAAGCCGTTCCCATTTACATCAGCAAGTTGCTGCTTGGTGCCAGAGCTGATGACTCAATCATTCATCACCGGAATTATGTCCCCATAATTCACTTAAGTGACACAGCGACACAGAGGACAGAGCAACGACCTTGGGTATTATTAATTCATATCATGAAAATGGAATCAGTTAATCAGATTCATTTTGTTTTCATTGTTTTGTTCTTTGATGATAAAACAACTATTTGATTTGGATTGCAATCCTTTAAAGAAAAATGTCATAAGAGTATTAATATTACTATAATATGTTTTATATGTTCTGTATCTGACTGATTAAAGCATTGCTTCTACATTGGCATATTTGCATTATATGTAAAACATTTAGTTGTGCATACTTTGAACAGTTTAGGTTATATTTATGTTATTAATCTGAATGCACCATGACTGGGATGCCGACATATTTGATGACATATTTTGTAACTAATTGAGTTTTTCATACACACATGTAAATGTGACTTTCATTAGTTGTCCTGTTGCAAAACACAGAGAAGTGACTAAAGTGAGGAGGTATTTTCATGGGGCCAAGATTTCTCCATAAGGATCTTTGTGTTGTTAGTCTTCTGTTCCCGTCTACTTCCTGTCGACTCTTCTCTCTGATGGTCTTGTTTACTGATGAATACGCTGATAATATTACCATCATTACTATTCTCTGACAGGATATGATAAGGAGAGAAATAAAAAATAAAAACATGATACTTAGAAATGTTTATTTATTCATTATTTTGTTTTAACTTTTTGTTTGAGGAGTAAAAATGAACAACCATAGAAATGAAATAAAGAAGATTAATTTATAAGGAAGAAACCAAAGTAAACTGTCAAGTCTCTTTCCTCCTAAGACCCTTAAGGAGTCGCTTGTTCTTGGAAGACGCCTCGATGTGTGCGGTTGTAGATGCCGCTAACCTGCAGTGTGTTACTGGGCGCTGAAAAGTGCCTTTGTCTTCGCTCAGGGCTTCAAACTATCGCAGTGTTCTTGTCCTCGTTCTCCAGGTCCCGATGATGTTTTTGCGAGGTCTTATTGTGTCTGGTTCCAACTTTTCTCTCTGGCTTCAAGGATTTAGAATTTGCCTTGAATGCATCCAGAATTGTGAGGTTGTTGTTCAAAACCTGCATATTTTTTCCTGCCCATTCATCGTTCTGTCTCATCGAGGCGGCGTTCCGTCCCTTCCGCACATCCCATTTCACATCTTCTTCGTTTAAAAGCTTGTCTCCTTTTTATTGCATTAAAATAAATGTTATCTCCCAACTCTCCCAGCCTTCAATCTTTAACCTTGTGTGCGTCTGGAGGCGCTCAGACTTAAGCAGTCTGGAGATGTTCTCATGGCTGGAATGGGCCTTGTATAATTTTCAGGTGTCTCTCCTGGTTCCTGGATGAAATCATCCTGATGATCTGTTTCTTCTGCCCGGAGCGTCTTATATATGTAAGGATGAGGGGAGAGGAGGAGCAGGTGGAGGTCGCTTCTGGAGAATGTGTATAGATGCTGGGTGCAGGGGGATGGGAGGGAAGGGCAACATCTGGCGCAGGTCAGAAAGATGCCGATGGGGTTGGCAGAGGAGGTGAGGAGGACAGGAAATTAAATTCTACTTTTTTTGTAATAATTACTTTTAACTGAATGGAATTAACTCCTTTTAAACGAGCGCAGTACATTTTAAGATTAAATGAACCGAGATTATGTAGGCCTTATTTAACACATTAAAATGTATGAAATCAATTAGATCAAGACATGTAACATCTACACAGGGGCCGAGTCATCTTTTTCACTGTTCTTCCCACATTGCTGTAAACGAAGCCGGCGGCAGCAAATTAGGATTCACACGAGAGCGAGTCGCCATCAGCTGCTGCCGAGGGAGGACGTGAGAGTCTAGATGTGATGCATGATGGCGCTTCACAAGACGGATAAAAACACCACTGGAAGCATTTATGTTGTATTTTACTTCAGTAGAAGAATTTTAAAAAATTGTGAAATACTTTAAAATGTTTACTAAAGTAAATCTGTGTGAGCAGTACAATATATTTTAAAGAACTGAACAAGAAAATGAGTCCCAAGAAGGTTTTCACTGTTAAAGCCCAACCGTTACTGGATCTTGTCAGGCTAATATTTTTGTTTTTTTATTCTAATATATCTATTTATTTATTTTCATTTTACATAAACAAAATAAATGTTTTCGATATGTGTTTTCTGACCCGACGCCTGTATCAGCAGGACGATGTCCTTCGTCTGTGTCAAATCAGAGAAATAAAGTGTTATGATGAGGGGAGCTAATAAAACTACTTGGAGAGAGAGAAAGATGATGGTGCAGGTAAAAAAAGAAATTTAAATGGTTAAAAGGTTAATCGATTAGAAATTAATTGCCACCATTTTTTCATGTAAAAACATTTTTTAACTTTTCCTTTTAATAATAGTAACAGTTCTTTGTATAATAATGTTGAGGTTTGGACTAAATCAACATTGTTACGGTGTCACTTTGGGCTCTGGGTGATTGTGAGCTGTTTTCTCACTTGGTTATGAGGGCATCCTTCTACATTCTACAAAGTAATAAAATAAAGATTTGTTCAGGACAAGGTTTTCTGTCTCCTTGGCTTTTTCAGCTCCCGAATAACATGGCAGCAAGTAAAAAAGGTCTCTTCGTCTCTCGCTGAAGGAAAGAAGTTGAGCCTTTGTGTCACCGAAGAAGAAATCGTGGCCTTAAAAAAAAGGCTCGAGCAAGAGCTTCAAAGCCTAGTGTGTGTGAGTGTGAGCGTGAGCGTGTGTGTGTGTTGTGGCAAGTGAGTGACTAAAACCAGCTGTTCTTCTTCTCTTCTGCGGCCCGACCGTCCAGCAGTCCGAGGCTCTCTGCAGTCAAACATCTCCAGATACGGATTGAGCAGAAAGAAAATTGGATTTCCTTCTGAGCTTTTCTTCTCTGAAAACAACACAGAGCCGTGAGAGTGAAGCAGAACAGTAAAGTCGTGGGTCGAACCTTCACAATGAGCTGAAACTCAGTCTGAAGCTCCGTAAAGACGAGCTGCTGATTCATCACGACCAACAAATTGTCACTTGATGAGTTGTTGAAGTGTTTGGATCCATTTCCAGAAACGCAGTCGACTTCATTTCAACCTGCTGACTCGTGCCACTGAACAGCCTCTCCAGTAATCAACCGGCCGCGGCCCACGACTAGAACTCGTAATCAGAGCGAGCGCTGCAGGGTCACGGCCAGACCCGACGCACACGGAAACAGTCTCACATCATAATCAACGGGACGGAGCCGGGCGGCTAATAAAACGCAGGGAAACCAAACCGTTGTAGTCATAGTCTGCTGCTTTGAGCAGTTGCCAGGCAACCAGCAGATTATCTATGAAGCAACTGGTTGTGTCGTGATGGGAATTTTATATAATCTTAGTTATATCTTCTGTCCTGTAAAGGTTACTAAGCATATTGCATACCCCCCGTACCCTTTGTCAAATAAACAATCACTTGTGGAGACGAGTCATAACAAAGGATGAAGGATAAAGGATGAAGGGTGAAGGACGAAGGCTGTTATACGTCCCGGGATCTTTAACGTCTACTCTGTGTAATGGGGACTCTTCTTGGAAGAATAAATGATTTCATAGACGAGTTCTGGTTCTTCGATATTCGTCAGTTCAGTTTAAAAAGACTCAACGTTGGGTCACAGTGTCAAAGAAAAAGCCTGAAGCTGAACTCCGTGAAAAGACAAATATGTGGTAAAGTTATGCAAATAATTGAGGATTGGAAGGTTTTTGCCTCTAAATGTCTTCAGTCGTTTTTGGGCAGTCAATTTGTTGCTGGTCCCAACGTCTCTGGTGGTTTTTTGGTGTTTATTTAACTCCTTTTGAAAAATACATTTTTTTTCTCCAGTTTAACATCGCTGCCTCTGTAGCCTTTATACGTGCACATAAACACATTTCAATATAAACTATTTAGTTATATTCTAACCCTCCTGTTACCTTTACATTTACTAACATTTTACCCTCGGGGCCAATTTGACCCCAGCAATTAAAACCTAGAATTAATATCTTTTCCCAAGATTAAGTGTGAGATATTGATATTTCTTATATGTTTGACACAGTGAAAAACAGCCTGGGGTCAAATTGACCCCAAAGAACACCGACGTTAAACATTGAACGGGGTCAATTGACCCTAAAGGTAACAGGAGGGTTAAATGAATTAGTTATGTCTGCATCTCATCATCAGTTCTAATTAGCAGAAAACAGTTTCCCCCTCTCAAAACGTGTCTGTTAGTAAATCTTTGAGTGGCGATGATGTCACAAATTGATTGTTTAGAATCCTGATCTTCCAAAGTGTGTGTGGCACGACGGTCTTTACAAAACGTTCCATACGAGTGCAGAACACGGACGGACGTCTTCGTACATGTAACACCAAGACGCGGGTAAAAGAACCGACAAAAACATTGGTGTTCTCTGTATTTATTTGTTTTCTTCCTTTGTATTTACCCCTTGGAAGGAGCATAAATATGGTACAGTGAGAGAACATCAGTGTGGTTATTTACAAGATATAACAATTGATGTACAGCTCACAATGTTGGAGGAGGAGGAGGAGGAGGAGGAGAGGGAGGGAGTGGGGGGGGGGGAAATAAATCACTACAGTCATTCTCTCGTTCTTGTGAGAGGTCACAGCCGGCCAAAGGTTCAATATTACATCCAGAAACAAAGAAAAAGAGAAAATGGCTACCGGTGTGTGGCATGATGGCAGACTGAAGGTACCGTGGAAACCCTCGTGGACGTCCCTGTTCAACAACGGGACTCAGCAGGACACAACAAATAAGCATGAACACAGATCTCCAGCACTTCTTGTAACTTTAGTCACGCAAAAAAAGGAAAAGAAACCCCGGCAGTAGTTCTTTAAGAAGAGGGCCGATCTAACCGCTCGTGTTAAACGGTGGATGCAGAAACAGATGCGACTCACGAGCATCCGCCCGCACCGCAGCCGGCGCGCCCTCATTAGCCAACAGGATAACGCACGCTCCACTTAAGCAGGCCAGCGGTCAACACGTCTCCCGTCCTGAGACGAGTGTGAGTTTCCTTATTTAACGGAGCGAGAGACAACGTGGACTCAGGACGTCACACCGCGCGGCTTCAACTTTTGAGTTCCTCCCTCGAGGCTTTTCTCTGGGGACCAGGAAGACTGAATAATTCATTTGACTGGTTTAAAATAATAATAAATCAGACACGCGTCACCTCTGTTCCTACAAGATCACACAAATAACTACTGGCCACAGATCCGTGCACGGACCAACAGGCCGCGGGCCACCGGCGCCACAACTCGAACTACGGATGGACAAATGTGGCGAGATCAAAGCGGAGGGCAAACGGAGCGTCTTCATCCATCAGGACTTCATGCCGTCGTCAGGCTGAACCACCAACACTGAAAACCTGATATTTGTAATAACAATAATTTAATTAATAATAATTCTTAATATTCAGATTCTTTTCTTTTTAAGGAAGCGTGTGCTATTGGACCAGTAGAAACCGGCTGCTGAACACTTCCGTCTACAGGAGAAAACGCAACATGGCGGCGGCGTCTTCAGGGGGGGAAAACATTTCATTCTCTGGCGCAACTTTTGTGTCCGATGAAATACTTCAATGTTCTGCACAGAGTGGGACAAATTAGATTTTTATTCTTTGAGACAACACACTGAAAAGGCACTCGTACAAAACGGTGTGTGTTAAAGAAAGTAGTGTGATTACAGTAGTCCTGATGTCTTTTCAGTCAGTTCAGTTCATTTGACCTCAACTGAAAACACTAAATACTGCCGCTGAACGCAGCTTCCTCGCGCTTCAACAGGCTTCAGCTGCTCTGCTTTTAGTCTTCTAAAAACCTAATAAAGGGGCGAAGTAACATTACCCAACAGCTAAACAGAACGGTTCATTGCGAGTGTAGAAGTTGAGAGTGGAGGTTTGTGCGTATCGACTCAAGTGCAACTGAAGTTAGTAGGTTAGAGGAGACGTGGAGGGCTTGAGGGTGGCACTAAGAAGGAGGCTGCGCTCTCTCTCTGAGTGAAACCTGTTGCGGTCTACGGTTGGACACCAGTACAGAGTCATGCCATCATGCCGCAGCAAAAGGAAGAGAAAACTACGCGTCTTTGATCTCCTCTCGGGTGCGAGAGGCTAGTCTTGCTGTCGGTTTGTTGTGGTGGAGTGGCGGGCGGGTGTGATGGAGGAGGTGTTTGGGTGAGGAAGTCATGTAGGTCACGGTTTCTTTCTTAGATGGGCAGCTGGAAGGTGATGTCCACTTGAGCTTGCTTGGCCAGAGAGACGATTTCAGAAAGCTTTACAACCTGCGAGCAGAGAGACAGTCAAGTGAAGTCAAACTGCAGCTCTTCTTCTTCTACATGAGGTTGTTCAGCAGGTATTCAGGTTCATAAAAGGAACATACTTGTTATTTTGCCCTTTATTACAAATCATAAACGGTTGGAGCGGAAGAGTTTGAGGACTGTGCTGCTGTGTAATATATCAGATAAACTGAGGAAGCCATTAGTTTCCATTCATTTCAGTATAATTTGAAAACGTATTACGGGGGGCTTCATAAACTGTAATTGGACTCGTCAATATCTGTTCATTAACCGACTCGGATGCAAAAAAAACGTAATTGGCATTTTATCAACCGTTAAGCACGTATGTGCCGGTAGAAAACAAACTAAATTAGACAAATTAAATAAGACACCTAACAGATGAAAAGAACCAGAAGCTATTAGTTTTTAAATGCTTGCGAGTCCCATGACAATAGTGTTGGATGGAAACCAACGGATAAGCAGCACTTTAGGAAAATAAATATATAAAAAAACGTAAAAAAAAATTGGGAATATTCAAAAGGAGCTATCGTGCTTTTTAATCATCCAACTTTTAAGAAGATATTACCATCGCAGAAAAAGAAAAAACATAATTCTGTGTCATTCAAGAGCTTTTTAGTATCAATACTTGTGATTGAAGTCGTTGATGACAAGAAACAAAAAAGAAAAATGAGGGCAGAGAATAAAGGACACTAGAGAGAAAGGTTAAAAAGTTAAAGATTAATGCGCGTGTGCGTGTGCGTGTGTGTGTGTGTGTACCATTTTGGCAGCCTCGTCCAGGTCGTCACAGGCCAGGATTTTCAGCGGACTAGCAGCGATCAGAGCTTTGGCATCGTCCACTCTCGTCCCTTTAAAAACACCAAAATACTTCAAGATTCTGTCGAATGCAAGTCTTTGACAACAGTGAAACATTCTCACGGAGGAGAGACGTTTATATTTGCGTCCAAACAAACAAACTTGTTTGTCACCGCCTGGCAGGCCATTGTGGCTCATGGTTGGTAAATCACAACAGTCTCAAAATCCATCCATGAAATACTGAACTCGTAGTCTGCCATTCTGGGGACTAATGAAGCCTGAGGAGGTGGTGTCTGCTCGGAGGGAGCCGATTGGTCAACATAGCGTCTTGCCAGTTGACATGAGGTCACACTCCTCATGTCCGAGTTCTGCTTATTATATTTCAGTTTTTGTTTGTTTGTTTTTTAAACCTGACCTAATTTCATTCCGTTATTTTACACATGCACGACAACTGCCAGGAAAGACTGGTAGTGTCACTCGGTCCATCAGTTCATGCACACGGTGTGAGGGTGTCATCAGGCAGGACGACATGGTGACACCTTTTAAAATGCGTGAAGAATCAGCAATATGTACTGTAGTATATAGATATTATAGTATTCATCTGAACACTTAGGACTTTAGCAACGGCAGTTTTTAGGCGACAGCGTGTTGGATTCCAAAATAGAAAAACAAATGTCAGCGGTTTTGGCTCTTTAAAAACAAGCCTGACCCAAATCTTTGTGTTTGCACATTTTTATAATAAAAGGTAATCTGAAGGTGATGACGTATATCTTTGTTGAGCACCAGTTGCCCTCTACGCTACAGAGTGCATATTTACATATGCTTATATGAAGACATAATAATAATAATAATAATAATCCACAGTTCAGCCGGGTTCATTGTTCCGTGCATGTTTCCAGCAGCCAGACTTTGAAGTCGGAGCATCAAACAGACACAAGTCCCTCTGAGCTGCCAGCTGCTGCCGGTTAACCCGTCTGGCTGGAGGTGGTGAGGTCTGTCAGTGTGTGTTTAGTTTACTGGAGTGTAAAGAGGCTGATGGCTGAGGTTGGGTGAGTTAAAAAAATTAATTAAAATTTATATGCAGGACTTTTCTAATGACGGCTATGGATGTGGACACTTGTGAATCTCACAGTTTCGCTATTTGGGTTAAAGGTGCTGAATTCTACATTCTGAGCATTTCTCTTGTCTCCACACGGCTCTAAACATGACATTGTTTTAGATTTCCAGGTTTTCCCAGACGTGTGAGAATCTTACTGTTCATTGTATGTGTCAGACTTCTCATAATGTGTGTGTGTGTGTGTGTGTGTGTGTGTGTGTGTGTGTGTGTGTGTGTGTGTGTGTGTGTGTGTGTGTGTGTGTGTGTGTGTGTGTGTGTGTGTGTGTGTGTGTGTGTGTGTGTGTGTGTGTGTGTGTGTGATTTACCTTGTAATCGCACTACGATGGGGATCTTGAGTTCCAGTTCGCTTACAGCTATGATGATGCCCTGGGCGATGACGTCACACCTCATGATGCCTCCGAAGATGTTGACCATGATGGCCTGAACCTGAACCGCACCGCCACAACATTAGCATTAACGAACATGCAGCAGTGCTCTAATAAATAATGCCACATTAGGGAGAGAATCAAACAGTCTGTGGGATCAGCGGGTTGTGTGTTCTTACCTTCCTGTCAGAGGTGATGAGTTTGAAGGCCTCGGTCACCTGATGAGCCGTGGCTCCTCCTCCTACATCCAGGAAGTTGGCGGGTGTGCCGCCGTGCAGCTTGATGATGTCCATGGTGGCCATGGCCAGACCCGCTCCGTTAACTAGAAGGAAAAAACGCTCATTGGTCATTTTCAATGAAAAATATATAAACTTGAAAACCACTGAATGCCGTACAAACTATCAGGATCAGTGGAGGAGAGAAATTAGAAGCTCCTCCCTGAACATTTGTTTTGTTAATATGATAAGTTATTTGCATATGGACTGAAATGCTCCATGTGGCGCCCGGCGGTCGTAACGGAGGGCAACACCAGCCGGCGGAGGGGACCAAACACAGGAGAATACAGGACAGAACGGATTGGATTTAGATTGTCAAAAACATTGAAATGTGCCCAGATCAGCTGGTTACTATCATGGCGTTAAATTTTCTTTTGTCTTATTTCACAATTTATTAACAAACAGCCTCACTTTTAAATAGAAGAAAATAACTTTGTGCCTCATGCAAGAAGTTCCCCACGAGTTTGAGGAACCGATCAGTCAATCAACCCATACAAAGAGGAACACCTTCACTAAACGTCATGTGAACACTCCCCATATCATGGTGGCTCACTGAGGTTTGACAACCTTCCATGCAGCTCTGTGTCTGGGATCCGTGTAATATGCCACCTCCAGCTTCATGTCAACGCCTTCCCTCCTTACACCTTGTCTCCTTACACCTTCACAGCGCGGTGCTGCTCCGATGGCACAACGCCAGCAGCTAGCGTCATTATTTCCTTACTGCTTTGAGTCGGTTTTATCACCGCTGACTGACAACTTTTCTCTTTTTTTAGTCTGACAGCAGACTTGAAATTCTTCTTTACTCGTTGGTAAAAAAAGTTATAAGTCCTAAATATATATATATATATATATATATATATATATATATATATATATATATATATATATATATCTTTATTGTGCTTTGATCTAATTCCCCACATTATCCGAGTTTACAATATTTAATTGACTTTGTAATGGAGCGCAATGCACACACACATACTTCTTAAGGTCGAGTTACATCCATGTAACATAACTATTTGGACATCTCTCATTACTGAATATGATACCATCACGTATGCAATCGCTGTGTTTCCGTACCCTAATTAATACAGAACAGACACCGACAACTTCCTGACCCGCCGTCTTCACTCTGAACAATCTCCACCATTACCAGAAACTTGAAGCAGACGGTACAGATGGCATCACCTCTTAACGCAGAGGTTTAAATACACCTTAAGGCCTCACAGTATATAAATGTTTGTATGTGTGTTCCCTCACCTGGAAGGACCTCTCCATGGTGATGGCAAAGTGTTTGCCTCTATATATGCCCTATATATATTTAATATAAAAAATGTGTTTGCCTCTATATATATATATATATATATATATATGGACATTATTTTCTTTGTTACTGTGGTCTTTTGGGATCTTATATATATATATATATTGTCCCAAATGGACATTATTTTCTTCGTCACTGTGGTCTTTGGGACCTTATCGGCGCACTGACCCAGACAGCCGATGGTTCCATCCAGACCGATGTAGTTCAGGTCGGCCTTGGCGGCCTGCCGGTCCCGGGGGTCCTCCTGGGTCCAGTCCTGCATGTCGAACACCCTCTTCTGCCGGTACTCTGCATTGGAGTCGAAGTTGATCTTGGCGTCCATGCACATCACTGGTGACGGTGAAACAAACATTCTGGCATTAGATGATGTGGTGATTTGTACAGAGATTTCCATTTCAGTCTTAAAGTCAGAAAGGGAACACGCGTCAGTCAAATAGCATTTGAATAATTAACCAATCAGTCATAATAACAACCAACAGATTAACTCAATTTCATGTATTAAGCATCAGTTCACTACATCAACACATATTGTAGACTATTCTCGTTCGCCTCGTGGTTACGGTTCAGTTGCGGCGTGGGGAACCTTTACAACTCATGATTAATTCATATCCGATGGATCTCTTCTTCAATTCCTTGATTAATAAATAAAAACATTGAAAAAAGATATTCAGTTTATCATAAGACAACAAAGAAAACTTCAAACCTTTAAGAAAAACAACAAATGATTAACTGGTTATCAAAATTGTTGTTTATTAGTTCTCCATCTATTGACTATTACTACTGTCAATTAATAACAACTACTTGATAATTATTGACAAATATAAAAATGACATTATGTTAAGGTAACAGACGTCTGTCTAATGTGTCCAGCTCCCGATGCTGATGAGCCGTCTCCTCTTCATACGAGTGCGTTTAAAAAAAACTCTGATTCTTGCATGAGGAGCTCATCAATGTTTATTTACTGAGCGTCACTGACTGAAGAATCACTCACAAAACACTTCAAACTGATCGATCTCTCTCTCTCTCTCTCTCTCTCTCTCTCTCTCTCTCTCTCTCTCTCTCTCTCTCTCTCTCTCTCTCTCTCTCTGAGATCGACCCTTCGATGTTTTGTGGCTCAATTCCTCCCAAACTTATTGATCCAAGTGGAGCCTCAGCTCAGCTGAAAGGTTAAGTTTGGAGCTTTTGTTTTATCCGTCGTTCTTCTCCGACTTTTGTCTTCAAGCTCATTAGTTCTTAGTGAAGACATTCAACTTTTTTCAGAAGCAGACTAATTATTACTAGTCAGTATTTGTGGCAGCAGGACATAGCATGGGGGATTGAGTCAGAATAAACTCCGGCGTACGTGTTCAAGGTGAGGAAAGAACATGTCACTCAGTGCAACAGGGTTCAAACTATAGAGATCATAGCAGAGGTAGAAGACACACCAGGCGGTGATGCACACACACAATAATGGTTACATTCTGCGTGTGTGTGTGTGCGTGTTTCTACCCAGTCCAGAGGCGTCCTCCACCATGGGGTTGATCTCCAGCATGGAAGCGTCGTACTTGATGAACACGTTGTACAGTTTGATCATGTTCTCCGCCGCCTCGTTTATCAGTGCGGACGGGAAGCCCATCTTCTGAGCTACCTGCAGCAACACAAGACGTTTCATATTATTAACGTTACATAGAATCAGATGCAGCTGGTGAGCTTAGCTTAGCATGAAGACAGAGTCGAGGTTTCCGGTCTTCATCCGGTGGCTTGAACATGCTCCATCTTGTTTGTTTAATCCGTAAACAAACTGAAGAGTCGATACTATTCATTTAAAGTACCATCACATAATCAAACAGTCAAGCAGATGGTTTGTGTGAGAGTCATTTCTCTGACCATGTACATGTAAGTCAGCATTACACACATATCAGCATTATATCTCAGTTTTGAAAATGGAACAAAACGATACACTCAAAGTTCCTGTCAGTCAACTTTGTCTCTCTTTTCTCAAACAGTGCTGGCAAAAGAATTTACATTAAAAAAATCTTCTCAGCAAGCTGACCAAATAAAATCTAATTAAATGATGAAGAGAAAACTCCTGCGCCTTTTGGTATTTTGAGGACGAGACTCTGAAATGACATCCTGATTAATAGAATCATTCTTGTTATTATATCTTGTTCTCTAATAAGTATGAAATGTTCCAAATAAAGATGCCTTGAATTACGTAATTCCCAATTAGCCGTTCTAAACTTAGAACATCTGACCTGCTTTTAATTGTTTTTGTGTATTCTATAGCAATGCTTCTGCAGAATCCAACAAAGTTACATCATATAAGTATGAGTTACATTGATTACTAATCAGACACATACGTGATCGTTTTTTCTCTCATTTCAATTCAATCATATTTCCTTCAGTAGTTATGAAATGTGAGCATTTGGAATATTACATTACATGTCATTTAGCTGACGCTTTTATCCAAAGCAACTTACAATCCTGTTACATTCATACACCGTAGACGCAGCTACAGGGAGCAATTCAGGGCTAAGTGTCTTGCTCAAGGACACATCGACTAGGGCGGGGATTATACCGCCAACCCCGTGATTGAAAGACGGACCTGCTACCCACCGACCCATAGTCGCATAAATTGACAGTATATTATTTAATGGAAGCACATCCATTAAATAATATCATCATTGTAATAAAGGTTGACTAATATTGCATCGATTTGGAGTTGAGTATATTACAATCTCTAGTTGTTACGTAATTTCTTTTTTTTTTTTTTAAATTGGGAGGTGGATATGATATTCCACAAACTTTTTTCAAGACATTTATCAACATCAGTTTCGTCTTGCATCACTGTAAACACAGAAAACCTTCAGATTTCCTTTATTAATGTGGTCTCAGTGGACAGAAATAAATGGAACGAGTGAAAGAACGTCAATGAACCTCCGTCTGCTTGGAGAGCCTTGCAATCAGCACCTCTCCCCTTTATCAAATATATTGAGTCTCTGCTCTCACAATGACGACCAATATTCAATATCCAAAGTGAAAATCACAAAATGAGACAGAAGCTGAGACTAGAAGGGAACTGGACTGACAAAGAAAATTAAGGGAGTGGAGGAATTTGTATATCCACAATCAAAATAAACCAGCTGAAGGTCACTTAAACGTGTCTGTTCACATTAAAAACAGAAAACACCAAATGCCCTGAAAGCTAACCTTCTCCATTTTTCTAATTGTGTGCCTATGTCAGAGCAGCATGTTTTGTTTTGTTTTTTTGTTTTTGTATGTGACATCACTTGTTGTTATGACTGTTTGGCTCTGAGCTAAAAGAGGAGGAGATGCTCCTCAGAGAAGGGTGATGATTCTGTGTTCATCACTACGAGCACCGTCCGGTGACGCTGTATCAATATGAAAACAGTTATTAGTCAAGACACCATTGCTGTTTGCCAACTTGTGATTTCAGATAGCAGTTAAGTTTATCCAAAGGACGTTATTTGTTTTGTGTACATCTATGACTAATGGATCATTTTAATCATCTGAGTGTTGCTAATATATTAAATAATAATGTAAATACTGTTATATAAATAATGACCATTTTCAAAGAAGCTTCCACAATCATGAAGTACAGTTTTTTTTTTTATAAAGACTTGGAGATGGATTATAATTTTGTAATTCCAAAAATAACATCTGCGTCCGGGAGGAAGGAAGTCTGCGGAGGAGATTTTCTCAAACCTGGGATTTTTTTTGAGAAAAGATTGAACTTGTATCTCGTTTCCAACTGAGAAATAACATACAGCCTCATGGGATTTGAACATCGTCTCCCACAATGCAGCGTGAACACAAGCAGCATCCCTCCCTTCTCTTTTTCGATTTCTCCTGCAGCCCGAGCCACACGGTCGGACCGTCTCCAGTGTGTTTGGTGACGTGCTCCACTCCCGTCTGCTATTGATTGTACCTTGACAGCCTGCTCCATCTTAATGCCCTCCACAATGTCGATTGGTTCCTTCACAATGGCGTCTGGATTTTCGGCCGCAACATCTTCGATGTTCACGCCCCCCTGCGAGCTGCCAATCAACACGGGTCCCTGTGGGAAAGAAGAGGGGGTGATGAGGAGTTCATCGCTGCACCATTTTAATTACAAAGTCTGTGACATTAAATTAAGGATGGAATCCTTTATACTTACAAAGAATTAAAAACTATCTGAACAAACTAGAAGTAGCCTACAGATCGGATCTAACAGGAAGTCATTATTGCTGTGACTTCCTGAAAATTCATTGAAGGATGTGGAAACGACTTGATCGCAGCTTTATGTCGACGCCCTCTGCCGCCGCCGCCTGATCTCGTCTACGTTCAGGGCGAAGCGCAGTTCATCTGGAACTCTTTCCATCCACATACTAAGAAAAGTGGAGTCTGACATTAACTTGAACTTATCTTCAGGGTTGTAAATGATTGAATGGTAATCAATGCATAAAATCATTATCAAATAAAATCCTCACATTCAAGTAGACTCAAACAAATAGTTGATTATCTAAATAGTTGCCAATGGATTTATTAAATACACTCAGCGTTTCAGCTCTATTTTTTATTACAAGACTAGGACAAGCTCCACTAGCTCAAAAAAGGAACTATATATTATTTTTCAATCCAGTTGCTCAAAGTCGTTTTCTGACAATTCTCTGAAGGTTGAAATACCCCCAATCAACAATATTAATGACAATTAATTAATAATAATGTCTGTCAACTATTTTCACAGATCTCACAGGTTTCGAGACAAATGATGAAATGTGCATCCTATTCCGGCCCTTTACATACGCATTGGGGCGTACTTGTAAAGCAGCGTGTCTCTCTGAAATGTAGATAAGCAAACTTAATGTTGTGGAGATGCTGGATATAGATGTGAACCTAGTTACTAGAAGTCTCCTTGCCTACAATTACTTCCAACACTCCCCTATTTAAACAAAAGGTTTTGTTCCACAGACGCCCACTTGTGAAATCGCTTCTTTTGTCTTTTCTCTGCTGTAGGAGTGAAGATTAAAAGCTTAGAGACATCTCATATGAGTAATATCATCATTATTATCTATGGCATGTACAATATATGATGTATGATAATGACATCATTGTGTATGGATGCAATACCTCTGTATTACATTCTCCAAAATGAAAACAAGGAAACTATCTCAGTTCCTACAGACATCTGGGGTCACATGTAGTATCTTATCGTACCACTCAGACTCTTACTTAACTGTGCTTTTGATATGTTTTTGAGCATGTAATCGATCAATGGCATTACAATCTTTTTTGTTCATGTCTTTGGGCTTGACCTACAACTTCTCAAAGGTATATGAGCTACTTTTAGCACTAAGTTTTTCTTTTATTTCTTATTCAATTAATCCAATTTAAAGCCTATTATATGTTAAGCTGATCGATGAAACCTCAGATTCACTGGCTCAAACCCTTCTTCAGACAGTCTGTATCTAAAGAAAATAGCTCAATTAATGCATTAAACCATGACCTGTAGTCTGTTCTGGAAAAGACCTTCACCTTTATATCCAGTACTGTGCTGCCATCTAGTGGTTTAATACAGCACAACCAGCAAAAAGGATGAACATTTTTCTTTTTTTAAATCACTCATAAATCACTCTTTTTTTGCCTTTATTGATTATTTGCCTTGTGTATATTGATGGCCACTAATACAGCCATTTGAGCAAAATACATATCTAAATTAACAGCAACATCTACCACCTTCATCAAGCTACTGCACTACGCAGGAAATATTCAAGATGGATTTATATATATTCTTTTAAGAATATATATATATATATATATATATATATATATATATATATATATATATATCTTTATTGTGCTTTGATCTAATTCCCCACATTATCCGAGTTTACAATATTTAATTGACTTTGTAATGGAGCGCAATGCACACACACATACTTCTTAAGGTCGAGTTACATCCATGTAACATAACTATTTGGACATCTCTCATTACTGAATATGATACCATCACATATGCAATCGCTGTGTTTCCGTACCCTAATTAATACAGAACAGACACCGACAACTTCCTGACCCGCCGTCTTCACTCTGAACAATCTCCACCATTACCAGAAACTTGAAGCAGACGGTACAGATGGCATCACCTCTTAACGCAGAGGTTTAAATACACCTTAAGGCCTCACAGTATATAAATGTTTGTATGTGTGTTCCCTCACCTGGAAGGACCTCTCCATGGTGATGGCAAAGTAGTACTCCCTGCGTGGATACCTGCGCTCGCATATGAACACCTGGTTGCAGATACGACCCGCTTCCCCGGTCTGCTTGGTGTACAGCTTTCGACCAATCATCTGGGATGAAATGTCTCGGGCCTCTTCTGGCCTGGAAAGGACGAAGAAGATGATTGTCAGAAGAGACGCCAACGAACACGGCCTTCTTCTCACATCTAATTAGTCAAATCTAAGAATATCACATAAAGCTGACGGTGACTTTCAGAGAGCTTCTGGTAACTCGATAATAAAACAAAGACAGTGAGGCCTTCCGTCTTCTGTTCCTCGCATGCAGCCAAAATTTCATTTTCATCTCCTCCTCCACGTTCTTTCGGCTTCTCTGCCAGTTGTTCCCACCACACTGGTGACATTTGGCAAGTGGGTGGCATTTTACAATTTCAGATAGATGTAAAACTAGTGCAACCCTCTAAAGACGCCCGCAGCCCATCAGCTATAACTTAATGTGTGTGGCGTGTGTCTTGAAAAGCAGAGGTTTAAAATTTCTCGACAGGAAGACAATAAGTAGATTTTTGGGGATAATTTTGATAAAAATCAAAAGCCTCAAGTTCCAAATGTTTTCATCTTGTTATTGGACCCCATGATGTGCGTTGCGGAGTTGGTGGAATGTGGACGTGTTAAAAAGACGATAGCAGGCCTTGACAGGTCGTGCTCTAAGACTGCAGTTCCCTTTTACTGCACGATATTTTAAAGTTACAACCAAACTCCGCTTCACTTTCCGAAAGCGAATGAGCAAGCGGCAATACCGGGAGCCGAGCAGCTGGCCCGTGTCGAAAGGGCACGCACTCCGAATGGATTTGTGTTTGATGACAGAAGCTGGATTACTTACGAGTAGACGATCTTCACTCCTCCTTTCAGTCCGCCCTCAAATGTCCCTTTTCCTCTGCCACCAGCCAGCACCTGAGCTTTCACCACCAGGTCCTTTGAAGCTGACACACACACACAAAGAACACAATCCTATTAGCTGTGATAGTGACACGTGGCTCATCCGTCTCAAATGTTATAGAACTTTCTACGTAAGGTCTTTGGGTCTGGGACTGTTAGTCGGGGAGATAAACAAACCTGAAGATGCGACATTGGAAAGAAATTATGATTCATTTTTCACTTAAACATCTTTTTTGTTTAACCAGCCAAATTAAGAAATCATGATAATTGATTTGAAGGTTGAAAACATTCATTGTTAAAGACACTGGTTATCCGTTAGGTAGTGAAACCTGAGTTATGATGAATGAATTGCTTGTTTCCACATCGAGTAGGTACAGAACAACATGATCATCCATAAGGAAAAGTATGCGTGTCCACCTGATGAATGGAAGTCAAACATTATCTCTCTTATAGCTCTGTTTCTGGTTCCACCGGACAAATAAACAATGAGCTGGAGCAAACGATGAAGCGCCGTAAAGCCGAGCAGAGACATCGGTGCTGCCTCCTACTAACCTGCGATTATGTTAGCCGGGGTTCAACTGATACCACTGAAGCAGGAGGTTTCTATGTTTGGACCGAGTGTGTGTCAGTCCCTATTGCTATTTTAAACCTCCTCACAAAAAGGTCACGATATGTCAGAAAAGTCAAACTCTGGGTTTGTCTCCAAGAACGAGAGCCGAGCGTCGAACCACGATACTCTTGTGCTAGCTACCAAAAAGGGTTTGTACTGGAAGTCAGCATCAAATGTCTGGTCAGATTTGTTATCTTGTTTTAGAATCTTTGATCAGATAGTTATTGATGTTAAACAAAAGTTCAAAATGTTCAACAGCTGTTCATTTTTATGTTATTGTGTGCCTGCTTGAGAAACTGCTTCTATAATTCATGCGTTGCTTTCAGCAAAGACGACTTTGATCATCTGTACAGACAAATATGTGGAATATTATTATTAGATTATTAGTCTTTTTTGTCATGCTTACTGATCTGCTTGGCCACAGCGTAGGCCTCCTCGGGGGAGCTGGCCACCATGCCGTCTGGCACAGCAATGCCGGCCTCCTTCAGCAACCCGAGGCTCATGTACTCGTGCAGGGAGAGGTTCCTCTGCTGCTGCAGCTGCAGCTGGGACACATGGCTCCCCAACAGACCCGAAGCACCTCCGAGAACCTGGTCGGGAAAAGTGGAATCCGTAAATATCAATTAAAGCTTCACGTATGATATAGTTACTGAATATACAAACATTGGATTATCGTTGCTGGCTGAGAAAATGCCGACCATATTGTAATAAAAAATTGGAAAGCACCAAGCCAACTTTTGTCATTCCCGATACTGAAATAAAGAATACAAATTAATACTATGAAAGCTAGGTTTAGTATTGTCCAATTGGTTGAATACAAATTCTAAATATCTACATCATTTAGAATTGTAAACCTTTTTCGTATACATAAATATGAATGCCATATTGTCCAAGACACCCAATTATATTATTTGAATTAATATCGGCGCAATATCAGGAACATTGAAGACATTTCAACCGACCATAAGAAAAACTATTGTTGAGAGTCTATGTCTGGATTATGTTTATCAAAATGTCAATATCTGTGCGTCACAGACAGAAAGATGCAGAAGAGCATCTGTAGGTTAGGATTCTCCACACTAAACACACAAACACACACACACAAACAAAAACAAAATGCCAAATTATTTCCTCATAACAGAGGAGGAGTGTTTGCGGTGAAAACTCGAATCAGGATATGAAACCAAGTGCTTCTCAACTCAAACTGAGGAAATGACCAAAACCTGTGAAACAACAGAAATAAGAAACGCCGGTCTGTACAGTGACGGTGGTGTTAACTCTAAAGACTGCTGCTCTGCGACAACAACTCACACAATGATAAAAACAGGGCAGAAAGAAAGAGAGAGGAGGTATTCCAACATGGCGTCGGATGACATTTGGTTCTCGTTCTAACGCACAGCTCGTGGTCAGGACTAAACTGGGCAGAGGGCAGACGGGGATATCCATTTACTGTTTGGTTTTTCAGTTTCCGGTTGCAAACGCCAGCTGATGTCATTCATATACACCGCAACACGGTATACATTTGTGTTCATACATTACCGAGAGCTGGCCCTGAAAATCCATATAAACACTAGTTGCAGCTCACAATGGCTTCTGTAAACTAGAGTAGAATATCACAAATAGCTTTTTAACTATTTAAAAGTCAATAATTAATATACTAAACCACACTGCAGAACTGTGTCTTTTGTTCTTACTCTTTAACTCGAACGCAGAACACCAAATAATGACATTTTGAGTTTACAGAGTATAAAAGGGTTGCAGTGTCCTTGCCACTCTGTGAATATGGCCTCATTCTGGCCTTTCACCAAAATAAAACAATCACTACTGTATAATATATAGGAATTAATCATATTTAACTGACTGAACTCGTATGGGAGTTTTTCCTGATCCGATGTGAGGTTTTAGGACAGGGATGTCTATGTGTACAGATTGTAAAGCACTCGGAGACAATTATTTTATTTGTGAAATTGGGCTACACAAATAAACTGAATTGAATTGAATATGTAGAT
The DNA here is from genome assembly GCA_036178185.1 of Liparis tanakae. Classification (NCBI taxonomy): domain Eukaryota; kingdom Metazoa; phylum Chordata; class Actinopteri; order Perciformes; family Liparidae; genus Liparis; species Liparis tanakae. The sequence goes on from CM070107.1 coordinate 14,327,432, forward strand.
GCAAAATAGGAATTACTGTATTTTAAGTTTTTTTTGTACACCATGTGTCTTATTATGTTACTACTAATGTTTTACTTTTAAAATGGTATTAACCCAAAAAGAGAGTATGCAAAAGATTAAATTAACAAATTAAAAATAATATTACAGACAAATATAGTTGAAATGTGTCATTGTGTCGTGACGTAACGGTGTCTCCCACTGATGTTGCTCGTCATTGAGACGCCTCTACGCCCCTTTCTGAGTCCACCTGTGGTCAATTAACTTGATTGTACGTGATTGGTAAAGTAGCACACCTGTTTCACGACTGACAGAAGCTATGAGGGTTGAAGGCGCTCCACACAGGACCGTGTTCAGCAGAGCTGGAAGACAAGTGCGAACACTTTCTGGATGACTTTGTCAACCACACCTCCTCTAAAGCCCTCCAGCAGGACGCCATGTTTGTTGATCATTGCTTGTGGCAGACTTTATTCTCCGTTTTCTGTCGGTGCTGAGGTGGAGCGGATTTATCCGGCTCACTTTCCTCCAAAAGACGCAAACGGGACAAACGCGATGACGCAAAAGCTCTGCAGCCTCTCCTTTTGGTTGGAGGTCACCGGGCTGCGACTGCCCGTGTTCGCTGCGCACATCCATTGCGCACATTCACCTCCAAAGTCTCCAGTCAAAAACAAGCATGTGACGAAATAAGAGGAAGATTAAACGTAAGCGTGTGTTTTTGTGTTAACTGGTGTGTTTTACTGGGTCACGACAGCTCGCTAGCTAAAACAACGGCAGCCCGGCGGTGATGCGGTGGTGTCAGATTTGACCCCGTCAGTTATTTTTGGGGAAAGTGTTGTCTTTAATGACGGTGTTTCGTTTTCACGGATACCTGCTCGGGAAGCCGGAGACCGTCGCTTCAACGCAGACTCACACACTCACCTTGGAAGCGGAGCTGATGGTGTTTCTGGCCCCTGAATTTCTCAGGCCAGCCGTCAAACGGCCGCAGATCAGGGACGCCGCCATGTCTCCCTCTCAAGTGGAGTAACTGACGCGCATGCGCCGTGAACTGCAAATACGCGTTGGTCGGTGTCAACTTCGAATACAGTCGGAGATTACATGATCGTCTCGAAAGAGATCTCAGTAAACACTGGAAACGCATGTAGGTTACTTAAAAAAAAGAATGAAGTCAGAGAAATAGGATTCATATGAGAAATGTGTTGCTAAAATACAAATGCTACTTTTCTTGGCAATTTAATGAGTTAAAGTATCGACTCATATGGTACATAGTGAGCATGTCCCCTCCGTTTTCGTCTTCACGATATCCTGAAAAATTAGCTACGATTTAAAAAAAAACATTTAATTATCCACACTACAAAGGTTAGCTAGTATTTTCTCTTAATTGTTAACCAAAACAGAGTACCGATGCCTGACTTTTAAAGTTAACAGAGCGTGCGGGAACGCATCAGTGTCAGGCCTTGACACCGTGTAAATATAGCCTCATTCTGGCCTTTCACCTAAATTAATCAATACTGTATAATAAAGTCATTATTGTTCATATTTAACTAACTGAACTTATATTTGTAGATGCAGAAAAGGCCTTTCTTCTTCAGGGCCGTTTTTTAACATGTCCACCTTGTTTCTTACTCCTTCACATTACCACAAACATTCACATCATTTTGTGTGTATAAAAAATAAAAGAATATAGTCAGAGTATAAAGTTGCATGAAAGGAAAAACCTCAAGTACCTCATAACTAAGTGCAATAAATGTACCGAGTTGCACTCCACCAACACTATCTGAATTAGGTGCGAGGTCAGGCAGGTTACGTCGAAAACTCCCATATTTACAGCCCCATAACCAGAATAACTCGAACTTCGAGATACAGTGATCCTATTAGCCAGGGTAAACATTGGGAGGGCCTGGTCTGTGGTTTCTAGCCATTAAAATGACTCAGAATTTTTGTTGACAGATGTTAAGTAATCTGTAGCTGCATTTATTGTATATTAATTTACCTGTTTTAATGTATGCAAGGCCTCTGGGGACTTTCTAGACAATCAAAACACAACCTGATAATTACAGATGTATAGTTACTATTCAAAAAGTATTTATTTACAAGGCTCAAGTATGTACATTCTTATTTACACAGAGGTAAATCAACAGCATAAGTCCATGATGTTGTTCAACAACCAACACGTGGAACATTCATGCTAAAACTGACAAAAATGAGTTACACATGTCAAACATAGGTAACAGGTCACCAAAGAGCAAGAGGGGTCACATTTGGGTTTGGTTTCTCTTTGAGCTTCGGTCTGTGATATTAGAATTACATCTGTGTGTACAAGTCTGGAATAGGACCTAATCTTCCACTATGTTCAATTATCTACCAATTAAAAAGAAACCGGATACAAACCGTCACTTGATGCCAGTAGAAACTTTTAAAGCCCTCCAACTGTTAAAAGCCACACAGACGGCAGATCAGTTCTTAGGATACGGCCCAGAGTATTTCTGTGGAAGCAGGCCGGCTCATTAAGACCCATTTATTTCTGATAATGATTTCTTCAAACCTTTAACTTCTGGGCCACAATGGAGCAGTAATGAACAGTCCAGAGAAGAGGAGTTACACAAATATAACCTTGCAATCCAAGAATAACAGAATAAAATGTCAATGCTACAAAATATACATAAATGATGGACCGTATTTACCAACATAGCTGGAAAGTTACTAAACTAAAAGATCTTAGCTGAGAGAAAAGTATAGTGACTGGTCCGATGAGCGTGGAGCCTCTACATACAGTTGTAATTGCTTTCCAATTGAGGAATTAGCTCCTACATGACTCCGGAGATGCGCTATATATGCAAAGTTTTACCATAAGACACTCATGAAGACTCAGAGTACATGAAACACGTTACTCCAAAGGAACTGAGATGAACAAGCTTATTTGTTGTCCTTTGTCTTTCCCACTAACCAAAGCTGTAAATATTTGATCAGATGTTGCTCAGTGGTGACCTTTCACTCACACACACAGACACACACGCGCATTCTTTCTTTCTTTCAGTCAGAATCACTGCTGCTGCTGGAGGAATCGGTCGACATGGCTTCTACGTCGTCCTCGTTCTCCTTGTTGTGACCCGGTGGCTCCAGGCCGAAGTCGTTGCCGTGGTGAGGAGGAAGCAACCCCACTGAGACATCGGAGGACTGCCAGGGGTAGTGAGGAGTCAAGACGTCTGAGGGAACAAGGAGGAGAGACAGAGGTGAATCTGTGGATTCACAAATCAACTACCAACAGGTTGTCCGGTGTTTGTGTCGGACATTGACAACCCAACATACATTCATTCAACATTCAAAGCATCATTACAACTAAATGATCACTAAACATTAAGCTAGTTAATAATCAACATTGAAAAAGATATACACAGTCGAGGACTCTTACTTTGAGAAATTACGCTCATGAATCGGTTTAAGTTGTGTGTTTCGTCGGCATGATCTTCTGAAAGGCCGTTTTGTTTGATTTGGGCATTAACTTTATTTATTAATTTTCTTTGAAGGATTTAATTTACCCCAAACCAGTCTAGCGTAATTTCTCAAAGTAAGAGTCCTCGACTGTGTATATCTTTTTGAGTCATCAGAACACCATTAAGTTGTCATGAAAGTCCCTCCAGCTATTTTCGAGATATGTCATTCACAAAAGGTCCGTACTCCGTAAGTACGGACAACCTGAAGACGTGCTCCGGCCACAGCAGGGGCATGAAACTCAAATCCTCTGGAAGACTTACCTGGCAACCTCCCAGCAGCCAGAGCGTCACCTGGCAGATGTCCGTTCACGCCATTGGTCGGCAGGTTGGCCATGTGACCCAGCATCCCGCTGCGCATTTCCAGGTCAGTAGGATAGGGTCTGCGTGGATCACCTGGAACCAACACACGCGTCAGCAGTGAAGTGAAAACATGAGAAACGGCGCAGGGGGAACCGGATCCTGTGGTTCTTACCTGGTACCCAGTTGAGTGGCGCACACACAGCATTACTGGCACTGATTCTGTGAGCGTACTTGATGATTTCCTCTGATGAAATGCTCCCTGCAAAACAACAAGTCAACAAACCATCAGACACATAACCAGTCAACAATCGCAGGACTCATCAGGAAGCGTTGGACGGGTGTGTTAGCTCACCTTTCCGGGCTTTGTCAATGGATTTGAGTTTCTCTTTTGCCTGATAAACAGCAGTGGCCTTTAAAAAAAAAGAAGTCAGAGGACTTGTTTTATTTCTTCTGAATAGTTTTTTTTTGGCAGAAATGTTATACTGTATATTCTGGAACATACCAATATTAATGTAGAGGTCTTAAAAAAAAAAGGTGTATCACATTTGAATTTGTCAGCATTTCTTATATCTATCTAAAAAGGTATTCTTATACAACAGTCTGGATGAAAACAGAGGGGGGGGGGCACCACCCACCAGGATGTGTTCAGCCTCCTTCAGCTGCTTCTGGAGCTGCTGGATGTCACTGTCTCTCTTCTCCACATCCTTCTCCAGCAGCTGCATCTCCTGGTGAACTTTTCCCTGCTGCTGAGCGACCTCCATCAGCTCCTGAAACTCTGTGTCCCTTTGCACCAGCAGCTCCAGGATCTAAAGGCACACACACACACACACACACACACACACACACACACACACACACACACACACACACACACACACACACACACACACACACACACACACACACACACACACACACACACACACACACACACACACACACACACACACACACACACACACACACACACACACACACACACACACACACACACACACACACACACACACACACACACACACACACACACACACAGGTTGTACTTGAATGGATTAACAGTTTTAGTGTAGCCTTGTTTAAAAATACTCCCTTTGATCCCATCTACTCATGTTTAACCCTCCTGCTACCTTTAAGGTCAATTTGACCAAAATTCAATGTTTAACGTTGATGTTCTTTGGGGTCAATTTGACCCCAGGCTGTTTTTCACTGTCAAACAGATACGAAATATCAACTTTTTATATATATTTAAAGGGGAATTTAGGTAGTCAACAAACACACATAAAGTACCTCACACTTAAACTTGGAAACAATATTAATTCTAATAATTTTCTGGAGGTTTTAATTGCTGGGGTCAAATTGACTCTGGGGGTAAAATATGCTAGTAAATGTGAAGGTAACAGGAGGGTTAAGTGAATGGGATCCACTTAAACATTTTTACCTGAGCCTGAAAACAAAACATGTCAAATTAAACTTGTATATGTGTTTATAATTAAGTGTGACGTATCACTACTACAAATCAAACAATAATTTAATGGATAAAATAATCAGTGGGTTATTCCATAATTAAAAAGGATAATTAGTTAATGATTAAAAATGAGCTCCACTCAGATCACTCAGATCACTCCATCAGATGACACCATTTATAAAGTAATAAGTGAGGTTCCCGTTTATTATGTTTACATACTCGTATTGAACCTACGTTAATTAAGTCTTTTCCTTGTAGCAGAGTATCTTCACAGTGTGGTATTTGACTGCCTCTGCCACTTCGTTGTGATGAATGAGACCCATAAAGAGTCGGTTTAACCCTTGGCCTGTGCATTGTGTTACCTGGGCATCCTCTCCTGTCTGGGGCAGCTTCTGACTCCTGGAAAGAGCCAGCATCTCGATCAACTCCCTGAAATAAAAACATACGGAATAAGTACGACTCAGCGGCTAACGTGTTTGTTAGCTGACCAACACGTACCACTGCGGATTCGTGGGCTCTGACTGGCTGCGTTAAAACTACACACGTGAAACAACAACACGGTAATACACATTATTAAGTTACAACTGCTAAAGGTTTAACTTTACCGGGATAAAACCTCCAAATCATCCAAAACAGACAACAGCCGTTCTTTGGTTGACTTCTCTACCACCGTTGCCATGTTTGGCTCACGTCGCTTCTGCGCAAGACAGGAAGTGACGTCTGTCGTATCTTCTTTGTATTTTATTTTTAATGGCAGCTGGCATGTTATACTGCCATCTGCTGCAGAAATTACATCCCAAACAATATGTGTATTCAAGTTCTTCGCTTTAGTTCTATATGTGCTTTACTTGAGTGTTTCTATTTTATGTGTTATACTTATACTACTAATATTGTACCTTTTACTAGAATGTTTCTACAATCATCTGATAGCTTTAATAGCTTTATTTCTACTTACTTTACAAATTAGATGATATTCCATTGTATCTGTAGCATTTAGTACTGTAAGCAACTTAAGTACACTTTTGAGGTACTTGTACTTTACTTGACTATTGCTACTACATCAGCGGATATTATCTTACGTTTTATTCAGTTACATTGTTTTACTTGATAAATGTGCAGACAGGCAAAGCCATTAAAGTAGTAATACGCATTCTAACAGGACAAGTATACATGATGAAAATGAGGTAACACATTTATTTGTGTGCATATCACTGTACTGCACACTAATATAAATGCGTTAACAATGATATAATTAAATAATATTATAAAGTGAAATAAATAATATAATGTAGTATTTAATTTATACAAAGACATGTGTGTTGGAAATCTGCTGCTGTCAAATTTCCCACATGCTATCTATACTATAAAGTAGAATGCTTAATGTATGACTCCGGGGAAATCCGCCGAGACCTGGCAACCTTCCCCTTCCCCGGTAGTTGAGTATTGTTAATGTTCTGCCGTAGAGCAGCTGTGGGAACCATGGGTGTGAACCGATCAAGTTAATGGTAGGTAGCCAGGCCGTTTCCGGAACATGAGTGTGTTCAACTTCTAAATAAAAGCACCAAAAATACACGTTTGGGAAAGTGGCTATGCTTAAAATATCTTGTATGTCTTGTATACTTGTTTTGGGTATTTGTGGCCTTAAAATTGATGAAATAAAATGACATTTTATGGAAATATATTGATTTGCTTTCTATTTGGGAGTTAGATGGTTGGTTATTGACCCGTGTCAGACTCAGACTACGGTTTCTGTACAATAAATATGAAGTAAGGAGAAAGTTAGCTTAGCACAACAAGTGGAAACTTGCTGGCTTGGGGATCTGTCTGAAGGGGAAAAGCTTATTTACCAAAAATGACAAACTATTTCTTTGACTAATACAATAAAAACATGACATGTCTATAACAAAATCATGACCCCCCCAACCCTTCCCCTCTACCAGACTGCAGGTCAAATGTACAACCTCCTAATGTCTAATATATCATATGATAAAGAAGAAATAAAATAAGATTAATGTCCTAGTCTTAGTTCACAAGTATTATCAATTAAATGTATTAGAAGTACCAGCAGGTAGCTGCAAGTACCGCATTATTAGTATTATTAGCACATTGTAGTTAAAATATTGAAGTAGATGATACATATATATATATATATATATATATATATATATATATATATATATATATATATATATATAGATAGATAGATAGATAGATAGATAGATAGATAGATAGATAGATATAGATAGATATAGATACTTTATTAATCCTGTATGGGAACAATATTTTTGTTGAAATACAAATTAGTACCTCACAAGTGTACTATAATACTCTACTTAAGTACATGTACTAATTTATTAGCATTGCAACTTTTACTCAAGTTAAAGATTAAAAAACTTTCAACAAAGCTCAAAGAGTTGCCAGGTTTTGGTATTATGCTATTATTCTGAAATCTAACCGGAAGTTGTGTCGTATTTTTCTTTCTAGCTTCATGCCTCTGTTATCACAACAGATCAGACTTGGCCGGAGAGAGAAGTGCGACTTCTTTACTTCGGAGCAAATTCTCTCCGTTTAGTTTCGTTCTTACGGCTTCTTCGAAATACTTTCTTCTTACCGGAGTTCGTCAGCTTCGCCTTCAGGATGGTTAAAGTGTCTTTTAGCTCCGCGTTGGCTCAGAAAGATGTGAAGAAGGACGCAGAAACTCTTATTCCCGAGGAGGACAAAGTGAGTAGAAAATGGCTGAGCTCGCGTTATGTTCGTCTCCAGCTCGGTGGAAGAAGGCGCAGCTCATATAAACACAATGGTGTAGACGACTTCTCTTTATATATAGTTTCACTGTTTCATTGTAAGTTAGACATTTAAAACTAAAGCAACTGCAATAATTGCAATATTGTCCTTATTGTGTTACGGGGACGTTATTTAAGTTAGTGTTTGAGTAACTTCCTCATGGAGCATGTTATGCTTTTATTCTTTTAAAATATATAATACTGTGTTTGACAGTTTGACTCGTCGACTGACATTTTACATGATCACCTTTTATTTCTGTAAATCGAAAAACAATCTTCTTTTTTGGCAATATTTTAAGAATAGCTTTCTTTTGTATGATTCGAGAAAACGTCCTTAGTTTTGTATTCAAACTGTTTAAAATGCATCGTGGGTTCATCCGTCTTTAGTTTTCACTGGGTTCCGTGGGAAATTTAAAGAACTAAACATGTTAATAACTGAGTTTTTTTTCTGAATCTGAAATCAGAAAGTGCTTTGTTGTATTACTTAATAAATGGAAGAATCGTAATTGTATTTTTAGGTGTTCATTTTTTTGTTTCAGTTTCCATTACAAAGACAAAAACAGACTTTGTATCTTGTTGCTCCAAAGTGCGTCACTCTGGCAAAATACGAAGTAGACCACGTTATGAAATGACATCAAACTAAACCCATGAATAATTTACTTGCAACAGGTAAGTTTATCTGATCTTCTGCACATGCTCGAGCATTGGAAATGAAGAGTTTACATTGGACAGAAACGCTTCTGAGTTTTCCCAGAATCTCCTTGTAACCACAGACAAGGAGAAAGCTTCCTGTCACAAGTTGCCTTTTTTACACGAGTCCTATAGGGAGGTTGTGAGAGTTGTCCGGGGTTAAATTGATTGGGGTGAACTTGGGAAAACTTAAGTCTCTTTGTTAAATGAGCTGTTGGTGTGTTGGTTTTGTGAAAGTAGAGGGTCTGTGAGCACACTGTAACTCTGCAGACTAATTGGAAGGTTAATCCACTTAACTGCAGGTTAAAAACAGCTGACTGCCAGGCTTGTTGTCTCACTCTCTCTCTCTCTCTCTCTCTCTCTCTGGGTATAAAGTCCATTTCAAACCTCTCCTGGGACTTCTTGTCTCCACCCAAGCTGTTTCTGTTTCAGCCATTTAAGAGAAAGTTTCAGCTCCGTTTTGCAGGTTCGAAAGAGCATTTCTCTGCAGAGTAATAAATAAAAGCGTAGAGAATGCAGTGGCTTTGCTGCTTCTATATAAAAGAGCTGATGTCTTCCTGTGTGGTTGTCGGGGGCTTGCAGACGGTGGTCGTCTGGGCTGGTTTCAGTATGACTCTCATCTGGGCTTCAGGGGTGTAATGTTTTCCTTCTGGGGGATTAAAGTGGGTGCAAACGCAGCAGATTCTCTTAAATTCTTCATGCTGTTTTGGAGCGATGTTCCTGCCTTTGGATTGCGTGGCTCGGTTCAGAAACACGGAGACTTTGTTTCTGTCTTGGAAAAAGTCGGAGGACGTTTGGAAGATCTTCTTTACTCCTGATGCATCTTTTATGTTACTTTTCTCATTAAAACATATTGATGATTGTGCCTAAAAGCACCAGATATAAATCTATGCCAGGTGCCACTGACACAACGAATAATCTTAAATTACAGGGCGATATTATCTAGTTATGTTTCATATTGCTTACAAGAATCTAGAAATGATTAAAATGTCTTTTAGTTCCAGCTTCTCAATTGATCCGACGACCCAAAACAATTGGATGTTCACAGCATTTTTGGCTTGGAAAATTACAATTTAGTTTTCATTTTGATTTGATCCCTCGGCTCTTTTTGATTAATCAAATGTTCAGTCTATAAAATATCAGAAAATGGTGGGAAAATGCAGAATCTTCGATTTCAGAACTATTTTTTGTTTATTTCCGACATTGTGCTGATTCTGCTTGTTTACAGATCCAGTTCTTACTGAGTTGAGCTCGATTAGAAACCGGATGGACTGGCCAGCTTTGGTTTCGTTTTGCCTTTTGAACTCTACGAGCAAAGGCAAAAAAACAATTGATCTTTTGCTCAAACGGTCTTCAAACTGTATTAACTGATTGAGAATGCAGGAGGAAAATACTCGCATTAGAGAAGCTGATTTTAATAGCTAGGTCAATATGGATTATTACATGTTCCATTGTTTCCTCTTGTAAAGGCCTGATTGTACATTAAAATAGACTCTTTTCTCTTTCTCTCATGGCGCCAGCTGAGTAAACGGGCGTTTTGTTGCAGCAGTGAAATGCTTGCTGATGTCGCGAGTCTGAGACGCCCGAACTATAAATGTGGGTTTTAAAGGAGCTGAAATTCTGGAGCCGGATATAGTCGGAGGCAGTGAATGCAGGAAGGAAGCTTTATTAAGATGTGTTGGCTGCTGCTGACCTCGGTCTAACTGGGCTGATAATGTGTTAGAGCAAATTATTTTTATATGTGTGGGTTAGGGGTGTCAGCTGGTGGAAAGAGTGACGTCATCACAATGAATTGTTTTGCCTTTGTGGGTTTGTTTTTTGTTTTTTTACATATGAAATAATATTAGTGTGACTGTCTTGCTGCAGAACTGCCACACTTCCTTCTAGTTTCAGCCGCTCAGGTTTAGCTGCTTTTTCTTTCTGAAAACAAATAATTGAAAATATGTCATCGTTGTTTTCTGATGGTTCTTTGACATTATTGATTATTCTGTTAATCATTGTTTGCAGGCTTGGTTAGCAGGATTGTTGCCTGTAATTATCTATTTCCTCGTGAATCATCCATATTATTATTATTATTATTATTATTATTATTATCTCCTCCATAGCGACGTATACATCCTTGTCGTGTGTGTCACTTCTTTAGTCGTTCCCTCTGCATTGTCTTCAGTTCATGTTGGCAGATCTGTCTGGGCCTTGTTTATTGGAAGGTAACACGCACACGCACGCACACCTCCCGTTGTTCTTGTTTTGTGTTGACGGTTGACGTGGCTTCCTTTGGTTGACGGTGCAGATCTCAAACGCGACATACGGTGGTTGTGAATCTTCTTCAGGCCCTACAGCAGCAATGAGAGTTACATTTTTTTGGACCAGTCTTCAGTCCCCGAGCGTCCACGATGAGCCGCCTTGTTGACTTTACACACCGAAATGTGCTTTCAGGTCAGGGATGGTAATAATTGACCATTTAACCAGTAATCTTGACCAATATTATTATTTTTTTTTTTTTTTTTTAACGGTCGGCAGAGCAACTTGTCTTTAAAATGAATAGCTGGTCCCCCTTAAAGGTCACCTTTTTAAAGGTCACCTTTTAAAGGTCACCTCCAGTGAGCCTGCGTGGCGCCGGTTGCCAACGCTTCACTGTAATCAGTAAGTGAGGACCATGCGCGCAACACGGACGGGTGAACCGGGGACTCGGTTGCCAGCTTTGCACAAATGATGATTTTTTTTTTTTTTTTTTAGGAAGATTTAAAGAAAAGAAACACATGTAACCATGCTGGTGACATTTGGTACAGGCTAAAAAAACTACAACCAAAGTGATCCGTTGCATTCATCTATTTGAGAAGGAACAGCCAATCGAGGAATACGAGTTTTGTAGTTGCTACTTTCAGATATATTGAGATCACACTTTCTTTTAAGAGTTTTGAGCTGGCTGTTGAATTGACGTTTTCTTCTCTTTCCTTCTCTAATGGCTTTTTAAAGATTTATTTTATCTATATTGTACAATTCAGGCTAGTTTTCCCTTCCAAATATTTAAACTATTTAAACGTAGTTGATGTCCCCACATGTTGCGTGACAGGAGGATACTGTTAACGTGTAACTCCTCTTTGTTCTCTATTGAACAGCAACGGGGCAAATAAATATAGTCAGTGTGTTTTTCATTTTTGGCCCTCTGCAAGAAATGGTTAGATTGAACGGGATTTACTCTGATCCAATCCCAATGGTGCTGAGCCAACACTAACCTTCTTTCTTGTGAATTTAAAAAATAATATTTGCTTGATTTATATTCTGCATGTTTGTGCTCTCCAAACTAAAACCTGTTCCACAATACACGTACACACATTTAAATGCTTCCAGTTTCGTTCACAAATGACTCTGATTTCTTATAATCCTACTGATCTCTGTCTCTTTCTGTCCAATTTAAACGCTCACGCCTGGTTAATTCGTTGCCCGGCATTTTGTTCTCCACAAACTCTTCATGCACGATAACGTGTGTTTTGTAAAGGGGGCCTCCTCCGCCCCCGACGCGTGGAGCGCCACAGTCCTCTCCCCCACCTGACGGGGCCCGGTCAGGCCGGCGTGGCAGGAGCTTCTCAACTTTCTAACGGTAATGTAGATGCATGGCGACATGACGGGATTACGGCCCACGTTTCTCCCCGAGCGGCTCGTTGGTGTGCGTCCTTCGATTGTCGTCTGAGGCATGCAGACGACTCGACGAGGATTATGGATTAATCGCTCCGAGAGATTTAGCGGCCTCCTACAGGGGCGGCGACTGCTAAAACTCAAGAAGAGAGAAGATTAACCAATCAGGCAGATATACACCCCCCCCCCCACACACACACACACACACACACACACCCACACACACACTCACTCCCAGACCCTTCACCCAGTGTCTACCTGCTTCGATGCAGAGAATCAGATTTACAGAAACCACACATGTGGCAGCAACTATTTTGATGGTTGAATAATTGTTTCGGTCCACTTTATGTTATATATTCGGGTTTTAGATCGTTGGCTGAACACAGAAGACGTGTATAACGTGGGATATTTTATAATCGTTAGTTGCGGCTTATTTCCTCAGTCGGCTCGGTGCCGCTTTACTTGAACCGACTCTTGGCGTTTAGTTTTAGTGACGGCGTCCTGCTCTTAGTTTCAGTTTAGTTTCTATGTTGTGGTTTTCATGGGTTTAATAACTGGATGTGTCTGCTGGTCATTTGCATTGCAACAGCCTGATGTGCAGGTTTGGTTCCTCATCCAGAAGTGGGGGTTATTTTGTGTGTGTGATGTTTCTCAGATCTGCATAAGAGAACTAGAACGGGCACTCGGTGGAGCGCATACCTTCGCATATCACAAGATTGGGCATTGAGTTATGAACATTTTCGCATTAGTTTCATGCCAATTAGATACAAATTGACCGTGCTATAGTAAAAAGAAGATTTGGACCTTTTCATGAACTTTAACCCGATAGATCCCTAAATCTAATCAAATGGTCCCCGGATAATAGCCAATCATCCCACCAAATTGCATGCGATTCGGTTTAATACTTTTTGAGTTATGCCAGTAACACGCATACAAATAAATAAATAAATACAGGGCGATCAAAACATAACCTTCCGCATTTTCAATGCGAAGGTCATCACAGGAACTCCTGCGGTTGATCTCCACGGTCGTTGGTGGAAACGTTTTGTCGGCGGCCGCGTAGTGAACCAGCGTGGCTCCGTCTCCCTGACCCGCTCCGGGTCTTTTCTGGTTCGGGTTTGAACGCGGTCTTCGGTGTGTGTGTGTGGAGTTTCGGGGAAACCGAACCCGCGTCCTGGACACCGATGCTCACCTGTCGCCACAGAGACGGAAACACAAGCTGCTCAGGTGAGACCACGCTCGGAACACTGCCGGCTTACCCGCTTCCGATATCTACCGGAGGACCGGGCGGCGTAGAGGACCGGGGGTCGCGTGTTTACACAAAGCAGAACTCAAAACGGTCAAAACGGGCCTGAATTAAAAAAATTCTGCTTTTTAGCCACAATGTTATTGACAACCATATGTTTACTATGATTGTCTTTAATTTTACCCAAATAAAAATGGCTATTCTACCGGGTCTGGATTTTCTAGCGACAATAAAAAAAAAAAATTAAAAAAAAACATTATTTGTGTAAATACGCGACTACATTCCCTGATTTTCTTCAGTACATCGCTCAGTCGTCCTGTAAATACCTTCAGACCCTGTTTACACAATGGGAAAACACATATATTTTCATGCGTTTTGGCCTTTCATTTACACAAAAACAGGTTTTATCACAGAAAACGATCATTTCTAAAAACTCCGGCCAAAGTTTTTGTGTTTGCGTGTGGACGAGGTCAAACAGAGTTTTAGGTTGTCAAACGTCAGTGTGCGAATAAAGATGCTTCACGTCATGTGAGCGTCCTATGGGACGTATGCGGACGGCGTATTAATGCGGGTTCATATAAACAGAAACTTTTTTTGAAAACAACCTTGTGTGTCTGTTATTTTTGAAAACGGAGGTGCACAAATATTTGTTTCTGTAAATACCTGCTATGTGTAAATGTGGCCTCAGTCTGCTGCGTTCTGAGCGTCGTCTCACCTGAGGGCAGCGTGTGTTTCTATATATAGAAGAATATTGAGAAGAAGTTATATAAAATGTAATTAACTGGAAAATGTTTGTCTGCTGTGGCTGACTTAATGTGGTGTCTGGTTGGTTCATCACACACACCCACACACACTCAAACTCACACACACACACACACACACACACACACACACACACACACACACACACACACACACACACAAAGGCAGTCATTGATCGCCGTCGTAGCTCGACTGTGATTTGAATGCAGCCCAGATAAACCAGCGGCCTCCATCCTCACCACAGCTCACACAAACTGGGGATTTCTGCTACCAAGTGAGTCCAAAAAAGCCAACAGTCGACATCAGAGTAGAGACAAATATCCATAACCGAGTTGGAGGGACGGACAACCGAAGGACGGGGTCCGTTCCAGGCAGTTTGTTTGAGTTTATTTAGACACGGGTCATACCTGCTATTACGACAGGCCTCCGAGTCAGTTTTAAAATGTTAGCTGCTGCCAGTTTCTCCCATCTGATGATTTAATGAACTTCTTTTTCACGTGATGGTAAAATCATTACCTTTTGGGTTTTGGATAATTGACGTCGGGCTCTTTAATCACTTTAAGTGAAGCACTTTGTGGCTCATCTGAAAAATTAAAATGTGCTGCCTAATCTACATAGTTATGAACTGTCAAAATGTTACGCGAGAACATTATTTTACTTTTACAAATCGTCAAGTTGGCTTGGAAAGATGCTGAAGAGTCAATAGCAAGAAAACAAAACAAAAACGATAATTTAAGCGATTAATCATCTGTTTTTTAGCTTCCCAAAAGCTGGACTTTTCTTCTTTATATTTATTAAATATATTGATGTTATGGACAAAACAAGACCTTTTCAAAAACATTCATTTATTTTTTTAAGCAATTACATTTTTTTAAATCCGTAATGGAAGTAATCTTTAGCTGAAGCCTTATCACCCACCCTTGTGCCTACCTGTGTGTGTACATGTGTGTGTACGTTATGAAACGGCGGTCTAAAGGCCTATCGGGTCTTGTCGGTGAAGCTTTAGGAGGCTGTTTTAAAACGGGAAGTTCGCAGCATCAGAACCAGGACTCGCTTGTCCTCTGAAGTACGAACGTGAGGAGACATCCCGTGTCTAACAGTTTGAAGTCGTTTGCCTTGCGACAGAAAACGCTTCTTAAAATCCATCGGCTTGACCCGTTGACCTTTCAGTAAACTGAGCCGATCGGACATCACGATATGTGGTGATGAAGTACAATAATGAAGAAGAAAAGTCCAGTTCGAGCAACAGATGAATGAGTTCAAGACTTGTGCGACGCCACAGCGTTTATAATGCCGTTCGTTAAATCTGTCGCTCTCTTTGGATCAATGTTTTTTTGTCAGATTACAATCAAAACAACTTTCTGATTCAAGGGGCATAATAATAATCTCATTGATGACATAATCAACGTTCTTTTTATTTGCACCTTTTCTACTTCGTACTGCATCTTCCGCACATCAGCTTTCCTCTGGATGAACGCCGTTTTAGCCTCTCTTGTTTGCTGACGGAGGAACACCACCTGCCTGACCGTTCCCTTTTCTCATGTCTGTTGAGCACGTTCAGTAAATGGATCTGCCCTCCGCTGCTTTCCATGTTATTTTGCCTTCAGTTCCTCTCTTTTCTTTCTTGCGGCTGATCCCCTCAGGCGTCCTCTCGGCAGCGATGGCCGCAGCTTTACAGCCTCGGGAAATGTTTTCCTGTCGCTGTCCGTCGGACACACTCTGCTCATCCCTCTTCAAAGGGCTCACCCTCGCTTCCTCTCTCCAAACACACTTCCTTTGGTTCCTCTTTTCTGAGCCTTCCTTCTCATTGTATCACCTGCCAGAAGAAGAAAAAAAAAACGCTAGACTATTACATTACATTACATGTCATTTAGCAGACGCTTTTATCCAAAGCGACTTACAATAAGTGCATTTCAACCTAGAGTACAAACTAAGAACAACAAGAATACAGAAAGTAACATTTCCTCAACATAGTCAAACTACAAAAGTACCATAATAAGAGCCATTCAAGTGCTACTAAAGTGCAAGTCTGTGATTAATCCAGATATAGTCGGAAAAGGTGCGTTTTCAGTTTTCGGCGGAAGATGTAGAGACTTTCTGCTGTCCTGATGTCAGTGGGGAGCTCGTTCCACCACTGAGGAGCCAGGACAGCAAACAGTCTGGATTTCGAGTGGTTAGACTATATTTGGAGTCTTTTGCAGTCCATAAATTGACGTTATTTTTTTCTTAAGCTGCCCGCCTGCGGATTTCTGTTTCCGGTGTTTTGGAGATGCTGACTCATTTCCAAAATGTATCAATTCTTATTTGATTGTTAAATTGAAGGTGGACTTTCTGCTTATGTCAGAAAATATGTTTTATGATGACTGCAACAGAATACCCACCGAGGACAGACCGGCTTCTGTAAATGGTAGAATGATGATGTATCGTTTATTATATAGTTTGTTTTAAATTCATTAAAGTATGAATCACTCACTTTTTACAGTGGCTGATTATTAAAAGAGAAACCTCAGTTTATATATCTGATTCTGCAAATATTTCACTCTAAAAGTAAATAACATTGTAATTGTAGAATGTTTGTGAAGCTGTTCCTTCAAGGTGTTTGTTATGAAGTGTGGCATTCTGGGAAACGTATAGAGTTGATCCTTTAGTTTTAGTAGCTCATCGTGCAAATATCTCTGGTTTCTCTCTTTCAGAGGTGAAGTTTGCTGCTTTTCTGTTTATCAGAATACATTCGTGAAATTACAGACATTAAAAAAGGCTCTGAGTTTGTGTTTAAAAAAAGAATTTTATAGACTCATTCATCGGTTAATTGAAATATTTTTTCTTTTGATGTTGTGAAGGGGGCTTTCAGAGGCCAACGTTTTACATAAAAGAAAACTAAATCGCCCAAAAAGTTAAACAAATTTATCAATTTCGAATTCTGACTAACCTCTGACTTCTAACAAAGTTTCCCAGAGAACCACTTGAGTACATTCAGGAGATCTGTGTGTGTGTGTGTGTGTGTGTGTGTGTGTGTGTGTGTGTGTGTGTGTGTGTGTGTGTGTGTGTGTGTGTGTGTGTGTGTGTGTGTGTGTGTGTGTGTGTGTGTGTGTGTGTGTGTGTGTGTGTGTGTGTGTGTGTGTGTGTGTGTGTGTGTGTGTGTGTGTGTGTGTGTGTGTGTGTGTGTGTGTGTGTGTGTGTGTGTGTGTGTGTGTGTGTGTGTGTGTGTGTGTGTGTGTGTGTGTGTGTGTGTGTGTGTTGAAAATAAACGGCACCTTTTTAGTCACTGTTCCTGTAGGGAAACCAGGGCTCGTGTTTTCAGGCATAACTTCAGCTCCAAAGAGGAGGTGTTCGTCACAGGAAGTCGCTCCGCTCACGCGAACGATTCCCGGCTGCTTCTCCTCAGACGACGTTTCTTCCGGAGGTTTTTCATTTGTTAGCGGCAGCAGACGAGTCGGGTCTTGTTTCTTGTTCTTTATCCGCCCGAAGTCCACCGGCTGAGGTTGGGCTGGTAATGACGAGCCCGGTTCCTTCAGCACCGTTGAATATTTTGCCAACGATCCTTCTTTCCACTCGGCTCAAATTCTCAAGTTTCTCAGACGAGCAAAAACCCACAACACAGCCATTTTTAGTTTTCAGGGTTGCCCACGACCCCGTTTCCATGGAAATAAAACGGGGAAAGATTCGCAGATGCATCTATTTAGTTTTTTATTGCAACTATTATATTATTTTTATATATATATATATTATATGTTGCCATATTTATTAACATTTAGTCACACTTTAGTATACACACACGCACACACATGTGTTGTGTTGCAATTTGTTGTGTACACTTTACTTACTTGCACATTCACTAACATGTCCTAAACGTTCATATTCAAATAATTGAGGGCAGAATAGAGAGAGGCGAAGAAGTAGAACAATAGGCACGTGTTATGGGCTTTCTTCCATGTGTGCTTGTAATAAGGGAGTAGTGAAGTAACCAAGGGTGTCCAACTAGCACTATTGGTTTTATTGGTCTAATTAATTTTGACCTACGGCCACTTAAAAAGCACGCTGTCACCAGATTGATGGAGATGCCGTGTTCTTAAGGTTGTTTTTGTTCCCGTTAATGTTGCAACATTATTTCATAATCAAACCGTGTGATGATCCCCAGCCTCCTTCTTCTTCTCCTCTCCCGTAGGATGCGGAGGCCGCTCTGCTGGTGCGTCACCAGTCCCGGGCCTGGTGCTGGTTCATGTGCCTGGGTCTCGCCCTCATGCTGTCGGGGGTGGTGGTCGGCGGTGCCTACCTGTACCGCTACTACATCGTGGAGGTGAGCTACCAGCCCCAACAAGGGTGGGAAGAAGAGGTAAATTAAATGAGAATCGGTTATCACATAATCGGTGAAGGATTTAAAGGCCGAGCTTTGAAATGTGCTCGCCGCCCCTCGGGGCCGAGGAGGAGTTCACCACTTAAGAGTTTGGTAACGCGACGCGAGAGTCTCCACAACAAACGGCCACAAAAGCAAACCATGTGTGCAATAAATCACAATAAACTGAAACCTGAAAGTAAAAAAAAGAATCATCTGATAAAGTATGTATTCGGGGTTGTAGTCCAAGATCCAACATCGAGATCACGAGCGAGGCGTGTTGATCCCACATTGCTGGAGAAAATGTGAATCGACGCACTCGACAGGTTGAAGCAAGTCCAACTGCAGTGAGCTGTTTTTCTGTCGAACGTCAGCTCCGCCTTCTCGGGCCGGTTTCATAACGGTGTGAATGATAAACAGATTCCTGGAGAATAATGACTGCAGCCAAACTAGGATCTGAACAGGAAATGCAGCTGTGAGTCTTTATGATACGACTCTGCATGCGTTTCCTGTCAGCGCCTCGGCTAAAGGAGGGAGTACTGTGAAGTTCTATTAAGTATTATGTCCAGGTTATTTCGGTCTCTTCTACAGCACGCCTATAATTCCACCGCCACACAAGCAGACACTCGAGGCTGTTATCTTCATCGCGCATCGACCAATGAGAAGTTTGTCTTACGGTGCAGAAGCCGCTTCAGGTGTGAGCTTGTCAGACTTAAAAAACGATTCATAGTTGAGAGACAGCAGCTGAAAGATCGTCTTGTTATCGTTTTATTTGCCCGAAATCATGACTCAAAGTAAATAGCCCCGTAGCAATTTACAATTTAGAACTTACGAAACCCTGGGTTCGGAGACGGATCCACAATAACAAATCTAATGGGT
This sequence comes from Liparis tanakae, assembly GCA_036178185.1. NCBI lineage: Eukaryota > Metazoa > Chordata > Actinopteri > Perciformes > Liparidae > Liparis > Liparis tanakae. The sequence goes on from CM070107.1 coordinate 14,347,014, forward strand.
AAAAAGGAAGAAACGGAAGGATGATGGAAGGGAGACGAAGACGGTGTAAAGGGACGAGGTCGGGAAACGTCCCGGTGCTACGACTCGCTTCTCTGCCATGACGACCCGTAGGGGACGGACTCGAGGACCCCGTTCAGTCAGGGAGGAGAGACGAGGACGAAGAGCCAGATACCACATGGAGACCACATGAACTGTGATTGGTCAGCTTGTGTGTGTGGTCCCCCCCCCCCCTCCCAGTTTCTACTGCCCGTAGAATTGGTTAAGAGTAAAGACAACATTAAAGAATAAAAAGACTTTGTTGTCTTCCTCTCACTGAAACACGTCTAGTGAAAACGTTTCCACTGCAAACTGAATATAACGGGAGATATTCCAGAGTTAGCGACCTTCGCAGGAATACAATAAATACAGAAACAGACTTTCCACTTATTTTCCTTTTTTGTTTATTATTTCTGGACTGATTTTATTCAATTGAAATCCTAAAATGTTTGTTCACGCTCAAGTATTTAGGGACTTCTGTTCTGTATGAATAAAGTTTTATTACCCAACACTCAAAACTGCTGCCATGAATCAGACAGTGGGGGGTGGAGGTGTCACCCGTGTTTAACCGCCATAAGAAATGTCTTTTACCGTTTAAAGCCTTCATTCAACACATTTACATGCATTCATATCGACTGCAGGAATAACCTCGCATAAGCGGCGTTTTACTAATATTCTCTCTCTTCTCACGCTCCTCTCGTCCCTGCAGGACGGTCGGGTGTTTGTGTGCGGCGTGAACTACCGCGAGGAAGACTTCATGATCCAGGGGGAAGAGGAGGTACGGAGCTGTCCTTCATCACGATCTCTTCCCGCTGCTCATCAGATGTCTGTGTTCAGTTTGTCTGTAATAATAATCACAGACTGAGAACTGATTGATGACCTACGTGACCTCAGCCTGCAGTGGACTCACAGTACTCGTATAAACTGTGTATAACCAGAGTTTTGTTTGAGTTCTATGCAAAAAAAGAGCCCACAGTTTAGTTTCAACTTCAATTCCTTGTTTTCCTTCTCATAGTTGGACATTTTCTAACTGTTTGCTTTACAGTTGTAGATGTCGCTTGTTTTTCATTTTTTCTCCCTCATTTCCACACCATATTAAATTATGTTGGCATTATAAAACTTTGATAAAATAATAAAAAATTGGCAGGGATTAATCGTTTAGAAACGGGGGGTCAGCAGCGACTGTAGACATGTATTTATAAAGTCAGTGGCCATATTCACATATAAAAACAGTTTTGCGCCCTGATTCCAAAAATGCTGTTTAAATGTCGCGCATACGGCGCTCTGCCGTAACCGGTGGCCGGTTAACACAGCCTCCCACTCTAATTCCTTCAACCACCTTCTGGAAAATGCCGGCGTTGCGATTTGCCAGAAAAAATACCGGCCATAAATCGAGTTCAGGCATGTCTTTTTTTTTTTTAGAAGTTGAAATCTGCTCCTTCGGAACGAGAACAATGGCGACCGTCGCCAAATAACCGCCTGTGAGTTAATGAACTGGCTGAATTGACTCGTAGGCTGAGGTGGAGCTGCCAAACCAGTTCCTGCGGCAGCTGGAGGAGAGGATCTGGGTGCTGGAGAGGGAGCAGGTGGAGCTCATCAGCGTCCCCGTGCCCGAGTTCGGCGACGGAGACCCCGCTGACATCGTCCACGACTTCCAGCGGGTGAGACTCTCGCTGCCGTCCATCAGCGATCCACTGCAGCTTCCTGTTGGGGGGGATAACGACTGAAGATTATGATATCTGGTGATAAACTGATTGATCATCAACAGACCAGATGTTGAGTCAATTATATTGTAATTTTATTAAAACTAGACCAGAGCCTCTGAGATGACGGTTAGATCCTTAAGGCTTATCCTGTAGTGCAACTGGAGTGGTCATTGTGTGTGTCTTCTGTTTCAGAGGTTGACCGCCTACCTTGATCTGAGTCTGAACAAGTGCTACGTCATCCCGCTCAACACCTCCATCGTCATGCCCCCCAAAGACTTCTTGGAGCTGCTCAGCAACGTCAAGGTGACTTGAACCCGCCAAAATAAAGTTTCACCTTAAATCCAGACGTCGCGGCGTTGTCCGGACCGCAAGTCGCGAAGACGTCCGTTTCCATAATACTCGTCTTTTTGACGGATTTAAAGTTGAAGAGTCAAAATGTATTTGCATTAATCGTGTTTAACGGAATAATTCAACGCTCATTCGCCTGATTGCAGAGAGTGAAATGAGAAGATCTTCACCAGGCTCGCCGTTTCCCAGAGTTGCTGCATGTCGGGCTTTATTTAACCGGACTGTCGGGCATAGAATGTGTATTTAACCCTCCTGTTACCTTTAGGTTCAATTTGACCCCATTCAATGTTTAAGGTCGATGTTCTTTGGGGTCAATTTGACCCCAGGCTGTTTTTCACTGTGTCAAACACATAAGAAATATCAACTTTTTAATATATTTAAAGGGCTATTTAGGTAGTCAACAAACAAACAAAGTACGTCACACTTAAACTTGGGAAACAATATTAATTCTAATAATTTTCTGGAGGTTTAAATTGCTGGGGTCAAATTGACCCTGAGGGTAAAATATGTTAGTAATTGTAAACAGGAGGGTTAAGGGTTGTTAGTGGTTATGTTCTCATGCTCATCATTTGTCCTCCCCTTGCCCAGGCCGGCACCTACCTGCCTCAGTCCTACCTGCTCCACGAGGAAATGATCGTGACGGAGCGCCTGGAGCACGTCGACCAGCTCGGCTACTTCATCTACAACCTCTGCCGCGGAAAAGACACCTTCAAGCTGCAGCGCAGAGACAGGATTCTGGGTAGGAACAAGAAGCCGTTGGGGCCTTCGACTCATTTACGATGACTCGTCGTTACTCTCCAAGTCAATCGGCTGCGGAAGTTGTTTTACACACAGTTAGGAAACGGGAGTCAATGGTATCAGCACATCCTTTAACTGCGTGAACGTTCAAGGCCTGTTAACAACTGAGCTAAAACAAGCTCAAGCTGGAATTCTGCTTCTCCGGGCTGCACCTGAGCGATCGTACTCTGCTGTCGTTCAGACATGAGGTCATACGTAGGGATGGGCATCGAGAACCGGTTCCCAGTGGACCGATTGTTTGGAATCGTTAGCCAGATTCCTTAACGGTTCCGCTAACGATCCTCTGTGGCGTTGCGCAAACTTTTCCGGTTTCTTCTTCAGACTGCAGCAAACATGGCAACTAGCTGAAGCGTTCTAAAGTGTGGCTCTATTTCACACGACACAATGACAACTACGCCACTTGTAACATGTGTAAAAAGTCTATTTCGTCGAAGGGAGGAAAAATAACATATGAATGAATATGAAGCGTTTGAACACACCATGGAATTAAATGACAGGATGTCATGTGTTCGATGCTGCAGCAGCTCGGCTAACGTCGGCGCTTCATCTCTTTCTGTCCAAGCTAAACTCCTCAAAGTGATCACAACCACTCACTGTGTGAAGCAAGTTGCCTTTATTGTGTGTAGTGGATCAAGTCATCTTCTGTCCCTTCGTTTGAAGCATACATTTGAGCTCCGGCATTGGAGCTAAGATGCTCCAGCATCGTCTCCCATTAATCACTTCACGTTTGGATTGAAAGTCCAGTTTTGAGAAATGTTTGATCGTAACGGTGTTAATTATCAGAGGGCGTGTGTTATCAGCAAATGTTCGCGTTATCGTGTTAACCCATTATTAAACTGAGCATATCGATTTTTAATCCATTATTAAACTTAGCATTAAACTCCGCTAGCTTAGCTATAGAATCTTTCATTTTCAGCCCCCTACATTGAGGCAGAGGTAGTGTTTGCCTCTCCTCTTAATGTGGCTTTATCTTAGGCTGACCAGACGTCCTCTTTTACCCGACATTGTCTGTTTTTGAGCCCTAAAAAATGCGTCCGGCAGCGATTCCAAAAACGTCCGGGGAGTTTGCTTCGTCGGATATTGCCGTTTCTCCCCTTACAAGTTTTGGAAATGGTACGGTCCACCTTTAGGCGCGAGCTCTGACGCGAGAGCTGACGGTATAGAGAACAGCCATTGGTCAACCGATCTCAGGGTTGCCAGATACACAATGATTATCCTCCAAATACGACCATTTTGAGCCTTTGGTACGATACTTCACCATCTCCAATCTGGCAACCCGGAGCACCTTGCCGCCTCCACGAGTTGCATTGTTGTTGTTTGTGCGGCATGATATCCACTACTACTGATACACATGCTATCCACTACTACCAGCACCCGCTCCCTCAACGCGCACTACGCTGTGCGTAGGGCACCAAGTCCTGAGGGGGCACCACAGAATAGGCAACTAAAAAATCCTCAGTTATAATAATTATAATGCTGATATTATTTCAGTCTATAAATATTAGGCACCTTGTAGGCATGTATATCACAAAACAGGCAGAACAAGAAAGATGTTTAATCGCTTAGCCCCCAGAATACATTTATTTAACTTTTATTTTAAGTTCAAGAGGAATATGTATAAATGTTTTTGGTTATTTAAACAAATGTAAATGTGTATATTTATACTGTATATGGTGTGTGCAGCATTATAGAACATTATAGAAAAGACAATTAATGTAAATAAACCTGATTGTGCTCTTTTTTCCACCCCTTGCCCAATAAGAATCGATAAAAGAATCGATAAGGCATCGGAATCGTCAAAATCCTAACGATTCTCATCCCTAGTCATGCGTGTTTCGGTTATACGTGTCGACACGTGATGGTTGAATGTACATGACATTAAATTAATCAGAAATACACTCTCTACATAGTTAATGTGGTAAAGGACCTTTCTGTTTTTTAATGAAATCTCTACAGAGGTGTATAGAGGCCCATCTCAGTGTTCTAGTGGTACATTGTTATTGCCATAGAAGACTAGCAGAGAACACTTTTATTTTATTACTTTTTATTTTGCATTTCCACAAAGAAGCTCTAAAACTGGCCTTCCTTTTGAGCGACAAGTTTGAAGAACAACATTAATATTTACAATAACAATCATTATTTCTAACCTTGTCAATGTCTTGACTAGATTTTGTATTAATCGTGTATTCATTTAATAAATAAAAGTGTGAGTTTTCATGGAAAACACAAAATTTTCCCGGTGACCCCAAACTTTTGAACAGTAGTGTACGTATTCACCAGGAATCAATTCCACAGTTCCCAAAGCCGTAAACAGAAATGCCTTTGACCCTGTTGAAAGTGTAAACAAATCCCCAAATAATGTTGGCTTGTCAGCGGAAATGGGCGAGACAACGAGACGATGACCAGACGGCGACGATACATAGAGACTTGGAGAGGAGTTTGGATCATTTTGTGTTGCAGCCCTCGTGGAGGAGTGTGGCTAAGTGCACGGTTACAATTCAGTTTAATGGGAATACTTTTAATCATAACACGAGATGTGTATTTCCCCTTATTTAAGTTCAGTATTAAAAGGTAAGATGTGTACATGTATTCAAATATCCAGAGCTGAACTTCTCTCCGATTATCCATAGCACGCACAACAGCCTGAACACATCTGGATACTTTAAGCTGAGGTTTATCTTGGTGTCCGTGGAGCTTCATGGGGAATCTAACCGGTGACCTTCTGTTTGTCTTTCAGGTATGCAGAAGCGTGAAGCTCTGAACTGTCACAAGATTCGTCACTTCGAGAACAAGTTTGTGGTGGAGACTCTGATCTGTGAGGCTTAAAGAGTCCGCGTCGCCTCACAGCTTAAAGTCACTGGTGTGCAGAGAGATCTGTTTTTTTGTTTTGTTTTTGAACCCACTTGTTTTTCTTTTCTTTTTTTCCCTTCTTTTTTCTGTCCTTTACTTCAGGTAGTTTGACTGGTTGAGAGGAGTGAAATGTGAAGCTCTTTGATAAAAAAGAAAAGTCATTGATTGTGAGTTAAAAATAAGAAAAAATACAAAAAAAAGTCAGTCATATATTTTTCCACTTTTCTGTACTGGGATCTTCTTGGAATGTTTTTTTCACATAAATAACTAGTTAAAAGACAGCTGATTATGAAATAGTAAATTATTGTAATCAAAAATAAATGCAATTATTAGCATGCACACGTATTTCAGTAGACAAAGTTTGCCTTTCTTCAGTACAAACGCACTAAGTTTCGAGAGAGAAGGCGACTTTCTAAACTCCTCCTGGTTGTCGAAGCAGATCAGTCCAGGGAGACTTTTCTAGCTTTTAGTATTTTGTCTGCTGTAGCTATTAATTCACTGCACCTGTTCTTTCTTAACTGGAAAACAATCGTAAAATAAGAGTGTGGATACATGCTTCTCTTTTTAAGCTTTAATTATGAGTTTGCATCGAGTAGAAATGAGAGAATAAGATTCACAGCAGGGAGTTCAAACACACTCTTATGTTAAAATCTTTTTTCTAAAGGGTTGTCTGTTTTTTTTTTTGAACGTGTAATTTTTTTTTTGGATAACTTTTCTTGTTGTACTAATTTGTGTATATAATCTCTTTAAAGATACGAACAGACCAACACAATAAACAAAATAGAAAAAACAAGCAGCGCTCTTGTGTCGTTCGTTAAGTCCTCGTGAAGCTGCCGCCGTCCTCTGCATGAATCACGCTTTAACGTTTTGACTATCAAACAGTTTGGAGTCTGCCACGGAGATCCTTCAGTCTGGATTCAACACTGATTTAAATTTGAGCAACATGACTTGACTTTCAAATCACTTTTTCAACGCGCATCGAGAAAGTTGAGTGCTCGGAAAACAAAATGTATCAAACTCAACTATTTTTGTTTGTATTTTACTCGTATTTTGATAATGGTAACTTGTACTTTTATATTGTCCCCTTTCTTCACAATATTTTCCTGAATTTTACATAGAAATATGAGTATAGAATAAAAAAAATGTTTAAAGAATAAACATGGGGTTCTTTATCTTGTGTGTTTGTGTCTCGTCATGTTTCAGATGGGAGTCCTCATCAGTTCCACCAAAGAGTCAAATGGTTTCATTTATTTTTGGTGCTGTTCAAATGTTCAATATATCACCTTAAAATAAAATGACAAAAGTCTATGAAATGAAAGTAAACTGGTCGTGGCCTCGACTGGGAACCACTGACTAAACTAGCTAACTACATTAGAGTATACCTCCACCTTGAGCAGCACAATAACACGCTCACCAGGATGAATATTTAATCTTAGACAAGCTTCATTTTGAAGGCAGGCCTTTTACTTTTACTACGGTATTTGACCCATGTTGTATTAGTACGCAGTGTTTACAGTGTTGTCATATAGGATGAATATTACTGTCTTGTTTATTTGTACGCAGTGACTGCTATGTGACCGTGTGTCTGCTGCCGTCACCTCGGAGGACTGACCCCAGATCAGCTGCCACAGCCAGGCTCTCGGCCTGCGCGTCATTTGATCGCAGTGAAAATGTGTCCTTGATTGAAGCACTAATCGGAGGGACCTCGCCCAGGGGGATCATGGGAAATGAGCCAGGTGGTGAGAGGTGGCGTGTCACCTTGAAGGATCAGAGAGTCGTGGTCATGTGACTACGGACGTTAATAACCGCTGCAGCCCGTCTCTTCATCGGCTCTTCACTAAAAACATTACAACGTTTATAGCATTTTATTATACTGAACTAAGATGCAAGGACATTTACATAAGTGCTGTTATTAGTTAAGTATTGAAATGTTATGCTACTTCTATATTGATCCGATAGCTGTATATTTTCTGGTACAGTTGCTGATTAAGAGTTTCATCCAAACATGATCATTTTGTCGAATATGAAGAATTTAAAACCAAACTTTAAAAAAAATGTTTTACTTGTAATTAAGTTTTTTAAAATGATTTTTCTTCCGCAGTTGCACTAATCAACATCATCAGACTGAAATATCTCGAAGACCATTCGATGGGTCTTCTTTAAATTGTGTTTGGATATTCATGGTCTCCAGAGGACGAGTCCTACTGAATGTGGTGATGCTCTGACTTGTCATGTAGAACCAGCATCATTTATCATTTTAATGTTCTTAATTTTTGTATATGGCTCAGTACCATGATCACAAACATACCAATGGCACAAAACAGAGTAAAACAAACAATACTTAAATAAATGAAGATAATTCTTCATTAAAGGCACCTATTTACAAATTACTTGTGGCTTAGCCGATGGCAATAACATTTATTTAAACATAGATGGGTATTTTAAATAATACAATACATTTGATAATCCTGGTATCCTATGACGCCATGCTAACAACTAGTAACAAAAACATAAGATCTCAAGTTAACTTGTTTTGATGTCTTTGAATGATGTACTTTTGAGGGCAACCTTTGATTTAGAAATGGTCTATCAATTTCACATATGTATGTTCAGATGTAGTTAGCCTAGCGTAGCACAACTAATAATGTATTAAGGGAAATATTGACTAAATGCTTAAACTACATTTCCACCACTCTTTCAGATAGAGTAACATACTGGACACCATGAATAACTTCACACTCACACACCATGGATTCCTGGCATGTCTTTCCGGGGTGTGATGGCTAAAATGTGACAACGGCAACATGATCTGTAAACCTCTGCTGCCAAACTTGGTATTTAAATCAGGATCTTGTCTTTACAGCACAGTGAAGCCTCTGGTTCTGATTACAGAGAGGACGGGTGAGCGACGACTGCTGATAGTGACAGATCTCGGTTCCCTGTGGGGAAAGGGTGGAAACAAATTTAAAGGGTATTAGCGTGCAGAAGAATTTCTAGCACCAAGGCCAGCCTTTATGTCACTGAATCCCATCTTCTCAAATGTAAGGGCCCTTACCGGGCACTTCATCACGTGTTCTCCATGTAAGGCCGACTTTGTACTGATGAATATCTGTGTCATCTCTGCACGCATGTGTGTGTTTGAGTAGTTGGCTTGTTTTCATCAAATCAACTCAGAAAACATGTTATGTTGACTTGATAATGTCACACTGCAGGAACTGAGTGAGAGTGAATGTTAACATTTTAATAGAAGTGCCATCACACTCTTGTTCACTGAGGAAGTTTGAGGCAAGCTTTTATTTTCTATCTAGTTATCAATTAACTGGTGTATTCAGATTAATGGGACTACTATTCAATATATATATATATATATATATATATATATATATATATATATATATATATATATATATATATATATATAAAACAATTAAATAGTTTTGAAAGTGAACGATTGAAAATTGTCTGTTAAGTTCTTTAGGGTGTTTTATTATAAACAGACTTTAACTTTATGTTTATATACAATATATATTATTGTACGTATTTATGAACTGAGCAAATAAAATGACCATAACTACAACTCCCAGTATACCCTGAACATACACCCCTCTCCTCTGCGCTTGCCGTATTTGACAAACGCTTTTTGGCAGCATTCAGACCGGAGACACTTCACCGTCTCATTATTTTAAACTCGTTGACACCGCTTTTTTAGTTCACTATGTGACTTCTCAGAACAAGAAATCTCTTAAGAGGGTAAGAAGATCTGTTATTATCTGCCACAAGACGGACAACCAGCTTTTTATTGCCGAAAACTGAACTTGTGTTAGTATGGAAGCTAGTTAGTAGCTCGTCTCCACGGCAACGGGCTACTTCCGCCGGAAGTTTTCACTATTTCCCAGATAATAATAATGATCTGTTTCTTCTTTTTTTTTTACTTTATCATACTTTACTGCTGCATATTGAAATAATCAACATTATACATAGAAGTTAGTTTCACTTGGAGCTACAACATTTAATGTTTCACACAAAGCGCCGATGACTTGTTTTTTATTGACACTAATAGTAATAATATGTTCTCAACTCCCTCAAACATGCCACTGTAGAGCTGAAACAATAGGTTAATTAACTCAATGTCAATCAACAGGAAATTCTACAACTATTTTGCAGCTTTTACAATTTTTGATGAAAGCAACACATTTTCTCTTCTCACATTTCGGTGTCACAACTCGATGGTGGTTCTTGCTTCGTGTCTTCCAGGTGTTATGAACAACTATGAGGTCATCCGTCAGATTGGAGAGGGTGCGTTTGGTAAAGCCTTCCTGGTTCGAGACAAAGAGGGAGATGGAGACGGAGAGTGTGTGGTCAAACAGATCAACCTCAGAAAGGTAACAGCACAGTATATATTCCACTGGCCTTCCTGAATGAAACTTTAAGAATGTATGGTTAAAAAAATACACCGTAGAGAAGGTTTTATGTTCATAAGACTTCAACTTCAAAACCAACTCATTATGTTTTGTAAAAGAAAGTTCCAGACAGTAAATTATGCAGCATTCTAAAATATCCAAGGAATACAAAGCTCTAAAAAAGGGTTCATTATTTAAATGATTTGTCAGTCAGTAGATTTGGGATAGTGTTCATTCACACGTGTAGAGAGTTACATTTTATTAAAGCGTGTTCGCTGCTCAGATGTCAGCGAGGGAAAAGGAATCGTCCCAGAAAGAAGTGACGTTGCTGTCAAAGATGAAACACCCGAACATTGTGGCCTTCATCAGTTCATTTCAAGGTGAGTGCAGCGCTACACAGAACATGTACTCATGTCTAAATATGCTTAATATCATAATATACTGTACTGTTTGCTCCATGTGTGCATAGAGAGAGGCAGCCTGTATATAGTGATGGAGTACTGTGGTGGAGGAGATCTGATGAAGAAGATAAAAATGCAGAGAGGAGTCTTCTTCACTGGGGAGCAGGTGAGGGGGCCTCTGGAGGGCTCATGATGCTCTCCATGTGTCTATTATCACATTTATAACAACTGAATTTAAACACGCGCTCACAGAGTGAAACCGATCCTCAGGTCGTGGACTGGTTCGTTCAGATCTGCCTCGGCCTCAAACACATCCACGACAGGAAGATCCTTCACAGAGACATCAAAGCTCAGGTATCTGAAGAGATATGTACCTCATTAAAACAAGAAAGTGCATGTGCTCTTAGGAATGTTTGGTCAATCTGACTTGAAACTCTCACATGATAAAATTTGGGTTAAGAATACTAAACTTGTGTTGCTTGAGGTTCATTGTTTACCTTTCCGCATCGTGTCGTCTGCAATGTGCTGTGTAAATATAGCTGCGTATTTCTAATAAGACACATGGATCCACACCACTGATCACAGCTGCTGTTGGAAACATTTTACAGCCGCCTTTCAGGCAACTGAGCCTCGTATCACACGGACTGCACTGTGCATTCCTAGAACAACTTGTACACGGTGAACAACATGATCCACAAACCCTGAGGCTTTTTAATTAACAAGTAATATTATGAGTTCAGAGGATTGTGAGGCTGAACTGTCGGCAGCTTCAGCTTTGTTTGGAAACAAAAGCCTCGCTGTGTGCCAACTCCCAGAATAACTGACCACAGACGAGGTCTCTGTTCACGACCATCACTATCTTTCATCAATCATATCTGTTTACACACACACACACACACACACACACACACACACACACACACACACACACACAGGATACATGCAAAGTCACTGTTTCTCCGCTGGAACACAGACATGCTTTCTTTCCTGCTCTCCCTCTTCTCCAGAATATCTTCCTAACCAACGGAGGGATGAAAGCAAAGCTTGGGGACTTTGGAATCGCAAGAATGTTGAATAAGTAAGTCAGTGTCATCTTCACACGCACACACACACGCACACGCACGCACACACGCGCACACACACGCACACACAGTGCAGCTGTTTATCCCTGAGGGCTCGATAACACATGGAAGACCTCCAAACAAGTAATAATTATCATTCCACTAACTGTCGACCGGGACATGTAAACACACATGTTGTGGAAATAGTGGCAAACCTGTGAGACTGAAAACAGGGGAACGTATTTATATGTATTATTTCAATACTATGAAATACAATCCTTTATTCTACATCGACTATATCGACGATTAATAACCGTCTTTCCTTGTAACTCGTCACAAGCAACAGTGTCTCATTTGGCCCCCTTGCTGTTTTTCAGATGTGTATGAGTTGACGTCAGTTCCACAAAAGAGAGATTTTCTCCAAATAAAAAATTATCAATATTTCACAACAACAAAGATGAGAGAAAAGTCAGACGCTGGAAACAAGACCGCTCATCATTTGGAGGGGCCCTAGATTGGCCTAAACTACATAACTTTATATAAATAGTTGAAATTAGCTCCAGCTCGGCCAGCCAGTTAAATGTTGCTCTAATATTGATCCATCAGTATTAACAATCTCACTGTTCATGGCCGAACTTAACCAACCCAAAGAAAGTAAAAACAACTACTAGCCAATAAGAGGGGAATAATTGGCCTACTGGGAACCCAGATTGCTTGGATGAGCTGCACCATTGAACCACAAGCCTTATTCTTTAATGCTCCAGCAAATAAATAAATATATATATATATACATGTGTATATATATATATAGTATATATATATATATGTGTATATATATATTTATTTTTTTCTTTCAAGCCCTTCTAAGTTATGTTCTAAGGCAGCGCAATTGGCATCTTTCTATTGGCTTGTCTCTTTCTTACTTATTAGCCGTTTCAGTGGGCTGCAGTTGGATGTTTTGAGCCATGTTTCGAGCATGTTAGGAAGAGGTCAGTTCATATTTGGAATGAACAGAAGGAGTGAGTTAAATTTTGTTTGACTTAATGCCACGGACGCTGACTGTGCTGTGTTTGTGACCTGCGGCCGTGCAGCACCATGGAGCTGGCCAGGACTTGTGTGGGGACCCCGTTCTACCTCTCCCCAGAGATCTGCGAGAGTCGACCCTACAACAACAAGACGTACGTACACGGATGAAACCAGTAGACAGAGGGACATTTGAACAACTGCTACTTCTTCTCAACGATTTTTTCTGCAGCTTCCCGAAGTTGCAGTTTTATCGGCTTCATGTTATGAAAAAACTAAATGTTCTCGTCACTTTGTGTGTGATGTTCCTGCAAATTGTCATTTAGAGAACCAAAAAGGAGATTCATTTTGACTGATTAATATTCTGATGCTCGTGACGCTGTTGGCTAAAAAACAACCAGGAATAGTTTAAAATGCACTGTTGTTTTCGTGTTGCAGCGGGTTGATGACCTCAACCTCGTTGTTGAGGCGGAAACGAATGTTTTCGCAACACACGCACGCATACACACGCACACACACACACACACACAGGAAACTCAGAAGTGGATCAAACACACACACACACACACACACAAAATGATTATCGTGCTTTATCATCTCTTTCTGTGTATTTAGTCACATCATGTTCTTCTCTGCACTCTGGTTTTAAACTGAGGTCAAAGTGACTTCCTCTTTCCCACACTCACACTGACACCTTTGCATCGCTTAACTTGAGATCCACGTTAACATAATACACACCTGAGCCCCTCACCTTCACCCAAACATTGTTCTAATCTAAACTCACTGGATAATAGATCCTAATTCCTGGCAATGGCCTTATTCTCCCCGGGCACTTCACTGCAGCCCACTACACGCACACGCACATGCACACGCACACACAAACGCACACACACACTTATTTCCTTGCCAAAAAGCTGTCGTGTGACTCCAGAACTGAAAACATATCCATTAAATATTTTCTGTTGGCTTCTCTGTTCTGGAATTGTACATTATGGTTTTGTTTCTGGTGTTTATGACTTTAGCTCAGGGGGACGGGGCATACTGTCGGGCCCGGCCGGCCCCAGCATCCTGTTTCAACACGAAATATGTCAAGTTACACAAGATGCATGTGCTGCATCAAGGTCACTTCGTAAATACAATCCCTGATTCTGTCAAATTCCTCGTGCCGGGAACACATCTGGGAACGATAGAACAAAGCAGGGAGTTGTGAAATGATTAAAGTTAAATTAATGTCTGTGTGTGTGTGTGTGTGTGTGTGTGTGTGTGTGTGTGTGTGTGTGTGTGTCCTCTCTGCAGGGATATCTGGTCTCTGGGCTGTGTCCTGTATGAACTCTGCACTTTGAGGCATCCAGTAAGTTGCACCACTCCAATACAAACAGCTGGTCACATGATAAAGCAGAATTATCATGTATACATATTGTTGCAGCTAATAATTATTCATATTGTATTTTAGTCAGCGAATAACTTCCTTAATTATTTGATTGATTGTTCCACCCATTTAATATCTACGTGTGTGTGTGTGTGTGTGTGTTTGTATGTATGTGTGTGTGTGTGTGTGTGTGTGTTGTTTTCTAACTGTCTTCTCCTGTAGTTTGAGGGCAGCAGTCTGCGGCAGCTGGTCGGTAAAATTTGCCGGGGGAGCTACAACCCGTTACCCAGACACTACTCCTATGACCTTCGCCTGCTCATCACCCAACTCTTCAAGGTCAGATACTCTTTAGCAATCATTTCCCTTTACAGTGTGTGGGTATGAGGTACATCAACCTGTAGCTGTGTATAAACAACAGGTCACTACGTGTATCTAAACCTGGACTTGAACAATGACGACACACATTTGAACAAGTCAACTCAAATTAACTATGACGTGAACATCTGGGATTCCAAATTGCATCACTGATGACTCAGACTGCACCCTGTGGTCTCGGACTTTCATCATGATAACTCCAACTGGAATTCTGAGGACTGAGTTGAACCCTGAGGAGGAACCTTGAGCGGAAACTGCATTCCTGTCAGCAAGTGTAGCGTGTAGGAGAATGCGTTTATCTATTTGTGTATTATTGTCTATACACTTCAGAAACCATGAAGATTGTGTATTCCCATGACTGTAATACAGAATAGCAACATTTCTGCGTCGTCTGACAGTTTCACAATTTGTCAGACACATTCTTCCTTTAATCAGCGGCTGAGTTCAAAGTGCGATACAAGTACATTTGAAGAGGAAAGTGTGAATGTCAGAATGTCTGGCAGCTGATTGAGCAGCTGTTCAGGACATCAGCCTGAGCGGCCCAGAAGGAAGCTCCCATTGTCTACTGTAGACATTCAGGAAGATGAAACTTGTGCAGCTTCCAGGGGAAATATAACCTTCAGATGTTTACGGGAACAGATTTCACATCTATGTAATAATCTTTAGATGGAGGTCACAGCACCTATTCAATGTGTAGAAAGCAAATGTCTCATAAGAAAGTAATTTATAGAGTTTCATACTGGACAGAAAGAAAGTTACACTGTCGGAAATCTATGTTTCGTCAGTTTTGATGAGTTTTTGTTATTGGACTGCACAATAATTATAATAATTTAAAAAGCATCTTCTGTGAATGATGTTGCTCTTCAGTCTTCATCTTCACTTTCATTTTACTAACACGCATAAACACACTCACATTGTTCATTAGGTCAACCCCCTGGACCGACCCTCGGTCAGCTCCGTCCTCAGGCGTCCCTTCCTGGAGAAGCACATCAGCAAACACCTGGATCCACAGGTAAGGAATCCTTACGGCTCACTACTTGGTCTATTGACTATGAAATCAGTGAATATTAAAATATTATAGTGGATTTAGTGGTATTTAAATGGTAAATGTAGGTATTCAGTTAGTTGCAATATTTGAATCTACATGGCCATTATTTGTTTCATTGAATGAGGATCCTCAGAAATATAGACGTATAAACATGTATGCGTGTGTGTGTGTGTGTGTTTGTGTGCGTGCTCTTGTGCACGTGCGTGTGTGGTTTCTTGTGCATGCAGGTGATGCAGGAGGAGTTCAGCCACACGGTGCTGCATCGAAACCAAGCCGTTAAAACCAGAGCAAGAGCAGGTACATGTATGACACTGACACGCATGTAACACAGATAACAACAACAATCGCTGCAGCCCGCTCTCTGATACGACCTTAAATTACTTATATGATGTCTAGTTTCATTGGTTTTCAGAAAAATTTAATTATATTATGCTGAAAGATTATAATGGGATTCCCCTCCAACGTAAAGTTGTTTCAGTTTTCATAAAATATGTTGACTCTGATTTGTGGCGCCCCCCAGTGGTCGTTCACCGACACCGGTGTGGTCCCGTATTGTTGCAGCTGGCTCGACTCCAGTCTCACGAACTGAAGAGAAACACGAGTCTCTCCTCGGTCGAGTCCCTGCTGGGCTCCGCGCTCCTGATTGGACTGATTGTGATCACGTGTGTGCTTGCTTTGTGTGTCGGTGACATCAGATATTAGAGCCTGTTTATACTTGTTCGTCTGCTTCTCAATGGTTAGCTAACTCACGCGTCTTCTTCTTTCATGCCCGACCAAGCAACTCATAATCTGTCATTACAATGTAATTACCAATAACATGGTTGGCATATCTCTTTTTTGTTACCCAAAAATGTATAGCAGATTTTTTGGGGGGGCTTTTTAAAACACTTTCAGACAAAGGAACTAGAGCAGGAAGTGCAGTGTTAAACAGGCAACTCATGCCACCTATGGGTGCACATGTGCAATATCATGTATGCTGCAGTCAAACGTGTTGGGTAGTTTAATCAACATCAATGCATCATATTCTAGAAGATCATTTCACAACCGATCCAAGACTTTTAAATTGTTCACGTAGCTTAAGACAGGGGGCAATTTGCTCAATTCTTAAAAGGAACAATTTTTGGTTTATCAGAACAATTTGAAATCACAGACATTACTAGTAACTAAAGCTATTTAACGGGTGTAGATTTAAAGTTACACTATTATCTTGTGATAAACAAGCTGTTTATTGGCATGATTTGCTTTCTAACTTGAGACTTTCCTGTTATCCAGAGAACAAAAAGAAGCCTGCAGCCGCCTTGAAGAGACAGCCGGCTAAACCAGACTGGAAAGTCCCACTCAGAGTCCACTACAAAGTAATATTATTAATAATAATAATGATCATAGGCAAAGAACACTTGTTTGTATAACAATACCTTGGAACTCAGTGAATGTTTTAGCCACACGTTTAAGTATGTGGGTTGAACATAACTAACTAGACTCTTTGATCTAATGATTACTTTTTAAGTTTGTATATCATGTGCAAATATCAATAATACATCTTGTATTGAGAAATTAGGGATGCGTACAATGTGCTGCAGAGACTGTTGAGCAACAACTGAAATAAGAAATATATGGCGTTGTACAGAATGATGCAGTCAAATGTGGGAGACTATCGATATATGTTCATTCAACTGTCTCTTATATTTGGACCCTTCTGTTTTCTTCTTCTTTCTATTCTCGTAATACTTCATTTGATTATGACGGCAGCCTCTTCGTCAACGAGCTGCAGATCGAGATGCTGCAGGCCAGCAGGACCAAAGGTGAAGTAGGTCGACTGTACAATTAACCTCTTTCCTCCATGACCGGGAATCTTCCTCTGCTTTCAGTGATGCTGTGACTTCTCAATGAGCGTCAGAGGTGGACTTTGACCTAAAACTATTACTGATGCAGGTTTAATGGACAGAAGCCAGTCGGCCATTACCAGCAGCACTACGCCCAGCTGTACGCCTTTCAGAGGAGGAACGAGGAAGACATCCTCCCCCCTCCGACTCCTCTTCTTCCTCCTCAGAAGGAGCCATGTGAGGACCACGCTGTGGAACCATACCAGCTGTGAGTGTTCAGACAACCAGGGCTGCCACTAACAGGTCTCCTCATTATCTATTAATCTGTGGATACATTTTTCCAGTCAACGTCCCAGAGCTAGAAGGAGATATAAGGAGTATTCTGACTTATTTTTCAAAAACCAGACACTCTGTATTCTTGACAATATGACCCATGTCTCTGTTTCCAACCCCTCACCTGTCAGTGTGGCTGCAGCTCGTCATGAATACCTGCAGAGGAGACAAGAGGCCAACCAGTACAAGCTGAGAGCAGAGAAACAGCTGGTAGGATGAAGCTCACGCCTCATCTCTGTTCTGTCACTATTAAAACTCTAGCATTGAAAAAAACAATGTAAAGTCACTTTTTGGAGTATATATATCTATATATATATATATATATATATATAGATATATATATATATATATATATATATATATATATATCTATATATAATAAACTGATGCGAAGTTCCACTGCAGCTCTAATGACTGTAACTTTCTGATCTTAAGGGTCTGCGTCCGTGTACAGCTGAGTGCAACAGGAAGCCCGGTGGTCAGGAGCAGGAAGTGCGACATGAACAACAATATGAACTCCAGGACAAGAGGCAGGAGGGACATCAGGTAGGACCCACAGGAGACACACCCGCCATTCAGTAAAGGGACATCAGGTAGGACCCACAGGAGACACACCTGTCATTAAAGTGAAGGAGCCATGTGAGGACCACGCTGTGGAACCATACCAGCTGTGAGTGTTCAGACAACCAGGGCTGCCACTAACAGGTCTCCTCATTATCTATTAATCTGTGGATACATTTTTCCAGTCAACGTCCCAGAGCTATAGATCTTGAGTTGGGATGCTCTTTTAGTTTAGATGATTTAGTGAAGAGTGAATTAGTTGTGTTCGAGGAAAGTTGTGTTTTGCAAAACAATTTAGAAAAATGAGCAGTTATATGTGTGTTCCTCCGAAATCTGGGAAATAAATGGTATTATATGATTAAGTAATAAATGTGTGTGTGTGATTGTGTGTGTCTGTATGTGTGTGTGTGCACACGTGTGTATGCAGGAGTACCTGCGTCAGCTGGATCTCATCAGACAGGACTATCACCAGGAGATGATACAGATGAGACTGAGAGCTGAAGTAGAGGTAGACACACACACACACACACACACACACACACACACACACACACACACACACACACACACACACACACACTTCATTTACACTTCAGGTACAGAACAGCCAACCAACCGATGATGAAGGTGCATGGTTTGTTTACCATTAGCTTTACCCTTTGTTGACAGCCCAATTAAACATGAAGGAAAACAGAGATCCACCTAAATCCTACACACTGGACCTTCTAAAGACATTAGAGTAGTGTACACTTATTATATTACAGGGGTACCATTTAAATAGTGAGGATGTAGTCCTCCTGCTCTTTGCCTCCTCATCTAGTCTGAAGTAGATGACATCAGCTCCTGCAGTCACTAACTAGTCATTGTGAATGTATACTTGTGTCAGCATGATTAATGAGAGTAAAACATTTATAAATGTTGATTTTCAGCCTCAGCCTCAGCCCCCAAACAAACATGTAACCTTTGTGGTGAAGCCCAGAGATCCTGAACCTGAGCAGCAGGGAGCTCCACCTGCACAGGTGAATACGAGCAATCACTTGTGTCACCCTCCTTGTGGCCATCATGGTTTTTAAACTCGGGTCAAACGCGTTGGTAAGCAGCTTCTAAATGCCAGAAACAACATCAAAGACATCGGTGACATGCTCCTTCATTACTTTGAACACTGTCTGTTTCTTTTTCCCAATGACATCATCACCCGTCATGCAGTTACTCACAAGAGATATAACATGTTGAACTACACAGGTCATGTTCATCCCATAAGCTCTCAACAGAACACAGACGTAATGTCCTCTAACAGCATGTCCGCCCTGCGTCTCTCTCCTCCTGCAGGACATGGCTGCAGCTCTGAGGCAGATCAGAGATCAGCACAGAGCGCTAGAAGGAAAACACAAAGACAAGGTGACGGAACTAAATATCAGAGCTGATGCCTTAACAAGAGAGTTTGACCTGTCGTAGAGTTATTACAGCTTATAATTACGATCGTCTACCCAAATACATTTTTACCTTCGCATTGAAAATGCGGAAGGTAATGTTTTGATCGCTGAGTATTTGTATGCCTGCGTGCATGCGTGCGTGCGTGTTACTCGCATAAGTCAAAAAGTATTAAACTGAATCGCATGAAATTTGGTGGGATAATTGGTTATTATCCGGGGAACATTTGATTTGACTTTGGGATCGATCGGGTCAAAGGTCAAGGTCATGATAAGGTCAAAAATATTCTTGAATCACATGACATTTGGTGGGATGATTGGTTATTATCCGGGGACCATTTGATTTGACTTTGGGATCGATCGGGTCAAAAGTCAAGGCCAAGGTCAACCTCATCTTTTTACCATAGCACGGTCAATTTTTATCCAATAGCATGCAACTAATGCGAACATTTTCATAATTCAATGCCCAATCTTGTGATATGCGAAGGTATGCGCTCCATCGAGTGCCCATTCTAGTTTAAAAAATATTTTACGTAGAATAGCATAAGGTACCACAAGGTACCTCGATAGCTCCCTACCAGATTAACATGTCATGCTGCTGTGGATTGATCAGCACCATAATGATGAAGGTGTCATCTCTGTTGGAATCAGCTGCTCTCCTTTTCTCCCATGCACTTTTACTAATAGCCCGTTAGAATAGCCTCTTGGGAAAGAGAATGTACACGTTTAACAAAAAGATGAGTTTCATTGTTTTTTTGCTTGTTTTGTTTTTAACTTACTTGCAGAAAGGAATCATGTTTGAGATCCGGTTAGATGAGGAAGTGATCGTTAAAGAGGACGCAGAGAAGGAGGGAAGTGAGGAGAAAGTGGGTGATGGAAGACGAGAGAAGGAGGAGGTGAGTGACAACTCTGTGTGTCTTCTTCACAGCTCTCTTGACTCTCTCAATCTGTTCTGATTCTGCGATCAGGAAGTGGACCCTCTGAACCAAACTCTGAGCTTCAAGGAGGGGGCGGAGTTGAAGCTCAGAGATTGGTCGCAGGTGAGGAGGGGGTGGAGCCAGAGGACCCCAAAGACTTTGCTGGACGCACTCGCCAACATGGATGTGAACTCTGCCTCCAGCACCGCTGCCGAGGCTGAACAAGGTGCAGTACACCTGTTAGACATCAGAGTGAAGAGGCCCGACCAAGCATTCAAATCATACATGGTGACTTTTAGTTATACATTATTAGTTAGGGATAACAAGCAGATCATCTTCTTACTATGTCTCACTGTTTACGAGAGGTTTCACATATTTATAGTTGTATTAATTTGTTGTGCTTTCCTTGTCTTCTTCTCTTAGTTTTAAGGAATAGTTGAACTTTTTCATAAACAGTTTTATGCGTTCTCTCCGAGCGTTAGATGTTCAGATTGATAGCACTCTCGTAGCTGAACGTTAGATTTGAACCCACAGCCAGGACATCATTAGCTGTGTCTTAGCATAAAAACCTAAATTCACCTTAGCGGAAGATGCAACCAACGTTACGAATACTAACCTTCTGTCCGGGTGATTGCGTCTTAGTTATCACGTAGAGATTTAAAATGGCTGTGGAGATGTTGAAGAAACTTGGGAGCACGTATGTCTGCCCCCTCCTTCAGGCGAGGAGGCATCCGGCCGCAGACAGTGGGCCGAGGACCCCCCCGACACCCTGCTGAACGCTCTCGCTCAGGCTGAACTCGCATCGTCAACTGTGGACTCGATGACTGCAGGTCAGACGTTCTGCTCTCACACTGACGTCCGACTGATCAACGGTGGACACAGCCACAGAGTCACTGACATTAATATGAGTGAATAACTATTAGAATGAAGAGCTGTTCAGTTCGAGGTTTCATCTTACAGCATGGACAGAAAACACAAGGTTTTATCACAAATCTGACATATTGAATTGTGCTCGGATTCAGAGCCGGAGAAAGACGGAGCAGAAGAGGAGAGGAAGGAGGAGAAAGAGGAGTCTGATATGGAGATGGATGAAGATCGTCTGGAGCCGAGGTCAGACGACGACGACACGTAAGTAACTTCTGTTCGCTGCTCGATTATAAGATAAGATAAGATATTCATTTATTAGTCCCACAGTGGGGAAATTTCAGGATCACAGCAGTGGGTGTACATTAGAGCATTAATAAAAATAAAAGATAAAAATAAAAACACAATACTAAATACTAAAATACAAAATACTAATACTACTACTAAAATACTAAATACTAATACTAAATTACTAAATACTAAAATACTAAATACTAATACTAAAATACTAAATACTACAGGGGTAAACAAAGTAAAGTTGGGTTGTTGAGCAAAGTGTTGAGTAAAGTGTTGAGTTGAATTATGAATATAATTATAGTATACCACCCTAATTATGGTGCGTGAGCAAACATAGCCACACAAAAAAAGGTTACACACATGTTGTGTCAGCGTGGGCTTCCTCCCACAGTCAAAGGGCTTAATTGTTGATTCTAATTTCCCCGGA
This sequence comes from Liparis tanakae, assembly GCA_036178185.1. Taxonomy (NCBI): domain Eukaryota; kingdom Metazoa; phylum Chordata; class Actinopteri; order Perciformes; family Liparidae; genus Liparis; species Liparis tanakae. Next base: position 14,369,081 of record CM070107.1, read on the forward strand.
GGTGTGAATTTAAACATACATGTCTGTCTCTCTGGGTCAGCCATGTGGTAGACTAGCATTGCCCAGAGCCCCGCGCAGCCCTGAGTTGGATCAGCAGTGACAGACAATGGATGGACAACACATGTACAGGGGAACTCAAGTTTTCTTCATGTTTTTTTGCCGCAGTATCTGAGCTGAGGAGCTCACTGTTACCATTACTCACCGACATGTTTTAGTTGCTGTCGGAGTGCTCTGCATGAGGTCATTTTCTATTTCCTTTTTCTCATCAGCAACTTTGAGGAGTCGGAGGACGAGCTGAGAGAAGCCGTGGCAGACTCCATGAGGAACCTGTTTGTGATGGAGGACGGGAGCTCGGAGGAGGCGGAGCGCACACAGGAGAGGGCGGTTGACGATGATGACGATGATGATGATGATGATGATGATGATGATGATGATGATGATGATGATGGGGTGAACGAGACCGAGGTTGGAAGAGAAGTGAACGCTAAAGACTCTCGACAGACCCAGAGGGAAGTTGAAGATTCCCGTGCGGACGTTGCTCCGATGGAGCCCGGAGAATGTGACGGTCAGTCCGATCACGCGACTTTGAATCAGCTTCAGCGTCCGACCTGAGCGCTCACAAACCATCAACTATTCTTTTGAGTCAAAATAAGACGGCAGTGACTACGGTAAAAACACTGAATTCAGCTTCGCAAATGTTTTATGCATTTCTTTTTTAGACAAATTAAATGCTTTGGTCATCTTTTCTCTGCAGCGCACCTCTAAACAGCCACTGCCGCTAATTCCGTTTTTAAGGCTCAGTTTGCGTGAAACAAACCAGTTTGTACGTTGAACGAGGTCTCAAAGTGTTTCTGGCTGTTCTGACCGACCAAACTTGAAAGATGGTGAAAGGTCAGAAATCAAGGCATCCACATTTAGTGCAAATTATAACTATATTTCTAGGGAATTGGCAAAAGTTAAAGGATAATTAATTACAGTTGTATGAATATAACTTAATTGGTTGATGGAGATAATTATCAATTTAATGACATTAAACCGTTGAGGAGGAGGACGCCATGAGGTGAGGTTATTATAAGAGCTTTCGTCAAAGCTGGAATGATGGAAATATGACATTTCCTTCCATGTATTAATGTAAGAAAGGGTACAGACTCATCGCTCAACACAGAGCAGATGTTGCTCAAGAATATAAAAAGAGACCGTATACATCTTTCCTACTTTCAACAAATCCCACGAAAAGACCAAAAATATCAATGTGTTAATTGTTCTTTCAATTCTTTTAGTTCCTACTAAAGACGTACATCTTTAAAGAGACAAATACAAATACACCGGCACAATTTTTTTAACACAAAAAAAAGGGCTCAGTAATTTCCCAAAACAGTTTGTCACTATAGTTTAATTTAAAAATAAAAACAGTTAGAAATCATGTTTGAGTAATTGTTGCTCTGTCTTTTCATAGGATTTATTGTTATTCTTTGTTTTGGTGCAGAATAAAATAATAAAATTTAAGTTTTTCTCTTTTAAGCAGCATTAATATTTGTACTTTGTGCTATAACTGTTTGTTTCCACACGCAGGCAGCACAAAAAACAGTTTCTATGAAGTGTTTGGCGATTGCCTTTATTTCAGTATTGTTTAAAAGGAACTTCAGTTTCTCATCTTCTCTACGTGAACATTCTTAATAATAATAATGCCTCTTTGAAATAAACATCTTTTATATTTCACACGGTATAATATCTTTGTGAAGTCATTACAAACAGGTATGCAGGAAGTGAAACAACGTTTACATGAGAGATATTTGGCCCAGCATCTTAACCCAAACACCTTTAAGTGCTTTGATGTGCAGAGAAACACCAAGAATTCATTTTGGGAACTTCATCAGGAAAAATAACTTTGCAAACCCCATCACATCCATTTCAGCATCATTCAGTAACTGGAAAACAGATGGAAACTTCTACATGAATACGTTATTGATTGATTGATTGATTGATATAAATCAAAAGTCACACCAGAAAACATTGTCAGCCGTCGCACACAGAGCTGTTAGTAATGTAACTCTCAACTTAAGGAATATTTTGGGTAAATATGCTTCCTATACAGATGAGATTCATACCTTTTAATGCCTGTGCGTCCAGTGATACATCCAGCATGCGTTTGGCGTAGCTTAGCAAAAAGACTGGACGCAGGGGGAACTGCTAGCTTAGCATCGCCAAAAGAGGAAAACCTCTAGCTAGCTAACGAGATAACATGCGTCGATACGGCAAGTTAAGAACATATAAAGCCAAATGTTTTCCTATTATAAGCAGGCTCGTCGGTTCTCTCTGCTTTCAGTCTTTGTGGCGCGCGAGGCTCAACGGGTCCCAGACCAAATATCACCGAGATACGACATTAATGATAGTTATCTCATTTAAATGTTACTTTGCACTTGGAATAATGGGAATAGAAGTTTCCAGAAGTGTGAGGTCTTTTCTCAGTCACGGTCACATCAACATTGATAGTTTGAACACAATGTAACTTTTACATTCGGTCCGTCGTCTGCTTCTCCGAAGCCGGGTCCCTTTAGATGAATCGACATTGGCGCGGTCAGCCCTGTAGCGGGGGAGGTTTTCACGATGGCTAGTAGTCAAATAATGATGCTATCCGTCTGGTGAACATTGGTCGAGTTTGACACGTGCAAAGTCACTGGGAATGTGTTTTTTTTGCTGTTTCTTTTTGCTTCATTGCAGCGGATAAGAAAGACAAGTTTATCTGTGGGTGTCCACCAGGAACTTAACGACGGCTCCATCTTCTATTATTCTAAATGAGGAACGAGACATAGCGTCGGACGCTTGTTTTAAACATGGATGTGACCGTTTCGCCCCACAAGTCCTGGTCCCCGGTGGACCTCTGGGCCTCGACTCCTCCTCCTCATAGCTCCAGCTTACTCATCAGAGACTCCGTGGCAGCGAGGAAACAAGCCTCAAACTCTTGGTCGGAGAATCGCTCCACAGAGCGCCGGGCGTTACGTCGGATCTCCAGTCTGGCCGACGGAGACAGCGCCAAGATGGTTTCCATGGCGGCGGCGTAGCTCTCCTCACTGTCGGCCAGGAAGCCCGTCTGTCCGCCTTCGTACGGTACCACGATGTCCAGCTTTGGACCCCCAGACTTATGGGCGAGGACGATGGTGCCTGCAGCCATACACTCCACCACGCCTAGAGAGAGAGAGAGAGAGAGAGAGAGAGAGAGAGAGAGAGAGAGAGAGAGAGAGAGAGAGAGAGAGAGAGAGAGAGAGAGAGAGAGAGAGAGAGAGAGAGATTTTTAAACGGTCACACTAATAAACACCTACAACCTTTCAAAGATGACCACTTAAAAATTATTCCTATGTTGAAATCATTTTTAAATGTACTATGTTAACATGCTATGATGTTTAGGGTGTAATATTTAGTGTGCTGAACAATAACGTGGATATATCTTGTTATAAAGAGACAATAATAACACATTTGTATCTCATAAAAAAATGTCTGGGGAGACCTTCAAAGCCCAGTAAAGTGTAGTTTTCATAAACACTAAGGTGTAATTGTGGCGCGTTGTCCTCACCGATACCGAAGTGTTCGTTCCACATGGTGTGCAGACCGATGGTGGCGTTCACCAGCTCCCTCTTCAGCTCCTCGAAGGGCACGTCGAGTTTGAAGTCAACGCGGTCGGCCACCTCCAGCTGCTGACAGAGGCCTCGCAGCATCAGCACCCGCTCCTCGTCCTCCTGGTTCCTGCATCCGCCAATCAGCACCAGCCGCAGAGACTCCCGGCCCCCAGGCCCCTCCCCTTTTCTGTCCAGCAGTTTGCGAAACGCCGAAATCTGCAGCCGGTGGTCCTTCTCTGGTCGGAACTGACCCACCGACACGATGGAGTGGCACTTCCTGTCCGGCTCTCCATCCTCTTTACGCTCCGGCTCAAGCTCCTCCCAGCCCTCCTCCCCATCATCTTTATCCTCCTCCCCCTTCTCCTTCTCCTCCAGCGGGACGTCCAGGAAGGCCCTGACGTCGCACGGCGGGTAGACAATGCTGGTGCGGCTCGGGGAGCGCCACAGAGACAGTATGTGTCCCAGCGTCCAGGTGGAGTTCACCATGATGACGTCGCTGCAGGAGCCGGCCAGGCCGTACAGCAGGGCGAAGCAGCAGTAGTACACCACCTTGACCGCGCTCAGCACGGGGTTTCTGGAGATGAAGTCGGCGTTGTTGAACCTGGGGTTCCTCTCTTTGATCGCAGACAGCATGTCGGTGCTGACGGTGGGATAGTGGACGTAGCTCGCCACCTCGCAGCCTCCCAGGTAGCGAAAGATGGGCAGGGTGAAGGCGTAGCCCATCGAGTCCACGTACAGGTCAGGGACGAATGCAGTCAGCGCCTCCCAGCCTGCAACGACCACACAGTGTTAGTGTTCTAACTCACAATCCACGTCCATCGGAAACTAATTCACGATAAGTGACGCGTTTCCTTACCGAGGAACACGGAGCCGCCGCTCTGACCCAGCAGGGTGAAGTGTGGGTAAGAACTGGCCTCCACCAGTGAGCGGTGTCGCAGGAAGACAAAGGTGACCGGGCGAGGCAGCGTGATGTTGAAACGCTGTCGGGCTCCGTCCAGAATCTGCTCGCCGGTCACTCCCTGGTCACCAGTGTAGACCACGAAGGAGATGCTGGGGTACCTGGGATGGATGAGGGAAAGCATCTAATCAGCTCCTGGTTTGATTCATTCCACTACATGTTGAACCATCTGCAGTGGGTTGACCCCCGAGTTGGATGGGGTTGAGGTCTGTGCAGCCAGAACCGACAACTTATTTACACCAAACTGGGAAAACACTTTCTTTGTGGTGAATTCATTAATCGATAAGTTTAAGCGACCCCAAATTGAAAAACTGGTTTCAGCTTTTCAAATATGAGGATTCTGCTGTAATTGCATGTATTTGTCCTATTTTACAGTAAACTGAATATTTACAAAAGTAAAAAGAAATGTTATACCCAAGAAGATTTCTGGGAATTTTTTTACACAAAAAAAGAGAGTTGTGCACTTCGAGCTAATCACTCGAAATCCAGTTTGCTGTCCTGGCTCCTGATTGGTGGAACAAGCTCCCCACTGACATCAGGACAGCAGAAAGTCTACATTTTCCGACTGAAAACAAATCTTTTCCGACTATATCTGGATTAAAACACAGATTTGCACTTCAGTGGCACTTAAATGGCTCTTATTATAGTACCGGTTCATGAGGGTCCTCAGGGAGCACCAGAGGACCCGCTCTCCGCCTCCCCCGGCGTTGCAGTACGGGTGGAAGAAAGCCACAGCGGGGCCGCCGCCGCCCTGCTCCCGGCGGGCCTTGCGGCGGCCCCGCAGCCACATGCGGACCCCCAGCACGAGCAACAGCAGGACGAGGGTCAGGACCAGGCTGAGGTAGGCGCAGGGCGCGACCAGGGACCACAACAACCTGGAGGAGGAGGAGGAGGAGGAGGAGGAGGAGGAGGAGGAGGAGGAGGAGGAGGAGGAGGAGGAGGAGGGGGGGGGGTGAGTAGACGTGACACCACCGGGGCCGTAAACAACCGAACTTTAACGTAAATACGTATTATTTTGAGACGAGCGACTTATGAATGAAGCGGGGCGCTCGTGAGAAGAAGCTTACCTCATGAAGTCGCAGAAACACGGAGATAAGTGATGGTGATGGTGATGATCGTGTTCTGCCATTTTGACAACACAACAACTCCTGACGTGACAATCCCGGAAGCTTGTGTCATCTGACCGAGCTGCCGCTCTGTGATTGGCTCAGCGTTTATTGTTTACTTACGCGTCATCGACACGTGACATGTATCTATTTGTTTATTAATTTACAACACGCGTTGAAAATAAAAGTAACGTCAAGCAAATACATACACTGACAAAATAATAACAAAAAGATACAAAATAAAAATAAATGGTGTTTTAATATTGTCAGCCAGGACATCCGGGTGGAGATGTTTACCTCCGTTTGAGGACTGCTCAGTGTAGTTCTCAGTGGAGCAACACGTGTCACAAAACACAGTTACTCCACTCCTGGACTAATAGAAATGCGCTAGGTTTAGTTTTTTATGCTTATGAGACAAAGTTAGCCAACTTAAACATCTGAAAACCGTAATTTTCAGAAATCTTCATCCAACTCTCTTAAATCATCTAAATTGATAGTAGACTCAGTTTCCAAACACAAATCACACATCACACAACCAAATCTCCTGAAAAGTTTTTAATAAACCAACTTCATTGACCAGAGGGAGAAACGAGATGTGGTCAGCTTTGTTGTTTTGATTGTCCTTCATTTTGGCTTCATCAAGCCCTTCTTCTGCAAACTCCAGCAAGAGCTTACTTTGAATGAAGTAAAGGTGGCAGGCAGCAGAGGGCTGGGTGGGGCAGCCCTGAGTGTGTGTGTGTGTGTGTGTGTGTGTGTGTGTGGGGGGGGTCTGTTTGCTGCCTGCTATATCCCCTAACCCTGATCCAGGAGCAGTGACTGCATCGCAACGCCTGCTGATGTAAAGAGTGGAGGTGTTTCACATTACAACTTCTGTCAACCACAATCTGAGGAGGCAGGTCAGTGATTAAACAATCGTTTGCTGAAAAGTAACTCATAACTACGTTTTTCAGATATAAGTAATGGGATCAAAAGTAAAACAGCTCCTTCTGAATTTAAAGGAAAAGTATATAGCATGAAAGGAGTATACTTAAAATTGTAGTGAAGTACAAAGTGGCCATATGAGTAAATATACTTTGATACAGTCCACCACAGGCCTGTTTCTGTTGCATGTCTATTGTTTATTTGTGTCTCTCTTGAAACAGAGATTTACCGTACCTCTATATCTTCGAGAAAAATAAATTGTGTTTGAATTCATTTTTACAGATTTAGTTAGTTATTTGTTGCGATCGTTATTAGCCATTGTGTATAATGTGTGGGCCTACTTTTACTTTTAACACATTTCTCAATTTTAATGTCGATACTTTTGTATTTTTACTGACGTAAAGTTTGGATTGTTTTACTTGTTTCAGTATATATAGTTAGAGGCCGAGGCTCTGTCTCTTGTCTGACCTAACCGAATACTTCCTCTATTTATATCTCTTAATATCAATCACTACAGAGTTTACAGTATAATTAATTTTGGAAATCTAGTTGTTATTAAACTGTAGTTTATTACAAATGTTAGTTAAATAGGTTTCCTGATAAGTGCTAACCCAACTAAGTAACTTAACAGTACCCAGAGTTAGTCAACGTTAACCTGTTATTAGGTGACTTGCTATATGACTCATCACTGCTTAGCTAATGAGGATTTATATTTGATTAGTTAATGCCAACCAACTAAAACTAATAATACATTATACTAATACTAATTATAAAAACAATATTGTATCCCGTGTGTGTGTTTGTGTGTGTTTGAGCTCATTTCCCCCCGCAAAAATAACTCTGCTCCTTCAGTGCGCCAGTATCCCCAAAACAAACCAACAAGAAGCCGTTTGATCCGATAGTTCACCTCATGACGGCCAACACGACTGCGGAACCGGTCTCAGATCTTATCAGCACATAAAACAAAGACCGGAAGTTTAACGAGGTTCGGTATAGTTTACAATTGTAACTAAAATTAATTTACTTGCTTGTTAGACGAGAAAGTATTGAGGGATTTTTATGTAACATTAAAAATAACATCTCCAGCGGGACCCTACACAGATATATTGCTAACAGTTGGTTGCCACCACCTGTTTGTCCATCTTCCTCCTCTTGCCTCTCGTTATACCTGTCGAGCTTCTCCTTTTACCAGTAGTTCCTCATTAACACCTGTGTGGCTCTCTTATCAATCTCCTGCTCTCTAATGACCTGCCGTACCTTTGTTTGGTCATTTAAACTACATGCGGTCTCTGTCCACCTCGCTCTACCTGTCCATTGATATTTAAAACTACCCGTCTGTCGTTAGTCACCTGTCTGTAGCCTCTTTGTCTGTCTCTCTAAACACCTGTCTCTCTGGCTTGAGTTTAAAAGGCCACAGGAGGACCGGCTCCCTCACTGACAACTTGTATTCAGATATAAAAAAACACTGCATCCATTAAAATAACTGTACACATTAAGTTGATCAGAATTACGAATTTGGCCTCTATTGCTACCTCATTCTGCATTTTAAATGAAGCCCTCAGTCCTGTCACACCTTAACTTACCCCGGTGGCTAATCTGAAAGTGTAAAACACGTCTCCATCATTCATTCAAACCCGGCACGGTGGTCACCTTCACGAGCAGCCGACGTGCATGGCCATATAAAGACAAAACCTCTTTTCATTCCTGTTTCTGAAGCGTGTCACTTCCTTCCTCGTAGGGTTGAACAGACGCTTCGTCGCCCCACTCTCGGTGGCGCACAGCAGCCAGACCAAGCAACTGAGGAAGAGAGAGATTTCCCACCCTCGACGCCCAGAGATCACCAGCCTCCTCGCCTCACCTCTCAGGTAACTAAACACAAGGTCACTCTGGTCCACACAGGTGTTCTCTGAACGCATCGCTGTGGGACGAAAGACAAGAAAGAACCAAAAGGTTTGAAATCTTATTTGGTTTGGATTTTATCTACGATTTCATAATCCAAACGTCCGACGGTTCTTCACAGCCGGCCTGGTTTGCGTTCACATGTTGTCCCGCTTCATAAACGAACATGAAGCAACTAAAACCAAAACACCTGGACCGTTTTACAACTTAAAATCATGGCAAAGTTGAGCAGCTGAAAGGATCAGATCAGTTGGAGGCAGAGGCCTCCGGGGGGAGGAAGAAGTAAAACCACTGCAGCGAGCTGAAAGGAAGTGTGCGGTTAGCTTCACTTCAACTGCTACACAATCCTACCAGAGACAGTTTGTGAAACTCTAGCGCGGGTGAGGCGTGGCGAGGAGCTTTGGCTCACAGGTAGACGCCACCCTGCTCAGAGGCGATCCGGTTTCATTGTCTGGAAATTGATTCATGAGGTCTGAAGTACTTTGATCCGTCAGTCACAGATTGAGGACGGTCCGGTTCATTGGTGGTGCATTTCATTTTGAACCGTGGTATTGCAGCCACATGGGCGGCTGGAGCTCAGTGGGGTAAGCCCACTCAGCCCACTGCTCCGTAATAATTAAGGATGGGTTAAATGCTGAGAATATATTGTGTTGCCTGTGTACCTGTACTCTGTGCAATGACAATCCAACATGAATTAAATGAAAGCATTGTTTTAGATCGACACATTACTGCATCACAGTTGAATAACCACGTTACGCACCTGTTCCCCAGGAGTTCAATGTGGGAGAGAATTGGTTGATTCCCAGAAAGAAAAGAGGTGTCTCTCTCTAACAGTTGTTTTCCTTTTCCAAATCAATTGCTATGGCACTAATCGGCCAAGCTGCGGGTAAAGGCAAAAACAAGGGTGACACCAGAATGGATGCTGGTGGCGGGAAAGAGAGAAAAAGAGAGAAAGAGAGAGGGAACGCAGAGAAAACACGTAAAAATCATTCACTAAGTGTTACTTAGTACTTGAGATAATTAAATAATACAAATGTCTCTAAAGAAGTTGAAGCTAGATGATAAAATAATCAGAAGACAAACTGATGATACAAATAATCTTCAATTGCAGCCTTAATTTAAGTCAATTTAGTTTGATTTCAAATGTATTTAACAACAGTTGCGATCCCTAACTGTAACGGCAATTAAAAAGTTTGCAGCAAAACATCTGTCATAAATTATTTTATCCATTTTTTATTCTGAATCCATTCTGAATAAAATGTTTCACTTTTTCTTCGATAATAATTGTTCTTTTAGTGACATTCATTAAATATTAGATAGCAAGCGTCTTAAATACAGACTGAAGATTAAGATTTATCGGCTCCGCTCTCTACTTTTGTGGTTAAAAAAAGGAAGTGACACGTTTCACGTGTGGGGACTGCGCTCTCTTCTCATTGGCTCACAGATGAAGGTCTCAGGTCATGAGGTCTGGACCCTCTGTTTGAGTGTGATCAGGTCCTTTCACTGATTGATGATCTTTAATCTACTTTGGGAGGTGATAGATCGGGTAAAGACCTCTTTGTATATATGACATCTCTTAGATATTATGTTTATTTACTGATGATTTGTTTTACAAATACATTTTGCAAAAAAGTGTTCATTATTGATACATCAGAACAAAATCACCTGAGATAAGGTCGACCTTAGGGCAAGATTGTATTTAGTTTCAGTATTTAGATTTTTAATGATTACAAATATGCTGCCCATATTTTAACAAGTGGGTCAGATCTCTCAGCAGACTTTTATAGATGATCACTAGACTTAATTTGTCTTCACACGGGTTGCATACAGTTGTGCTTCCTCTTGTCATATGTCACCATCATTTTTTTTTTCTTGAGCAGGGCAGGAAGTTGAATCATTCGTCTTTAAGGTTGAAGTCGGTCTTCTTTGTGGTTTGACAGTATGAAACTCTTTTTTTAACGCCCTCATTGATCACATTTATCTTCACCAAAAAAGGATCTAAAGACACACACACACAAACACACACACACCCACACACACACACTCACATTGTCCTAGTGAATCACCACAGACTGAAATAAAATGCCCTGTGTGTCATGTGATTCCCTACTTCTCCGAATTGCTTCACTCTTCCGTATATGCAGCTTTTTCCTTTCTTGAGACACACAAAGTCGATGTCAACAGTTACAGAACTATTGCTGCAGTTCATCTAAAGCACATAACCGTGTTCCCCGTTGGTTTCCACTTCAGTAGCTTTAAAGGAAGTGGAGATACAAAGACTGATACCACATATAACCCTACTTAGCGTAAATACTATACACTGAGCGAAACAGCTAGCATGTCTCTAAAGGTAACTCCATCCTACCAGCACCGCCACAGATCACCAGGTGGTCCGACCGCACTTGGTCGCCTTATCCAACAAACTTTTCTGAATACTGTGACCCACAATCCAGCGGATATGTGACACGGTGCAATGTTAGGAGGGAATAGTAGTACGTCCTATTTAAATTCATACAGTACGTACTAAAAGTAAAAAGAAAAATAACGTAATTTGGAAAGCAGCGGATTTCTCTGGTTCTGATGGCATACATTCTTTATTTCCATCGTGAGTCTGACGGGGTTACACAAAGGGAGAGTAAAACTCAGAGGACAGGCTACCTGTGGCACCAGCAGCTCTCATTACAAACAGCAGACGCAGACAAAGAGGTCCTTCTCTCTCGGGGAGGACGTGCAGCCAAAGCAGGAAGTCGGAGGCGGCAGAAGTGAGAACGATGAGCAGTTTTCATCACGTTAGGAGACGTCAGGTTCCTCCTTTTTGTGCACAGCTGCACACGGATGTCGAGCTGTCAGCCTGTCAGGCTCTGGTTTAATTTGAGGATGTTGGATCTCTTTTTGATCTGTGTCAGTTTCAGGTTCCCAACATGACCGCCCCAGCGCCGATCTCTCCGGAGGAACAGGAGGAGCTTAGAGAAGCTTTCGCCAAGATTGGTAAGTGTTAGCTCTCATCTCCTCTTTTGATTCAACTGATGCATCAGAAATATATAAGTCATGCTAAACTTTGGGTTTTATTTAATTCCATCTTCAACCCTTCAGTTGTAGTTTACTAACCCACGTTTAAAAGCGTGCTCAATACGCATTTAGCAAGTGTCGTGAAAACTGTATTAAATTGTTTCTGTTTTCGGTGTTTGACCTCTGACCTTTCCATTCTTCTCCAGATGTGGACAACAATGGCTTCATCAGCAAGGCCGAGCTCACCGAGCTGTTCAGGGCCGCCAACCTGCCGCTGCCGGGCTACAGGGTCAGAGAGATCGTCCAGGAACTGACCAAGACGTCCGACCGGCTCACCTTTGATGAGTTCACTCAGGTGAGTCCAAACGTAGTGTTCTTGTTTACTGGTGGGAGGAAGGTGGTTTACTCCAAATTACTTTTGTTATTACAAACGTTCAGAAAGAAATGCTTCGAAGATTGGTCGATAAAAGTCACCAGATGTAGTATACTATATATAAAAATATTAATATTAATAAAAGGCTGCTTATCTAAAGCGAGAACAGAATGTCGGTTTTCCTCTTTGCAGCACATCTTCAGTTTATTGTCTATTTTGCATCTTTTGTACCCTCTGCTGTCAAAGCTTTACACCTCTTCCCTCTCCTAAACTGTCTCTGCTGTGAATCCATATCTTTCTACGTGTGTCGACCGTTAGATTGTTCAAGGGCTGAAGAGCACGGCGGTGGCAAAGACCTTCAGGAAGGCCATCAATAAAAAGGAGGGAATCTGTAACGTGGCCGGAACCTCAGAGCAGTCCGGCACTCAGCACTCATACTCAGGTCTGTGACACACACACACACACACACACACACACACACACACACAGACAGGTACACGCACACATACACAGACACACACACATACACACACAGACAGATACACACACACACAAATAATTGTATTTTTATTTACATTTTCTGCATTTACACCTGTATCAGGGCTTTGAAAGAGCATCTCATTTTTTGGGAGGTTAAAATCAAGAATACTGTATTTGTGTCTGCTCCCTGTGAACCGCTGTGGGATTCCTCTCTCTCTCTTCAGAGGAGGAGAAAGTGGCGTTTGTAAACTGGATCAATAAGGCGCTGGAGAAGGATGCCGACTGTAAACATGTTCTGCCGATGGATCCCGACAGCGACAACCTGTTCACCGCCATGGGAGATGGGATCGTTCTCTGGTACGTTCGGTTTTATGTGACTATCAGATTTATTTCTAGGAATTTCTCAAAATATTGTAAGTTAGCTTTTTTCCCTTCAGATTGATACAATATGGGAAACAACAGCTAGCCACACTTTGTCCAAGTGTAATAAAATCCAGATACCAAGCTCACTACTTGATATGTTATAACTTGTTTTTCTAGTAAACAAATGCATTAAATAATTAATAAAAACAACAAATTAGGTGCTGGTATGTTGGTTCCTCTGTCTTTGTACAGAGCTCTTTTAGTTGTTCTCCCTTATTTCTCATCCTTGTGCTAATATACTACTACTACTACTACTACTACTACTACTACTACTACTACTACTACTACTACTACTACTACTACTACTACTACTAATAATAATAATAATTGACCTTAAACATCTCACTCTCAGCCGACCAGCAACGTGTGTTAGTCTGTTAGTTTGTTTAAAGTATATTTTGGGATGTGATTTATTCTATAAATGTGTTTTTAAGATGTTTCAATGTTCTCGCTCTTAGTAAGATGATCAACCTGTCGGTCCCCGACACCATCGATGAGAGGACCATCAACAAGAAGAAGCTCACGCCTTTCACCATCCAGGTACACACCCCACTCGGCCTGCTCGCTCTGTGCACGTTCCCACCTCTGCGAGTGTGTTCTCATCGTGCGTCGTGTCGCTCGCCCCGACAGGAGAACCTGAACTTGGCTCTGAACTCGTCGTCCGCCATCGGCTGTCACGTGGTCAACATCGGAGCTGAGGACCTGAAGGAGGGCCGGCAGCACCTGGTCCTGGGTCTGCTGTGGCAGGTCATCAAGATCGGGCTGTTCGCCGACATCGAGCTCAGCAGGAATGAAGGTGTGTGTGTTGTGTGTTTTCTTTTTTAAAGGAATAGTTTGACATGTGGTCTCATGTCGGTGGAGTTAGCTTAGCTTAGCACAAAGACTAGAAACCCGGGAAACTGCTAGCCTGGCTCTGTCTTAAGGTATCTTAATCAACCCCAGCGGCTGCTCTGAAGCGACCTCATGAACCCTGTGTGTGTGTGTGTGTGTGTGTGTGTGTGTGTGTGTGTGTGTGCAGCTCTGATTGCTCTGCTGCGTGATGGAGAGAGTCTGGAAGATCTGATGAAACTTTCCCCTGAGGAGCTGCTGCTGCGTTGGGCCAACTATCACCTGGAGGAGGCCGGCTGCGGCAAGATTAATAACTTCAGCTCCGACATCAAGGTTATCCACACACACACACACACACACACACACACAAACAAACACAGTCTTAGGCTGATCAATCAGTTGATGTTTTTCTTATCGAATTTAGTAAATCTGTATAAAATATACATACAATCTCAAATGTCAGATGAGAACCTGTAGAATCTCAGAGATGTTAGTATCTACAGTGTAGATACTAACATCTCTGAGACGGTGGAAGTCTGTCTCTGAAAAACAGCTGCTTCAAAATATTTGTTCTGATCAATCTACTAAACTTGATGTAAACATGTTGACAATGAAACATCCAGATTCAAATAGAAAAAAATCATCATCTTTATATCTGATCTCAAAGACAAACAAGAATGAATATGTGAATTTAACTTCTGTTATAAGTCAAATCCCTTCAGTCTGCAGTAGTTTTCACTCCCAAACTGTTTGTGCATGTTTCAGGACTCCAAGGCGTACTACAACCTCCTGAACCAGGTGGCACCCAAAGGAGACGAGGAGGGAATCCCCCCCATCGCCATCGACATGTCAGGCCTCAGGGTGAGAGACTCCGGCCTTTTGGGTTATCTCAAACTCACATGACCCGTCACTTTGCTCTTATGTATACAGAATAACTCTGAGTGCATTGATATCAATTAGTGCTGAAACTGTCAACTATTTATGGTAATGATTATTCTGCAATACAAATCTTTACAATAAAATGACTTTAAAATGATGACTCAAGTTGACGCCTTAAAATCGCTTGTTTTAATAGCCAGCAGTCTAAAAATAATAACATACTATAGTAATAATAGATTTTATTTGCATAGCTCTTTCACATAAAACAAAGAAAAGCATCAACATGCTCACACTTGAGAAGAAGGGAAACTGACTCAAACAATTTATTTGCAGATTAGTTAATTAAGTATCGACTAATCAACTCGTCTAATCGTATAATATTAATATAATTTATTAAATATCAAACCCCACATCGTATTGTATAATGTTTTCTGTTTTTGAACCAGGATTAAAATTTTAAAGACGAGATGTGGCAAATAAAAAATAAAAAAATTTAATAAAATACCCAACTAAAATATAACATAATAATAATGAAACAAATAGGAAATAAAATGGTGCTTGAATTTATAAAAAGCTTAGGGAATATATTTAAAAGATAATCCGTATCTGCAGGAGACAGAGGACGTGCAGCGGGCCGAGTGCATGCTGGACCAGGCTGACCGGCTCGGATGCAGACAGTTTGTCATGCCGACGGACGTCGTCCGCGGCAACCCCAAATTGAACTTGGCCTTTGTTGCCAATCTGTTCAACAAGTACCCGGCGCTGAAGAAACCAGAGAACCAGGACATCGACTGGAGCTCCATCGAAGGTGAGTTCATGCTCGGGGACGGAGTGGGAGAATCCACTCTTCTCTCTCCTCCTGCAAACCTCTTTATTCATGGAGGTTCAGACATTCGTCATTTCCAGCGATTTCTTTTATACAACTGTTAAGCAATCTGCGAGAACGAAGGCACTGCAGTCTTGTCTCGTCACGGCATACTCGCTCACAAAGTGAAGTCGGAGAAATCGACCGAGAAGTCGTAAAAAGTATGGAATTAAAAAACTAAAAACACGTAGGACACCTTTACTTCCAGTATTTGTAAATGATCGTTAAATGAAGATGCAGTTCACATTTTGCTGATTTGAACTGATATTAAATTATGCGGAATTATCTATGATTACCCATTTTGTGATATTAACATTTACATCCACTATATAAAGTCATGTGACCTAGTATTTTACTCTTGTTCTGTTTCCAGTTGCAGCTTTCATGTGGACACACTTTAGACTTCATCTGTTCTTAATCACGAGGGAAAAAACACTTAGTATTTTAATATTTTATTAATTTAGGTTCACAGTTGAAAATCATGTAATGTTATTTTGCATATTTTGTTGGCAGCCAAACTTGTTAATAGTCTGAAGGGCAGTGAAACACGAGCGCTGCTGGACTCCAGTGACATGTGTTTGTGACACAGACAACGTGACGCCGTACTTTAGTCACTCCTGTTTTTTAAAGCTCTGATGTCGTTCTTTCAGGTGAAACCAGGGAGGAGCGAACCTTCAGGAACTGGATGAACTCACTGGGGGTCAACCCTCGTGTGAACCACCTCTACATGTAAGAAACACTCTTCTTCTCTGGCCACTGAAACGGTTTCACACTTCCTGTCTGTAGAAACGTGCAGCAGAGTGGGGGATGATGATATGGTGCTGGCCCTCCAGTAAAGTGAACGTCCTGTTTGTTCCAGAGACATCGATGACGCCCTGGTGATCTTCCAGTTGTACGAGAAGATCAAGGTGCCGGTGGACTGGGACAAAGTCAACAAGCCTCCGTACTCTAAGCTGGGCAGCAACATGAAGAAGGCACGGCAGCTCAAGTGTTTAACGAATTTAAAGGCTGAGGAAAAGCTCAGCAAATATCTTCTGACACGCATAAAGTTTCTTCATTTTGTGTTTGCATGCTAACTTTAGTACAAATAAGACGGATGGGAATGTTAGTTTCCAGGTATTCGGCAAGAAACCAAAGTCATGGAGAAATTTAAATGTTGACCTGATGATGGCGGCAAATGAAAAGTTAGTACAATTCATCCTGATGGAAACGTGCACGTCTGAACCGAATATCAGCACAAGCCGTACGACAGTTTTTCAGTTATTTCAGTCAAAACTCAAATTTAAAAAAAGATTAGAATAATAAAAATGACGCCATTCTGAATAAGCAAATGGTCTCAACATGATGCTCAATTGAGCAGCAAATTGATTGATGGTGCCTCCCAAATCAATACTCATCATAAAATTCTGTTTTATCTTTAATTGTCGTTAAAAAAACTTCTAGAAAATATAACTTGACTGTAAGTAATATAAAATGCATCCGTCTGTTCCAGCTGGAGAACTGTAACTACGCAGTGGAGTTGGGGAAGAAGGAAGCCAAATTCTCTCTGGTTGGAATCGCAGGTCAGGACTTGAACGCAGGGAATCGAACCCTCACCCTCGCTCTGCTCTGGCAGCTCATGAGGAGGTAACGACACGTTTGTCTTTCAGATCTTAACTTTTTTTAAATGTTTTCTTAATTTAAAGGAATGACTTTTCAAAAAGTTTGTTTCTTGCTCTGTCTTGATATTCACAACAGTTTAATACATCTTCACGTCTTACAAAGTCTTCACATCTAATTCAGTTTCCTTATCTATCAAAGAAGACTTGAGTTTTAAAAGATGTTTCTATTGACCCGGGGCAGGTGAGGCTTTTATTTATTTAAACCCGTGACTGTTGCGGTCTGTTCCCTCAGATACACCCTGAACATCCTGGAGGACCTGGGCGACGGTCAGAAAGTGACGGATGACACCATCGTGACCTGGGTCAACGACATGCTCACGCAGGCTGGGAAACCCAGAATCTCCAGCTTTAAGGTAACCGCAACACAAAGCTCACCATCAATATTTTCTTTTATTTGTATGAGATCCAATACGATGACGCGTGACATATATCTGACATTTACTTTGACCTTTTTTAACCTCCACATATTCCTTTGACATATTTGACCATAATAAGACATATTTAATGATGTTTCTAATGACACATGCATTGTATAGGTTATATGACTTTATGGCATCCTTTGCTATGACAATTCTATTTGAAGTTTTGGTTTGATTGTTAGGGATTAATTATATATACACTACCGTTCAAAAGTTTGGGGTCGCTTACAATTATCCTTATTTTTCTTTTTTTTCAATGAAGATAACATTAAATCAATCATAAATACTCTCTCTACATAGTTAATGTGGTAAATGACTATCATCTGGTGTGTAATGAAGTCTCTCCAGAGGTGTATAGAGGCCCATCTCCAGTGTTCTGGTGGTACATTGTGTTATCTCCTTAGAAGCGTCTTTGAGTACAATGAAAAGCGCAATAGAAATTGTATGTATTATTATTATTATTATTATTATTAGACTAACGGAGGGGTAGAAAACCCTTGAAAACCCTATTTATGTGAGCGCAGCTGAAAACAGTTATGCTGGTGTGAGAAGCTATACAAATACATGTGTGTGCGTGCGTGTATAGGATGGTTCTATCGGCAGCAGTATGCCGGTTCTGGACTTGATCGATGCCATCCAGCCCGGATCGATCAGATATGACCTGCTGAAGACAGAAGACCTAACTGAAGAGGAGAAACTCAACAATGCAAAGTACTGACACTTATTTCTTGTAAACTAATTCATTTACATAATTTCCCTCTTCTGTGTCATTTCCAAGACGGAAACCGATCTTCTCACCTGTCATTGTGTTCACAGGTACGCCATCTCCATGGCCAGGAAAATCGGCGCCCGGGTGTACGCGCTGCCCGAGGACCTGGTGGAGGTCAAACCTAAGATGGTGATGACGGTGTTTGCCTGTCTCATGGCCCGCGGCATGAAGAGAGCCTAACGACCGCCACCACTCAGCGAGAAGCCGTGCACACGGTTTCTGGATAGGTCCGATAATAAAGAAAGTGGTGACGTCTGAAGGCGAAGGGACATTGGAAAGTTTATGTTTGGTACAACCACTGCGGTCTATTTGTTTTATACACTGAAGAAAAAAGTAATCTTGATTGTTTAATTCTTTTTTGTTGCAATATTGTCTTTAAAAAGAAACAGTGATCTGCAGCAATGAAGCAGGTTAATCACAGGACGAGTCTTACCTGCTCAGGTTTTCAAAATCCCAAACTTTACGCCCAATGTAAGCAATAAATAAACAGATTTTTGTATCAAGACTTTTGTTGTTATTGTATAAGAGCGATTGTGCCAGAATAACTATTGACATCACTTAACATTTAAAGAGTCACTCGACAATCACTGAAAATCTGTTTTTTGCTGAACTCCAGCCCCCTGTGACATCACTGCTGGCTCAGGTGCACGGGAACACTTCTGACCACAACCGCCTGACGCTGGTCAGTGGTGGAACGGCATGAAGATGTTAGCCAGAGAAACGAGTTGCGCTTTATAAAAGGAACAGCTTGACATTCAATACAAATGTTATATAGGATGTCAGAAAAAGAAATAAACTCTCATAAAAAGGTAAGGTCACAGGTTATTGAAATTGTCAGTATTGTATGTAAAAAAATAAAACAAAGTCATATTATGGTATGTCATGAAAAGTAATACTGCACGATGGTGTGATGGCCCGCACTGTCGCCTCACAGCAAGAGGCCGTGGGTTCGATTCCCCGTTGGGGCGGTCCTTCTGGGTGGAGTTTGCATGTTCTCGTGGCAGCTTGGGTTCCTTCTGGCGCTGCTTAGGTTACTTGAACTCTAAATTGCCCGTAGGCGTGAATGGTTGTCTGTCTCCGAGTGTTCTGGAAGGACTGGCAGCCTGTCCAGGGTGTACCCTGTGTCAGCTGGGATCCGCTCCATTTTTAAAAACTAAGTCAAGTTAATTTAAACAGTGCTCTGTCATTAAAAACATCTTAGGCTATGATTGATTTTTTTTAAACCTCATAGTATAGTTTGTTATTTTTTATGATCAAGCTCTTATGGACAGGTACTGCGCAACAGTGAGATTTGAAATGATCTATTTTACGCTGAAAGATCACGTCGACTTTAACAACCGTACCACGTTCACATTTTGTCAACTGTATAGAAAACAGAGCTGCGTGAAGTCATCGGCCTGCATGTGATGTCATCCAGTCTACATGTGATGTCATCCAGTCTACATGTGATGTCATCCAGTCTGCCACGGTCTGAAAGTGACGTTTAGCTGCGTTCGCAATGAGGGGATCATTGATTTGATTCACGTCATAATATTTACCCGATAAATAAAATCACAAAGGAGAGAGCAAAAAAATTAAAAATAACACAAGATTTAATTAAACATTCCGTTTAATTTGAGAAAAAAAAAGAAAATCGCAAGATTTCCAAAGGAAAGAGCCCTGGTAAAAAAAAAAAAAATGAAATGGTGAACCGAGTTAATCCTTGTTTTGTTTTACTTCTGGAAAAGAGAAAGGGGAAATGGCGACAGAGTTCAGAGGCAAACCTGGATTTTAAAGTCTGAAGAGAACGTCACTACATATTTACAATATTAAGCCGGTTAGTTTCCGCTCCTGTGACGTACAAAGACATGGAGGATGTCCCTTCGATATACGTGGCACTAATTTAATAATTCGGGCCACTTCTACTGTCCGTGCAGTGTCTCTGTGAGGGAGGTTATTTGGCGGGTTTGGCCTCGGCGGGGTTCTCTCCGGTGTCGAGCGTCTTGAGGAGGCGGAACAGGCCGGCGGCCTCTCGGATTCGGCTGAACTCGATGCAAAAGGCCTGAACCTCGATGAAGAGGTCCTGGACGTTGATGATCTTGTTTCGGATCAGCGACTGGAGGAAGACGCAGACCAGGCGGACCAGGCGGTTCTGGAGGATGACGTCATTAAAGTCAGTGGAAACAACTACAATGCCAAACATTTAAAAAACACAGCACAGACTCTTGTATAACATAATTGTTATGAGTTAATAATAATAATAATGTACAGGAGTAACATTACTCCTAAATTTAACGCAGTGACACAATAATGACTGATTTGATTTTGCTGACATTTTGGCGCCTCGAGAGAAACGCTCTGTGAATTTCTTTCAACTCATTTTCTGTTGTCGTGAGAATAAAGATCTAATAAAACACAGTATCTTAAATATGATATATTAAGTGCTGCGCTTTACCTGCATGTACTTGTCTTTGATTTGCTCACAGGTGGAGATGCAGTTGGAGATGTAGAGGTGGATGAACTCTGGAGGCAGGTCCACCGCTGTGGTCAACCTGAGGAAGCACAAGCAACGACTTAGGGAAGAAAGAAAATCCATCAAAGTTTAAGGAAGAAATGTCTCCTTTATAAAAATAAACGTTAGTGTGTGTTATGCGAGAGGAACTGGGAAAGCGGCTCCATGCATCCACGACGTCGCACAAAACATCGTGGCTTCCAACTCTGCCGTCCGTTTTGAGATTTAGAGACAAATGATGGAGTCAACCCGTTTGTGCGTCAGTTTTTGTTGCAGCCGGGTGACGCGTTGGGCCCTTAAACTACAGCACCCTGCAAGCAAGGCACCAATCTCGTAATTTAAAAGAAAAGAAAGGAGAGAATTCTAAATCAGCATCCCTGAAACCAATATTCTACTTATTTGCCTGACAGCGTTAGCTACCTTTCAGATGCCAGTTTTTCACCGCCTTTCTGTTAAAGTGATACACGCGTGTCCCTGTAGATTAGATCACCGACACAGTACAGACAGCGGCGGCCTCACCTGTTGACGACTTCCATGGAGTGCAGCGACATGTCCATGTTGACCAGCACAGAGAAATACTCCGTGATCTGGCTGCTCTGCATCAGCTTCAGCAGCATCTCGATGGCCACCAGCGGGTTGTTCTCCACCAGGTCGGGGAGCTTTGCCGGGGACAGGCCGATGTGATAAACCAACTTCAGGTCCTTCTCCAGCTCGGCCAGCAGCTGGAGAGAGCGAGAGTGGCGAAGAAAACCCAAATTGAATGCATCTACCAACAGACATTGTGTGTGCATTAAAGCCAGAGCCATCTTCTGCCTCTGGGTCGTAGCGCTCCAGCAGTGAGCCGCTCTATTGCTCCTTCATGTCACTGGAATTTATTTAGCCACAAACCAGCCTGCTGCCACAAATACTCACTCGGGCGTAAAGTGTGAATAAATACATCGCTGGAAATAGTTCCCAACAAAAGCCCTCTCCTCCAGCTTGTTTGATGAAACCAAAATGACGAGTGGAACTATAGATTTGTGGTTTTAAAGACGTTCCTCTTCAGTAGCCGCTGTGCTTTAAGCGATCATGTGACCGTCCCAGAGCGACGCCAGCTCACCTGTGACTGCTGCTGGGCCGACAGCGGGCTCTTGAAGGCCTTGGACATGATGCGTTTGATCTCCACGCCGGTGCTGTTCTTCACACACATGGAGCGATCCCATTGGACGCTGTGGTCCGGCTCGGTGGGGTTCAGCCACGCCAGCTCGTCCTCGCACACGTGCAGAGGAGGCGGCGGCCGGATGAACTCGGGGCGAAAGTGACCTATGGACAGAGACGGGGGGTTTAAGAGATGACCACAACCTACCAGCAACCAGATCCTGCTGAATCCTAAATGTATTTTGGTTGCAGATGGAAATTATTTTTTTTCTGCTTGTCCGTTTTGTAACCATGGAAACATTTGCACCAGATATGAAGGCGTCCTCATATTTGAATTGTCAGCACCATGAATCAGGATGTAAACAGCAAAAAATCATAATCATCGGACGCCAAGACAGAAAAGAGAAGATCTTTTAAGAAAAATTCCAACATTTAAAACCTTCACCTCAGCTTGTTTAATCGTTTCCCTGCTGAGAAAGATTACATTTTTTAGCTGACACATGCAACCAAGTTTAGTCCGTGTCTTTCGAATCTGTCGAAAACATTGTTGTGTTTCGTTTTCTACACAACATAAAATTCTCAAACTTTAAAAACAACGCAAGCGTCAAAACCACTTACTCTCCAGTGGAGGACGGGGCCCTGTGACCAGGGACTCGATGATCTGATTGGCCACGGAGCTGTCGAATCCCGAGTTGGATGAATCTGGGTCGGGGTCGTTCAGGATGCTGGGGAAGCTGGCTTTACTCTGCGTGGGCAGCTCCGACTGACGCTCTGCACGACAGACACACAAAACACTTCCCGTTCCAGCCTTGAAACACAAGCGCCGCTGGACTCTTCAGTAGAGAAACACTCGGGAGCACCGACCTGCCAACGCTAGCTGCAGCCCACTGATGTCGATGGACTGGGGCATGTTGCCGACGTCCATGCAGGAAACCTGCCTGGGCGTCTTTTTGAAGAGATCTCTGGGCGGCGCCAACATCAGCTGAGACAGGAAGAACTTCTCCGGCTGGGTGATAGGAGGCAGGAAGCCTGGAGAGATCATGTGACACAGAACAGACGTGTGAACGAAAACTTTCGAATTATTCAATTAGTTTGAACGATGAAATGTTATATAAATATATATCACAGTATAAAGATTCCCATAAGAATCAATTACAGCTAAAGGCTGCTGCTTCAAATGTCTTCAAAATTGCCCAAAACTAAAAGAAACTGAGACCGACAGCAATGCCTCAAATTCTTTCGTATTATTAAGATTACTAAAAAAATACTTGTGATTTATGCACATTCAAAGTAGTTTGTTGGTTACTTTGTGTCAGTTGACTAACCAATAACTAATTATGCGAGTATCAAAAAGTAGACTTCATTTGAGAATTTATATTCTACAAATAATAATTATTAATGCATTAATGAGGTCATCATTTTAATGTTGCAGACAGCAACATTTGAGCTTATTTGAATTATTAATATTCATGTATCTGGCAGAGTGTGAATTTCTACACTGCAATAAATAAAGTTATTATCTTCATGACGGTATATCTGTATCTACGAGGAACTTAAGTTATAAAGAAACATAGTGGAGTAAAAAGTATAATAAATGTAACGGTTCGATGCATAAAGTGCACAAGGAAGTCATAAAATGATTTACAAGTACCTCAAAACTGACTCCTTTATATTAAACTTCCCTTTAACCCCCTGGCACATGCTTTCTTTAGAAAAATACGCGTTGCTATTTTTATACTATACATACTTATTTTAACATGTATGGCATGTCACGATTATTAATACCATCGCATTGAAAATGCGGAAGGTTATGTTTTGATAGCTGTGTATTTATGTATTTGTATGCGTGTTACTCGCATAACTTAAAAAAGTATCAATACGAATCGCATGAAATTTGGTGGGATGATTGGTTATTATCCGGGGACCATTTGATTACATTTTGGGATCGCTCGGGTCAACGGTAAAGGTCATGAAAAGATAAACATCTTTTTACCATAGCACGGTCAATTTATATCCAATTGGCATGCAACTAATGCCAAAATGTTCACAACTCAATGCCCAATATTGTGATATGCGAAGGTATGCGCTCCACCGAGTGCCCGTTCTAAATATCGTTTAATTATCGGTCTGTTCATTGCACGTGTCACTAAATTACAAACACGGACATGTGACGCGTCCTCGACCCTGATATGAATCTCCTGTCCCCTTGAATGCACTCCATCTTGGACACACAGGACAACAACACCGTTTTGAGTAATACAAGTTGTTGACACGCTAACCCACCGGAGAGCACCTTCTCCTGCTCCTCCCCGACAGGTGAGGGGTTCAGCAGGTGTGCGAACACGGCGGCGAACGGGTTGGCGGCCAGCGGCTCGGTGCGGTACATCTCCCACAGCAGGTAGAGGGCGGTGAGCCGCTGCGGGGAGCTGGGCAGCAGGTCCGGCTGCTGGAGGAGCATGACCAGCACCGAGCCCACCCTGAAGTGCTCCGCCTTCCCGAAGTAGTGATGGAAGTGGGTGGAGAGGCTCTCGAAGGTGTTGGTGCACGCCTCCTCCGATATGATGCTCAGCAGGTTGGACAGCTCCTTCGGGGCGAGGGTCATGGTCTCCTCGCCTCGGTGACGCAGTCAAAGCTGCTCTGGAGATCGGCGTCGTCTAAACTTCTGTGTGTCGCTGTTCAATACGGTCGATCTGTCATCACCCGCGAGCAGTCACTCCACGTTTGGAGCCGGAAAAACAAAAAGGCACCGAAAGTCATCGCACGCCGAGCAACGAGTTAGCTTAGCATAACGACGCTAACTGGCGAAAACCGGTGGAGTCATGGTCCAAACTGAAAAGTCCGTCCGGTAAAAAAGAACCCAGCATCGATCGGTTCGTTAGCTACATACCAGTCCACACAACACCGGAAACACCGACCTAGGGGAGAGTATTCCGGTGTGCTGAGGTACGAGGAGAACTGTTAAACACGGCTGTGCTGCTTAGCCGTTTAAATTCTGATTTGACCCTATGGGAGCGTTGCATTGTGGGTAGCGTAGTTATGTGTTCCAGGGTTAAACTTCCCGCACAAATCGGACCGCCGTGTTTAAAAGGAAACCTCGCGCGGACGCTTTAGGGTAGCACGCGGCAATAACGCTTGTTTTATTGTGATATACGTGAACCAGTAACTTCTAAACTAACGTTGTTTAAAGTCAAAACTTACCAAAAATGAACGCTAAACATGACTAGCTCACGACCCTCTTTACCCATAAACCCTTGCGATGTACTTCCGGGGTTTGTGCTGGAGTAACAGTGAAAGTCGTAACTCCTTAAAATAGTTCTTGTCAATTTTTTGCTTGAGCCATTATAATAATATGTGGTAGGAAGTGACGAAGTTAAAATACGTACTACTGTACGTACACTAAGTTAAAATGTTTAAATACTTTACTTGAGTATATCCGTTTTTTACTTTCTAATTTTACTCCACTACCTCAGAGGACATTATTGCATGGGCTCAATTTTCATCACATTTATCTGATGACTTTTCGAATAAAATGATTGTTTAGTATCATTGATGATGAGGATAATAAAGGGTTTGAGTTTCTTCATTTAGAGCTGTTTTGTCTGTTTGTCTGTAGTTAAGTTCATTTATTTTCGCTGATAAAACAAATACATTGTCTAAGCACCTCTTAAAGTCTGTTATCAATCATGACTTTCATTATGATTCTATAAATTAGAAAATTTAAGAGGTCTCAAGTCGACGATTATTCTAACAAATCTTCAATTGTATTATTATTACTTTTAAATAGTTGTACAACTGAGGCAGGTTGCTTCCCTTTGCATGCAGTCTGTCTTCTGTCTGAACTAATCTGGAGTTGTATTCCATTTCTTGAAAGGTTAACTAGAAAACTGAAATAAAATGCTATATTATTAGTTCTATAATAAGATAATAAGATTAAGAAAAATAAAAACAAGTTTTTATTAGGACAAAACAACACCAACATTTTATTATTCTCTCTACTAAATGCTTGGAAGGATTTCTTTTTTCATTTAATGTTTTTCACAGTCTAGAATGTCAATAATGAGCAATAACAGGGTTACAGTTTGCATGATTTAATACGGTGACATTAATTAATTTTAAATACTGCTCACAATACTGCAATAATTCCACCAGTCAAGAACACAGAGATGTCAAACAGTTGAGTTTACTTGAGTGTGATTAGGGAACTTAAATCATGTGACGTATTTAGATTCTGTGAACGCTCTTAGTCTTGACTCTCCCCCGAGACTGGTTGTCATGGGTGATCCTACCAGGGGCGGATGCCCCGAAAAACATAGCCCTCGGGATGACATCACTCAAATCCTCCACCACGATAAGGTGGCGGTTCGCGGAGGATATTCAACTCACCATTATGCTAAATTAAAACCATATTATGCAGAGAGGGCGTGTGAACATCACTTGTAGCAGTGAACCTGTATTTTAAAAGGACTCTCGATATTGTCTTTTAAGCTTATGTCGTAAGTTTTCTGTTTGTTAGGCTTTAATAAATTTGTACACAAACCTCTTAATTGGAATCAGACTCAGAACGGAGCTGGAAACTCAAATAATGGAGTTAAAGGTTAAACTGCAGGGCAACAAATGAAGCGGATTCCTCTTTTTCTTATTTACTTTTTACGAACTCGATGGTGAGACTGAACAGTACATGAACACATGGCAGTTCAGTCTGATTAGCAGTTTTTGGGACGACCCCCTTTGGTTGAATTTGAATCATGAACTCTGCCTTTTACCGTCTGCATCGCATTCATCTTAAAAACAAACTAGAGAAGCATTTCTTGAATAAAATGTGTGCACTGACGATGAACGGCACTATTTTTGACTTTATAATCACAAGAATACTGACTGAATGTATCGGCTGAGTTAAATCCATATACTTTAATGCACTATAAATATGAACATATACCTAAATAAACATGTCATCATTATGAGCTGAACTTGATCAGTGTGCAATAAGGAGCATTTTGTGTATTGCCTTATACTGAATATTCTTCGCTGTGATATAAATACAATATCTGTCAAGGGTTGATCCAATATAACAGAAGCTAGAAAAGTCACTGCAGCCATCTGAAATGTGCATCATTAAGACATGATGTGTCTTTGTAGCATAACAACTATAAGAGAGCAACACATTTGTTTTCAAGAATAGAAAAGGAAACTATGCATCTTGTTTTTTTCCTGTAATTCTCAGAACACTAAAAGGTAACATTATTGAATGCACTCATGGCCGCTTAGTGTTTCTGCTTTATGTCACATGGTCGGTTGTATCTGTGTCTCAAAATCAACAGCGTCACCAGCATTAGGAGGTGACATGCACATCACATTTTCAGGCTGAAGGCACATCTGAAAATGTGCGCGCTCTTCATCTTCAGGAAAATAAGACGCAGCCAGGAATCATCATCTTCCTCTTAGAGTTAAATAACACGGTACAACAAGGAGACGTGGTATCAGGTCCAGTCACTTTAGTCAACAAGGGAAGGTTTTGGTTCATACTGCACACACACACAGACACACACACACACACACACACACCTGAATATATATATATATATATATATATATATATATATATATATATATATATATATATATATATATATATATATATATATATCTGGCACCAACAATATCCACCTTTAATCTGAGAGTCAGTCTGGAGTCCAAACACATGGACATGTTTTTAAAGGGCGATTACAGCCAAACATTACTGAATAAAAACACAAAAACATTACAACCTCCAGCTGATCAAACTAGAGACCATAAAGCAATTATAGGTGAAAAAAAACAAAGAAAATTAATATCAATATGAAAACCTTTTTGAATAAAAATGTCAGTTCTATATACTATGCATATATATATATATATATATATATATGAATATATATATGAATATATATAATTTGTAATATATATATATATTAAAAAATATATACATACATATATACATTTATATATATATATATATATATATATATATATATATATAAATGTATATATATATATATCAGGCATGCAGACAAACACACTGTAAACTTCAACACCGGCAAAAGGTCCAAAGGCTGAGGCAGCAAAACCAGAAGGAATGAAAAGGCTCAGAAGTCAGACTTCAAATGCGTTTGAATCCATATTAAATATGTTCGGTGTCGTTCGAACCGATCAACGCTTTAGTGAAAGCCGAGAGGAAAACGCCGACCTCGTCTGATCCTAGTAATTCACATAGAAATAAATGAAAGTAATAATAGGTTATCTTTTGTTTAGTTACACGTAAATAATTCCTATATTTTATGCAAGCTTTCTTACTTTTTTAATCTATCTTATCTAAATAGCAGTATTTTAGGGATATTAGTGTAGAGTCTAAATGATCAACAACTCCACTGGCTCGCTTTAAGTAATTTCTTCATTGGCGGTGAAATGCTTCATCACCTCTACGAACACAGAGGCTCAAGTTACAGACTTCACATCGAAGACGGATGTGTGACGTTAAGGAAGCTGACGATGAAGATTTATGGCACAAATCTTAATGAAAAGTGTCCGTCACAGCCGGATGGAAGACTTCCACTTCATTCACACAGCTTCACTGAGTTGGATTGTTAGTGTTCTTACTTTGACTGAAGTGTCATTAGTGTTGCACTTTTGTGATGCTACGTGCTTTGTTTAATTCCTAATTCCCTTTTTTCTCTTCTCATTGATAAGATGGAGGTAAGGCTCTTGAGGAAGCAAAATGTTGAGATATCTGTTAAGGCAAAAGTTAAAAGGAAAGTAAAATATAAAAAATCCTCCTTTTGCACTGTAGGTGTTACCACCAGCCAGACTACTAATACAAAAGCAGGTGAGGTTGACGTGCATGAGGAAGATGACGAGATAAAGAGAGAAGAAGATCTTCATAAGGACTTCACTTTAAAAAGTGGAAGGAGTGGAAGTTCTCAGGGATAACTTAGAAAATATAAGTTGTTTACTAATAGAGTTAAAAGTAGAAGAAAATACATGTCACAGATAATTTTCTGGCCAGTTCGGAATGCTTTCCTGCTCTGAGATGTTTGAGACATCCAGACCCTGAAATAACTTCTGCCCATAAGGAACTGAAACAGTCTGGCAGGTTATAGACTTTTTCTAAATGTGATCTGATTGTTATTAGCTTCACTCTTCACACTCCTGCAATATTACATTTGGATTAAGTTACTGCTAACGTGACATTTATTGTGAAGCAGTTGCAGGAAACACAATGTATTTACCCCTACACCAGATGGAGATAATGAGCCGGTCTGTAAGACGGCTTCAGAGGAAAGAAGACGGGGAAGGAAAT
The DNA here is from genome assembly GCA_036178185.1 of Liparis tanakae. NCBI lineage: Eukaryota > Metazoa > Chordata > Actinopteri > Perciformes > Liparidae > Liparis > Liparis tanakae. The sequence goes on from CM070107.1 coordinate 14,398,246, forward strand.
ACAAAGAGAGGAGAAAGAAAATCTCAGATTTTAGTTTTCAGCGCTAAAGTGTTTAGTTATTTTGCATAGCTTTCTTTCACTCTCAGAATCAGACCCAACATATTCAATAATCCCTAAATGTTTCACCTCAGAGGAAAGAGTGTGAATGTCATAATGTAGTTCACACCACATTATTATTGTTTTAATCTTGGCCTGTCAAATATAAGATTTGTTTTCTAGTAAACAAAACATTATCAATTTGTGTTTGAAAAAAAGTGCTGAAGTTGAGGTGAAAAAATAATGATTTCCATGTTATGAGAAAAAGTGTTTTCACTTCTTCCATCAAGATACCAGAAGAACGTGTTTAAATGTCTGTCTTTAAAAGTCTCTTAGGCCTTTGAACACAATTTATAGTTAGATATTGTAGTTACTACACGTTGTAGCCAGAGACGCTGTATTTTGGTATTTTTAGAATTGGACGGTACAGATACAGGTACAGGTACAGGTACAGGTACAGGTACAGGTACAGGTACAGGTACAGATACAGGTACAGGTCGCACCAGCACATTTAGTCCCTAAGGATTAAGATAATTATTTTGGGATTTCAAGAAAACAAACTTCTTCTGTGGAGATTTATAAACACATTTCTTGTGATCAAAAGAAACTTCTCTGACCTTCTGCAAAAAAAAAAGGAACATTGAATCCTTCACACCAAACACATCTGGAATGAAACTCACACCAAATAAGACGATTAAGATGCCTGAAAAGCCTCTCAGTTTGCCAACAAGAGACCTTATTAATACTTAGTAATAATACATCAACTGCACCAGCAAGAAACCCCTAAATGGAAGGCGTATTGGGTCGAGAGGGTAGCTCAGAAAACAGAACAAATTGATGCTCATGCTCACTTACGGCTTCTGATTATGTCCAATAAACTAAAGTGAAACTATGATTTTTCTTGATGATTGATTGATTGATTGATTGGTGCGAGTGTGAGCCGAGTCAACTTTTCCCTCCTAGTTCAGATCCAAGAAGCTGAACTGGAGTGAGACAACACAAGTCCGGAGACTGAACAAGGAGACCAACACACTCCTCCTGGCTCTCAGTCGGCGTAGTGCATGATGGACTCGACATAGTTTCCAGGGAAGAGGCCGGTGGTCATGTTCATCACACCTTCGTACCAGCCGTCCTCGTTCTTCTTGATGACATAGATGATCGCTCCTTCCTGGAACGACAACTCGTCCTCCTTGTCTGCTGCGTAGTCATAGATGGCCACCACTAGAGGGCGACAAACACACCACAATGTCGTTCATAATAATCAATATGCCTGTGGATTTTTTTTTTTTTTCATCGATAGACAGAGACAGCAAATGCAGCAATTGAGAGGAAGCCAGAGGTGGTTCCAGAAAAGGTTTTCTATTGAAGGGTGTTAGTGAGATTGGACAGCGTGAGTAAGGTTGTTGATCCCACAATGCAACACACAAATAAATGTGAGCTGGTAGTGTACAGCAATACGTACCTTTCTCGTGGTAGATTCTGGGGGCCCACGGTGGGTCTTCCTCAGCGTACGGGTCGCAGTACTCCACTACCGCTGAGTCATCCTCTTCGTGGCCGTCCTCCAATGGCTGAGGAGAAAGAAGGGGCTCTTCGGGCTCCGATTGGCTCTCGGCGGCTGGATGAGGGGGAGGAGGGACGTCCGAGACTGAGAGGTGAGAAAGTACATTATACATTTTAGAAACACACACACACACACACACATGTCATCAAATAAAGCACAAAGGAAACCTGTGATGAAAACATAGTGGAAGGTTACTACTTACTGGACTCCTGAACTCGAGCAACGAAACCCATCAGAGGAAGCTGAGGACTGAACTGGAGGAGGGAGGGGGGCGGGGGGGAGGCTGCCAACACAAACATATCAAAGATAATTTACTTACTGAGCTTTTTAATACAGAAATAAATGGCCTTATTTTGAAATATATTTTCTGTCTGATTCCCAAATTATTGAAGGCCCAGTTCACCTGTTCCAGTCTGATCACACGCAGTAGGAGCTTCCCCAGACTGATGAGTTTCAGGACATACCTGGGCTTTGGTTGTAGTAGGGATCACCGTTGACCTGGTTCTCTGTTACGATTGGCTGACCAGTCACAGAGGGGGGGCGGCGGTATGGCAGTGACCCCCCCATCTGTTGAGCCTGGTGACGGGGCTGAGGCCGGTTCATACTGAAGAACTGGGGGACGATGGGACCTGAGACAGAACAGGGCCGCGTTTAGACACATTACAGAGGTTTGGTGTGAATCCAGTTAAGGACTAATATATCTATATATTTTATATATAAATATTTAATGTTTGAACGCTCAACAATTTGAAAACACCTGTACAACTTTCATCTTTTTACTGTAAACCTGAAAACACAAATACATTTTTTTTTCTCTGGACCGCTCTCAGGCCTCAAGGAGAAACAAACAACCAGATATGAAGAGACATTCTCCACACAAAATGTGTTATTTAAGCTGTGTAACTGCAACAATGTGGTGTTAAAGCACCCACACATGAACAAGCAGCCAAATGAACAAAATGAGTTTTAAGAAACGACTGCTCTCTGTGTTTCTAGTTAACAACCTGAGGATGAGATGAAATGTAGATTAAAAATGTATTTGACACAGTGAAGTAACCGCTGCAGCCTCGGCACACTGTGTTCTTAGTTGCTCTCAATACTGGATGTCGGAAAGTTGACTTGCCTAAACTATTTATCTCATATGAACTAATATTTTTCTGGGAGGATGTGACTCCTGAAATTGACATGATGACGTGATCTAAGAAAGGTCAAAAAGAGACCTGTTAGCTTCAGAGATTTGCTGAACTAGAACTATACAAAAAAGAAAATGATAGGCTGATTAATCAATTGATAAAAAAAGTATTCTGCAACCATTTGAAAATCAATTTGTATTATGTTTTAAAGTAAATACGACAAATATTATCTTAGGGGTACATTTGTATTTCCTTAAAATTGAATCTCTCCTGGTTTTGGACATTTGAAGAAGTCACTTTGGGCTCCGCTTTCTCTCTTTTTTTTAAAATGTGCATAATTAAAAAAACAAATAGAAAAACACAGGTTTAGGAATTCAATCCTAAAAAGAACATTACATCAACCCCATTCATGTAAATGCACACTTATTACAACTTTCACTCTACAGTGTAATGAAAACTCAACAGAGAAAACACGTGATGTGTTCCTTTGATAAGGAAATGGAGAATGGAGGAAGGGAGAAGGCAGACGAGCAGGCGATGGAGGCGGTGGTGTCGTTGGCGAAACTCACCTTCGGTAGGTGAGGGGGAGGAAGACGAGGAGAGTGGAGGAGGAGGAGGAGGAGCAGGAGGAAGGAGAGGAGACAACTCTCCGGAAAAGACAACGACATCGGACGTGCTGGGGGCGGGGTTAGAGGCCGGAGAAGCGTTGGCGGGTGCGTTTGATTGTGGGTTTGGTTGAGGAGGTGAGTCGGTGTGTTGCGAAGACGAGTTCAGTAATAAGGGTGCGTTGGGTTGCGTTAGGGTTGTGGTGGAGGAAGAAGACGAGAAGGAGGAAGGAGTTGGGGAGGGGGAGGGGGAGGAGTTAGGAGCAGTGGAGGAAGAGCTAGCAGGTCCAGTAGTGGGAGAAACTTCAAAGAAGGGAAGAAGGAAGGAAGGAAAAGAGGGAGGAGATAAGCTGGGAGGAAGTGAGAACGACAGCGTAGTTGGAAATATCTCAATTAGCGGTTTCAAGTTATTCAGACATCAGCTCATAAACATGAGCTGATGTGTCAAGTTAAAATGAATATTGATTTCAATATCAAACAGACAATCCAACTAAAAGACAGAACAAATAAAGAAAAAGCAGGAAAAGAGGTCTACAAAAAGAAAAGCAAGAAAGCAAAGATGTTAGGTGTAGACGTGTGTGTGTGTGTATCTTTGATTGTGCGTGTTACCTGGGAAGGTGGAGGGCGGGGAGGGCGTCGGCACGGCGATGGGAATGCCAACGCTGCCGCTGCCACTGTTCTCCCTGCTGCTGCTCCGACTGCTGCTGCTGGGATGGCTGCCCCCACTGCTACCACTGTGCACACGCACACGCACACACACACACACACACACGCACACGCACACGCACACACACACACACACGCACACACACGCACACACACACACACGAAAAAAATAATCTCTTAAATTGACAAATGTCACACTACATGTGTAATTGATGTCACAAACAGGATTACACAAAGTGTGTGTTTCTTGCTTATGCTGATAATACATATATTTCCCCTGAAATAAGGTCCCAATGCAGGACTTTGCTTCTCTATTGAGATTTCATAAAACAATGTGAATGTCGCTGAACAATAAACCAATTTGACTTTCATGACAAGTTGACTCAATAAGACACACAAGCAGATTAAAAAAGATCAAGAAAAGAAGCAAAGAGGATTTAAGAAGCAGGAAGACAAACTGATATTAATAATAACAAAAGACAATACAGAAGAACAGACAGACAGGAAGTCATCAGCCTGTAGAGAAACGTCAAGAAAGAAAGCAGCCGCAGTGAGGGATGTCAACATCAGCACAGGAGCAATGACACAACAAGAAGCTGCAGACACAGACTCTGATTGGCTGGAGGCTCCAGATCAGGACAGACAAAAGGTGGAGATTTGATAGAAAAGATCATATAACTGTTTGTCTTTTTACCAACAAGCCCACAGTTATATAAATTGAAGAAAAGCGTAGAAAATAAAACTGAATATGAATGGGGAGAAAATCAGTTAGTTGATGCTGTGAGGATGAGAGCAGAAAGTTAGTCCTCTGTGTTCACTCAGCAGTGATGCTGCAACACAGTGACCGTCACTGCTGGAGGTATTTAAAGAAGTTGTTTAAGTACTAAACAGTTCATAATTTTGCTCTGGATTTTGAAAGTAAATTGCTTTTTAACGATTCTGAGAAGCAGCTCAGACAAACTAATGTATATTCGAATATGTTTTTACCGAATTTGTATTGAAAGATAAGTGTCATACTGTAGCATCAATTTCCTGAGTATCTTTCTTCCTCAACGTAAGGAGGAAAGTTAAAGATGTTTTTAATCATTAATGATGAACTAGCAGGGTTCCCTGCAGTAACCGTGTCCCGTCTCCCTGAGCATCACCGCTGAATAAAACCAGAGGAAACACTGGACAGCAGCAGAAGTTGTGATGAAGTTCAGCAACAAAGTCAAAAGAAAGGAGAGAACTCGTCAGCAAAAGTTATGAAAAACGCGACAGCAAATCGCTCCAGTTATGATGTTTTTGTCTTGTCCAAACTCATCAACAAGCCATAGATGCTTGAGAGCACTAAAAAAAATCACATTATATCACTCTTACATCTGATTTCACAAATTACAAATTAGTCTCGGAGTGCTTTACAGTCTGTACATGTGAGGTGACAGAAGGCATATCTGGTTAGCTTAGCTTAGCATAAACAGTCCCAGTTCCTTTACAGTCTCTATGCCTCATAGCTAAATGCACAGACAAGAGAGTCTATTAACAATCCTTTAATAATAAAGTATTACAAAGTATCAACCCGTTTCTCCTGGTGTCAACCGAGCCCTGGGCTTTAGTCTGTGATCGTGATTACGTCAGCCAAGAACAAAAGCATGAACTGAGAAAGGAGGATGCGCCGAGAGGATGCTTCTCCTGATCTTCAACACATCTGTTAGTCTTGATTAGAATGAATCATGTTTGAACACCTTCAACAGGACAATATTGCATCGAAGCGTCTGGAATCCCAAACTAGACATACAGTTGTGTTGAACATCTGCCTTTTGGTAAATGAACTGCAGACCAAGCGGAACATAGAAAAAGCATTAGGGGTAGATGGGAAAGCTCTGAAAACCCGGTTCTGGCAGCCGCGTTTCCACAGCGACCCGGCTACCTGAAGGTGCGGGGGCGATGGTTGAGGGTGGCGGTGCGGGTCGGACTGGGAAGCTGTCCGATGGCCGCATTGTTTCTGGTGGGACTGGAGACATAATCGTTGGGCACCACTGGGGGGCGGACTGGCTCCAGTGTCCTGTAGGGGGAGTTCTTCCTGTACATGCCAGGGGTGAGGGTGGAGACAGGGTTAATGGGGGAGATATTTCCATGACCAGGTCCAGCAGCATTGTTGCGTAACACTTGGGAGACTGGAACAAAACAATGCAATTTCATGTTAAACCAAGTCGTGAGCTGAGGTTTGTTTTAATCTTGAAAAAATCAGAAACTTAAACCATTCCAAAGTCTCCACCTTTACCATTAAAACATCCTTTTTTAGATTCTTATTTGAATAATGATATAATAATAAACTGTGGGTGAAGAGCCACAGGAGGGCGCTGTAGCTCTAACACACTGTAGCACCAGCACCAACGAGTAGTTTATTCTAGTATTAACTGTCAGTCATAATTAAATAAAACATGACTTAAAAAGTCAAGGATTTCAAGGTAACAAGGTACATTAACACCACATCATGATTCATATGTAATTACAAATGATTTCTACATTAAGTATGGGCTGGGATTTTGCCTCCTTGCTGTCAGAGAAGTGAAGAAATTGGTTAAGGTCATGTTTAAGGTCAGGATGTATTTTTAGAGAACTATGACTCCTCCAGCATCACAAACTGTAGAGAAAGAGGACAACTGAGAATGATTACAGAATAAAAAACTAGACCAAAAACAAACAGGAGTAAGTTGGATTTGAATTTCTCCCAAAATAAAACATAAATAATGTCAGTTTTTGCGGTAGAAAGAAGTACAATGAGGTTATAACTCTGCAATATGACCAGTCACACCTTTACTAGAGGACATCAAACATTTGTGGGGCATAATGTCTATACAGCCTATAATAAATAATACAAATGTTCTGTAAGGGTAAATCCTAAAACAAGCGCTCAATACAAACACAAAAATTACATAAGAACGGTTATATAAAGTCCAAATGACGGCGTGTTTCTGGGCTGAAGTGTGCGTGTGTGTGAAGACAGAAGGACTCGAGCTGTTGATGCCAACTCACTGCTGTGTGTTCGAGGGACTTGGCTTCTTTTCCGAAGAAGCGGCGAGCTGCTTCTGTTTACTCTCTCCAGCACACTCACACACTTTCTCTTCTTATTCGCTAACACTTTTGTATTTCAGATTTCTTTCTTCTCTTTAATGTCACGACTTCTTGTGATTTGACAGTTTCAGCTGCATAACTCTAACACCTAAATAATGTTTATTGTGCAGAAACAGCCGGCTGATCAGCAGGTTACGTCCAGGAAACAGGAAGGAACACGGCAACAGGAGGACTTAGGAGGCGCTCGACCAGCTGGCTACCTGGCTTCACACTCAAAGGCATGCGCAAACACACGCACACGCACACGCACACGCACATGCACATGCACATGCACACACACACACACACACACACACACACACACACACACACACACACACACACACACACACACATATAACTTACACAGTAAGTGCTGTATTAAGTATTGTATTGGTTTAATGCTCCAACAAAGGAACGGTGATCACAGGACTTCAGGAAGTCACTGCGCACGGCAAAATAGTACAGTAATTATATATAATAGAGGTGCTGGCAGGTGGTGATTTGTTTACCTTTGGACGTTTTGCAAGACTAATTCCCCGGTTTCCAGCCTTCAAGCTAAGCTAAGGCCTCAGACTCCTAAACTTATCTTCCATCGTGCACTATATTGAATCGTTTGTTTATTTTTTGCATTTGGGCTCAGAACCCTGTGTTGTACAATGTCAATAAAGACATCTTGTAACCTTGGTTAAAGGACCACTGGGTCAGAGGAGACAGGTTAGAAAGAAGGAGGTGAAAGAGAAGAATGAAAGATGAGACTAAAGATCAGACTGAATCAAACAGAAAGTGAAAAGATTCTGAGAGAGGAAGCAAAATTGGGATAAAGATAAGAGAGAAGGAGGAAAAGATACAGCTGGGTGACCTAGATGTTTGAGAACACAACACGCTTTCACAACGCATGACGTTACTCTTCCTCTGAGCACCACGTTTCAGTGTGTGTGTGTGTGTGTGCGTGTGTGTGAGTGTGATGTCACTCCCCTCTGCCGGGTCTAATCTGTAATAAACTCCCGCAGGAGACCAACACACACACACACCGCAGCCCACCACTTGTTTCGAACATCAGCTCAAAGAACATCTGTGGTTCTGCGAAGGAGGATTTGTGTCTGCATAATCGTCTATTGGCTTTTAAAAATCAAAACATTTCATACAGAATGCCACATTGTTCAGATGTCTTTCACACATTCAGGACACATTAATACACCAGAGGATCGCATCAACTTAGAAATAAAACCATGAATACAGAAGAACACGTGATGAGAAAAGATGAGTAGATTCCATAGAGAGAGAGTGTGTGGTAATGTGTGTGAATGTCTACGTGTGTGTGTGAGTGTATACGTTATAGTACATACCCTAAGATGCTCATGCCTGCCCTCGGAGGGCTGGGTGGCTTCTGGGTGGGGGGGTTGGACCGGGACAGGCCTCCTCCTAGTTTCATGTTCTGCTGGCCATTCACCTGGAGAATATAATTTGTTTAACATGATCATAATGTCTTGAAATGATAAACATGACCAATTATTTAGCATTGTCAATTATCTAACACAAACTAAAAGAATCATGAAGAGCGTGCACATTGACCCTTCGCTTCTGTGCTCGCTGGGGAAGCATCGAAGTTCTAACGCCAGTTAATGATGTGCGAAAGTATTCTGCTTGCGTTTTAGAAACACCTTCCAAACTCTCGGGGGTTAAAAATATCACTAATACATCAAGTGCTACCATGATATGCTCGAAATCCACAAAACCAGCCTGAAAATGAAGAAAAACTGAAACGATTGCACGAGTCTGTGTTAGTGCAGTTGGTTGTTGGATTAAACTGAAGGCTGAAGCTGTGCTATGATTGGCCAGCCTGTGTTCCTGGGGGTCAATTAGACCAATTACAGATATTAAAATAAACAACGGGGATAATTGAGGCACTTTTTAACTCACATATTTATTTATTTTTTTATGACTCTTTTTGAGTTGGTCAATAATGAAAAGAGTGTTTGAATATACATTTATGTTCTCGCACCAAAACACTGCAAGGCAGCACTAGTAACAATGCTCTTTTACCTGGAAACCAACTGGATCAATCATTCCCTTTGTTTATTACTATTATTATGTCTTTATGCATCTTTAGTTTGGCTTCTTTTCCTCCCTCAGTAACACATCCTGGTATTTTGTACAGATGTGTGGTGCATCCTTACCTTGAACCTCAACAACCACTAACGCACCAATGAAAGCAATGAGAAAAGGAGGAAGAAGAGGGGGGAAAGTTGTCTCTAGATTAGTGTCATGCAAACATTAAACTACGAGGCATAAATAAAATCCCAGAAAAACAGATTAAGATGAAGCACAGGCAGACAGAAAGAGATAACGACTACATTTACACGTCTCTTTGCTTGACGTGCCAGAACTACAGACACTATCTATTGTTGTGATGTTTAAAAGATCAACAACCACGTCTCATGTGTAGACTTGACTACCTGTATCTAAACTCTATATGGAACCAAGTACATTACACTAAAACATCTATATTATCATTTATATATCTTCCTTATTTTCGTTATTATTCCCACCTTGACTCCATGTCCAATGTCATCGAGCATGTTGTAGTCGATAGGCTTCCTGATGTAGCGCACTGGTCTCTCTTGGTTGGCCGGAGCAACTATTTTATGCGAGCGGGTCGTGTTCTTATTGGTGGTCAAGATGCCGATCTCCCGCCTCGCCACCTTCTCCTTGTGGATGTCAACGGTCTGAAAAAGGAAGGATGACTAAGTTAGTTTCATTGCTTAAATACAATACAGGGAGGAAATGATGAGATGTGATTTATGCAAGTTGAAATCAAATTATTGTTTCAATCCTTGGAGTATCAACAATAATCTAATTACCACTAACTGACTGCTAACATGCAGGTGTGTAACAGCTCTGTTTACCAAGTTGGTTCAGCATGCTTTCATTAGCAACATGGCAGTAAACAGTAGTACAGGTCAAGCTGATGGGAAATGTCATAGATCAAAGTTAGTACTGGACCGGTTTAAATGTCGACCTGATGACAGTATAAAAAGGTCAGAAGAACCCCGAAGTTATCACAATTCATCCTGGGGGGAACAAAAATGTCTCCCACATGGAGGAAAAGTCAGCGGACCATCAAACTCAGCGGGTTTATCTTCTGCGAAGCATGTCGTGAAAATCCATCCAATAGTTGGACAGACTCACTGCCACTACTGTTCCTCCAGTCAGAAAGGAGGTTTGATATAACAATGATAATCTTACGTATTATAACTTTTAAATAAACATTGTTATATCTTTATAAGACGACCTTTGAGACGCTCAAAGTACATTGTAAGTTTAATTGAGCTTTAAGGCATTTTTTAAAAGCAACATTTGCAGGCAAGCATTTCCGTAAACATAAATGATGACGTTTTGGTGCGAATGGTTACTAAATGCTTTCTGTGTGTGGATGTGTTTTATAACTGCTGTTATCGTCTATAAAGAATGTCTGTAAAGTTTCAGGAGGCCAGTCATTCGTTGTAACGTCTTTCTTTGTCAGTCAAATACCTAAATGTGAGAGAGTGAATCCTCACATGTCAAATGGTTCTGTCCTCTCACACTGCACATGTGCGTGAACCCCTGTTTTTCTAGTCTTGAGTCAGATTAAGTGTTAATTGAATTTTCATTGTTGCATTATAAGAAGATTGACGGAAATATATGAATATGTATTCATGTAAGAATCCACATTCTTCTTTTCTAAGATGTTGTATCTATTCACAACTTGGACAGTAATCTACACATTCTGTCAATAAATATTCTAAATTAAAATCTATTTTTAATCTGATAAAAACAGCCAATCAAAATGGAGAAATAATACAAGGTGTAACTATTAGTAACATTATATTCATGTTGTTTGTATAACTTGAACTCGTTACTCTTGAGTCCCTAATCCTTGTGAAATACAAAAAGCTTTTCATTTAAAAAAAGAGCGAATTTGTGCAGGTTTAGTCCGAAGAATCGCTAATTTTGTCTTTGTGTGTTTACACAACATAACTTTTCTTTGTTATCTTCAAATATAAAACCTCCATAATCATATCATAATTTGCCTCGCCACATGTGTTAGCACACAGCAGACCTCAAAGTACCCGTTTCTATTGAATTAAGATTGGAATTCAAATCTGGAATTGGGAATATCAAAACCAACCAACCAACAATCAAAATGGAATCGATTTGTGAGATACTGAAAGATTCACACCTCTATTTCAGATACGTGCACGCAGACTCACTCTGGATGAGAAAAGTGACACTTCTAAAACAGTCGACACCATGAGGGTTCATCACGTTACTATAATTAAGACACCGTACACACAGGAACTCTGACACCGATCAGGGGCAAGGGGACCACTAGGTTTTGTTTATAAGTAAGAAATTAAACATTTAAAGATATCCTACTAACACATACGTTTGTCTGTATACCCTTAATAGAAAAAGGGATTATATAAGCTTATCTCACTTTTATTCTTCATGAGAGGGAGGCTCATGGCATGTTCGCCTACGTAACAGATGTGACTGTCTCTCACTGAACTGAAAGCAGTAATTATGACGTGTAATCACAGCCTTGGCTTAACATAACAGAGAGAAGCGTCTCATTATTTCTGCATGGGAGAGTTTATTCTCATTATACCGAGGTCTGAGAAGGAGAATGGATCCTCTGTACCACTGCATACTAGTGTTATTCCTTTAAGTGCTGTATAGGGACAGTTGTATTCCTTTAAGTACTGTATATAAGGTATAGGGAATGTTTTATTAATGAGCGTTCCTACATTTGGTGTTAAATAATGAATCTCAACACAGAGTTCACCGAGCAACGTGTGCTCGTATGGATGATGCGTGAGTTTGTCTCGGAATATGAATGCAGTGTTATTGAAGTATACCAACAACACAATATTTGAGAGAGAGAGAGCTCAAAGCTAAATGGTTTGTCGTCAATATCCAGCGTGGTGCGCTGCGTGGGTGCAGAGTGTTGCATAAGCCTGATCAGACAACCAGTGATGCTTCACACCTACTGATGGATTTATTTGTCTGACCAGCTGACGAACATGAAGAAGAGTCTTGATTTTCTTTTGTTTTCCTAGATGGTCTCCTACTCTCCTTCAATGAGCTGAAGGAAACTATATAATTTTTGCAGCAACCTGACACTTTAAACGTCCATTTAAATGTACTCAATTAGCTGTGTGTAAACATGCAAATGAGTGTCCTGGTTTAAAGTCTTATGCTCGTTTTAATTATATTCCTTTTCATAGCACATTGAGAAACCTGCTTATTCATCCTTCCGTCTGTCGACATGATTATAACTCAAGGTTTTAAAACTGTGTCAAAGTAACGGTGTTTATGACATCCATATGAACATCTGCAGATTGAAAATGCTGGGATTTTTTAATTTAACCTCATCATTAACTGCTCCTGAAATGTTAAGCCAGTTGATCTCACAATATGTATGAAGTCACCTGAACATGTATTCAGCTATAGTTCATTGACACCTGGCCATTAAATCATTTAGTTCACAACCCCATTGAAAAACAGACATCAAACTCTCATGTGGGCAGAGGGCAGAGTGGAAAACTATAAATATATAATTTTTGCTGCACTCTTTCCACTTTTCGCTGTTAATTCACTGCAGTTTATTACTGTTGCATGCTTTCGGATTTTGTAAGAGCAATGTCCTCTTGGGAATGAATTATGGGCTACATTTGGCAAGACGCAGTGAAGAGAGCAGCATCCACAGAGCGGAGAACACAAGTGAGACTGCATGCACACAATTACACATTGTGTGTGCTTTCACCCATGAATACTCTCGCTGTGTCCACGCTAATGATTCCTGCATGCCCACAGATTTTAGGTTTAAAAAGCAATTTGTCAACTCAATATTCTACAGCAGTGTGGCTGTAGACTATGGAGGACTTAAAATGAATTAAGTATAAGTAAATAAATAAATAAATGTGTGAATAAATACAAGAATAAATAAATAAATGCTTAAATAAAATTATAACTAAATAAATACAAGAATAAATGTATAAATAAACAAATAAATACAGAAATTAATAAACTAAATAAGTTATAACTCAACAGGACATCATTAAATAAATGTATTTCTACATTTCTTAATTTATTTATATCTCTATTTATGTGTCCACACGTATTTCTTAATTTATTTATGTGTGACATTTATGTGTCCGTATATTCAAATGAGCTGGGGCGGTTACTTAAGTCATTTTGAGTCTTCCATAGTAGACACCTGGGCTAGGTTATGAAGGAAATGGGGGTTGGAGAAAATAAAATGTGATTTATTATTTGTCTATTCTATGTCGTGTTGCTAATGGGGGAGAATCCAGATTTTTAATTTACCACGAAAACAAACAAAAGAATATATTTAACTTTTATAAAAAATAAAGGCAATTTGGAGAAGCCCTTATGCCAGGGATGCCAGGGTGAAATTGGACAGGGGGCCAGATTTTTTTCAAGTGAGATCTTAGGGGGCCGGATTAGAGTGTTTTCCCCTCGGAATCAGCAACAAAGAGCACTGTCGACGGGGAAAGAAAGAGTTGTTGCGAACCTGGTGTGACGTCTAGTCGACAGATTACACCGGAATTTTTTTTATATAATTCTCCCCTTATCACCCGTGGGCCGGATGAAACATGCAATCGGGCCGGATCCGGCCCGCGGGCCGTAACCCTGGCACCACTGCCTATGCAGTATGCTCCAGTGATTATATAACTACATATGAACCAAACTGAGGGCACAGGGTTCCTTGTGTGTTCCCACCAGACCTGTGAAATGTGGTTGATGGAGCTCTCCATGCGGCGGAGCTGCGAGGCCTGGATGTCCAGCATCTGCAGCACATTGTTGGCCAGTGTGTTGATGAGGTAGGCGACGCTGGCCAGAGACTGGGTGGTGTAGCTCTTCGTCTCCTCCAGCGCTCGCTCCTTGTCTGCGGACTGCAGGAAGAAGACAGATTCAGGACCGGTGCCACCATTTTATTCTCACAGAAGAAAACAGCAGTGGCAGATCATGAACACAAGGGATGAAGGACACACATGAGCAAAGTAAAGACCCAGTGTGCGACTTTTTTTGAAGCATATTGTTGTCTTTTAGTTGTTCATCAAAACATTGGGTATCGGGGTTACTACCCATGACACCCCGGGGACAGCTCAACATGAAGGCTGAGATGTTAGTTTACTCCAGCATATGACAGGTGTCATGTCATGGATGAAACACACATCAGCTCTACCGATAACCATGGACTAAATCATCGTTTAATACAACAACTGCAATAAATTCAAAGATAAGAAATTCAGGGATAAATAATAAGGATAGAAAAATGTGCCTCTGCTTTTAATTCACAAGACATATATTATTTGTGTACAGCACTTCTTTATTTCCCTTTTTAAAATATCTTTCTGTCTTTCTTAATAACTTCCTTTCTATTTTTAAAGAAAGTAATTGGAAATATATGGAATTATGGCAGCATCTAACAATTCGTTTCAACCTCCATTAATCTATCAATCAATAACTGCTTGGTCTATATATAAAAAAGAGTCCATTAGTGCGGCCTATATGTTGCCGTATAAAACTATAGAGACAAATGCACATTACTTCACAAACCCTAATGAATCCACTTGAAGATCTTAATCAACATAACAGCATGACGTCCATGTACGGCAAAAGGAAACATGGCCAAGAGGTCTGAAAATGAGCATCAGGATGTCACCGAATGTTGGAGTCGTTCATGTGTGTGTGTTTGTGTGTGTGTGTGTGTGTGTGTAACATGCATACTGTACGAGTACACAATACAGCACAGACAGTACACAAATACACACTGATGTATGCATGTGTGCTGAAGCATGATGTAGGTCAGGTCTAACTCAGTAATGCCCGAGGTTGACAAGAAACACAACGACACCAATGTGTGTGTGTCTCTATCCACACAAACACACACTCACACAGTTATTTAACGACAACATGACGAAAGGAAATACTTCAATCTGATGGGCTTCTGGGTGAAACTAAATAATTAGAGTACAGTCACAAGATGCATTTGATTGGATCGCTCAAGAATATATGCAATTACATTTTAAATGCAATTTTATGTGTAAATCACAAGATCACACATTTCCGTCAGAGGGCTTTACCATCTGTACAACATAAGACATTTATGTCCTCGGACAAAACTAATACTAGTAACCAGTAAGTATATCTCAAAAGTGTTGTCCACAACTCCCTTACCCACGTTGTTGAATAAGGAAGAGGACGAGGGAGAATGGACTAAATTAGGGTTAACTAGAATTCAAACACTCTTATAAACAATATAAACAAAGGTCCAAACAGTCTGAAGGTGAAACGGTTCACGACCAAATGTCCCAGGAGTATTAGGGTGGACACAAATGCACGACTCAGGAGACAGAACTCGAAGATAATGAACTTTACTCCAAGTACCGGCAGGAACAAAACAGACGGGAACAGATAAATACACTTGGTGACGCTGGAGGGCTTCAAGAAGAACACAAAACAATTTGGTAGAGGACAAGTGGAAGTGAGGGAACCTAAGTAGACGGGGACTAACGAGGGAATGGGCAACAGGTGAGACGGGCATGAAGACAAGGTGAAGGTAATGAGGGACTAACGAGGGAGTGATCAGAGGCAGGTGAAGGGAGTAAAACTGACAAGATGGGAAGTAGGATCTGGAATGACATGATAGTGAGACAGGATGAAAACAACTAATAAAAAAGGAAGGTATGGAGCTAAACTGTTAAACCAAAACCGCGACACGGTCGCGCTTCCCAATTATCGCTGTTGTTACTTTGTGGTTTTACAACTAAAGATCTGAATCTTTCACCACTGCACATCTCTAAAGTGTTGATTTATCTATAAAGAGGTCCCTGTCAGATAATAGTGGGACTCTTTATTTAGAGACTGGGTACCTGAACTAACTATACCTCTATTTAGTCCAGTCTTCTTTCCCTGTTTAATCTCTCTTTCCCTTCCACTACTCTCTTTCTTTATCACATCATCCTCATTACATCTCTTATTTTCTCTTTCCTTTTCCCATCAGCCATCTGATGTCCTATTAGCGGTGACCTAGTTGGAGGGCTGCCTCTCTGGCCTGAGGACCGCGCAGAGCATCGGAGACATACATGTCATATTTTCTTTCTCCATTCCGGCTAATTGTATGAGGTCCATGCACATGACTCAAATCAGATTTACATAGATTAATATGCACAATCTGACTCCAGTGACCTCATTTTTTTTTTAATGAAGATTCACTCAGGTCTAACCGTCACATTCCTGCTGTTCAATTGTTCTAAATGAGGTAGTAAAATATTATAATGCTACATGTGGGTATTTATAAATCCAGATATGATTTCTTTTGATAGTCATAAACAAAGACACTGTGCTTCATGTATGATTGATTAGTGTATTTATTGTAGTGCACAGCAGACCTCCCCAGAGGTCGGTGTCCCTATGGTGTAACAGGCAACTGAGTGTTTTGGGTTTGTCTTCTTCAAGCTACAAAAGCTTATAATTTATAGTCACCTGATTATTTAACTTCAGCCCACTGATGTGTAGGTACTACTGGTGCCCGCTCTGTGTTTAACATTAGCATTTGGATGGTTGAGAGACAGAAAGAGAGAGAGAGAGAGAGAGAGAGAGAGAGAATGTGAAGTTATCAACCACTTTTTAGCTGCGAGTGTAGTAGTACCTTTAGGCTATTTGTTTGGTAAATAAATGCAAAAACTCCCGATTAAAGTGATTGAGGGTAGTCTCAGAGTTATATATAAGATCTTATATTTGGCTGGTTTTTAATGTGGACTAGATATTTTCAATTTAGTGAAGAGCCACTTCTCTGAGTTTTGCTGAGCACTTTGAATTAAAGTGAAATTATCAAACCACAACATCAACACGGAAAGAGCTTAAAACAGCCTCAAGGGGTGGAGGCAAAATATACTGTCATATATATGTGAGTGAATTTAGTAGATTAGGTATTTGTTTATAATGTTCCTTTAAATGCTGAAAAACAACACAAATATTTCTGGTAAAACATTTCTAAAACGTGTTTAGCGGAGGTCAACCATTGAGCAGGTGGCAGAAGCGCTCTTTAAAGTGCTCCTGCCTACGTGGCGTTCAAGTACAGCTCCGACATCAGAGAGTCAGAGTTTCTTCATGGAGCACAGTATGTCCTCGAATGGACACAAACATGGATGCACATTGAAGGTTCACCTACGATTCCCACAGCCACGGCATACAGCTGAAAGCTTTAGGATTAGCCAAGTAGATGAACCTTTAGTTTGGATATGAGTTCCCGAGGTCAGAATAAATATTGGTGGCTGAAGTACATCCAGACCGGTGTGTGTGTGTGTGTGTGTGTGTGTGTGTGTGTGTGTGTGTGTGTGTGTGTCGCCTAAATCTGCAGATGACAGCCATTACCGTCACACAGACTCTACTTACTAACCATGCATAGCAGTGTGTGACAGAGAGGAAGCTGTGTGGGTCAGGGAAGATACACCTCATTACTCCTTGAAGAGCTATTCTCTTTGGCTCTGCATGAGATCCATCTACACACAGACACACACACACACACACTGTTTTTACCGTACAAGGACAGGTCCCTTATGTGCTACAGAAGGTGTTTAAACTTCTAAAACAGATAAAGCGATCTACATTTTATCACATAATTACTACGTAATATAACAAGCAAACTCTCTAGTTTAAAGGCAATTGAAGCTGAAGTAGAGACCGCTGAGTTGTACATCTTTAAAACACATTGCATGTGTCTGACACAGGAAGAGGAAACATGGAGACCAGTTTCAATACAAGGGCTGAGGAAGGCGCCTTCAATTTGCTTTAAACAAACATGACGGGTTTCTCATTAACTTGATGGAAATTAAGTTAGTGTGTGGTTAATTCATTCATAGCTGTCATCTGAAGCCTTTAAAGCACCCGAGAAAATCAAGACTCTAAACGAGTGAATTTAAATCATAATTGAATTGCTTCAGACAGGCTGTCAACTACTCAAGGTCATATTTATTTATATAGCTCAGTATCACAAACTTGCATCAAGTGACTTTGCAATATGTACAGCGTACGACAGACACCCTCTGTTCTGAGACAATTGTTAAAAATAGAGAAAAACTACCTCCCAAACCAAACTTATAACAGGGAACGAGTGGAAGAAACCATCAAACTAATTAAGAACATATAAAAAATAGTGTATCTCTCGCTGGGATGAAATGTGAAACCATCATGTGATCTGCTGAGGTTTTAAACTGCCAAGTTTCTGAAAATAAACCCTTTCTTTCCCAACGCCCCCGCAGGAGCTGTTTCTGGCACCAACACTGAAGGTGGAGGCTGATACTCCTTCCATTGGAAAACCAATCGCCATGGTTTCCAAGCTTACACACACACGCACATACACACGCACACACGCACACGCACACCTCCTGCAGTGGTGCCATGTGTTTTCAATGAGCAGCAGCAGGTCAAGTTACATTATGACTACCTCTGCTGACAGCTAACTGGTACCAGCTGTGGAAGACCCAGAAAAGGAGGTGGGTTGACGTTTTTCAAACACAATGATAATTAGGCGGATGGGTGCATGAGTTGTATCTTGTGTTTCTGCTTCAGTTTCCTCAGCTAATAGATATTGCATTTCTGTTACAGTTTACAAACCTACCAGCTGTGGGAGGTGGTGTTTCTTTGGACAACCTTGGTTCTTGCAATAAGTCCTTCTGGACAATGTCCGGTAGGGCTGGAACCCTTTCTAAAAACTTCAAACTTTTGTTTTTCTGTGGGTAATTTGTAAATAAACTTTTAAGTGCATATTTCAACATAATTGTCATGATGTGAACATCTGATGCCGAAGTACTGTGGTTGTTATTATCATTAATAGTATAACGAGAAGCAGCTGTGCAGCATTAAAGCAAAATCTGGACATATCTAATCCAGAGTGTCCAAGAGGGGGGGGGGGGGGGGGGTCACACAGAGCTTAACAAGGGTTAACATCGAATCCAAATGTTTAGTCCATAAAACAAGATCAAAAGCTCAACTACTGGATTATGTAATCACATCATCTGCTGGCAGCGGGAATGTAGGCCATCCAGTGGGCAACGGGTTAGCTTGTTAGACCCCATTTGGGTACGTATTATAAACAAGCTAATGAACTACAAAATAGTCTTTTTATTCAGGAATATGTGGTGTGGTGCAGAGAGGACAATGCTATTTTTCAGAGAGAGAAAGGAGTGTTTGGAGTTATTTGAGAGAAAGAAAAAGTAAGGAAACGTGAAAGAACAGACAGTCTGCCTTTTCAAAAGTCAGGCGGTTGGATAATTAGTTAATGCAGGCGGTCTTGTTGATTGACTGCTGCAGGAGAGCGATGGAGATGAAATCTGCCGATGAACAGGTGTTAATTTAGAGCCAACTGAGGAGGAACAGTTGTCCATAACAGTCTTTGCTGCGCACAAGCACGCACACACACACACACACACACACACACACACACACACACACACACACACACACACACACACACACACACACACACACACACACATAATTCATTAAAAAAAATATTATTTAGCATGCTGCTTTTTCTTTATTCAACAAGTTAATAAACGTAATATATTTAGGTTTTGAACTGTTGGTTTGACAAAATAATTTGAAAAAGTCTTGTTGCTGTGGACCTTGCAGCTGTTATTTACAAATCTGGTCACCATTTGAAGGCAATGTCCAGGTGATACACATGTAAATTGCTGACTTTACATGTTTATTTATTTGAGTATTTATTTGGATCTCCATTTGTTTTTACCTGGTAAAAACACCTCCTCCATTGACAGAAAGTTAATCTACAACAACGTTATTATTATTATTATTATTATTATTATTATAACGTAACTATAATGGAACAACATTGAGCAACAATTATGTCAAGCAAAATCCACAGAACATATATGTTCACATTGAAATCAAGTATTTAAGTAATTATTCCAACAACATTGGTCTGAGAGTGTGGCTGAGTTTGAACCGAGCCATCCTTTCTCTCTTTGAAACATCTCCGTGTGATGAACCCTTCTCTGCATGTGTCGTATCAAGAGATGAAAAAAAATACATTAAGCGCTCTTTCAACCAAATAACATAACATAATGGAAAACCTATAGTTTAGCAGTCACTTTGAAAACGGAATAACCTAATAACGTATCACGTTCAAACAGTCACGTTTCAGCGTGAAAACAATGGGGGGAAAGTTTAATTTCCATAAAAGCAAAAGTGTTTGTCGGAATATTTTGTAACAGAGTGTACTCTCAGGTTTAATCTGTGCAGTCGCTCGAGAGGTCATTATTTAAATTTAATCCGGCGTGACTTTTTCTTCTTTCTTAGAAACCCTCACGGTCACATAACGGAGCTGGTGCTGTCATTCCATCACTCACTCACCAAACCGCCCACTCCATCCGAACATTACCCCGATTTGTCCTGTTTTTACTTCCCGTAAACACCTTCTGTTTAAACACTAGCATGTACCTGGACATAGTTGCTTTCGCAGTACTCCGCTACTCTTTCCAGATTGGTAAAACTGTCCAGTAAAGCTCTCCGTCCCGCAGGAATCTCCTCCTCCAACAGCATTTGTAGCTCCGCCATCTTTACATGGTTTTACTACTAACGGCCGCAGCGCGCGCTCACTGGATGTGTCCCGCTGCCTTCACGGGATGTGGGATATCACAACTATTATACGACATAACGAGAACGACGGGATTTTTTGAATTTTCTCAGATGTCAATAGACGAGTAGCTTGCCAATACAAACATGGTATTAATGTTGGAAGTAATAAAGAGTTTTGTTGAATTCCTTATGAAAACAGCTAATTATGTATCAAAGTCTCTAAATATTACGCGTCTATAACTCCATCAGTTTCATGTAGCGTTCATGTGAACTTCGTCAAAAGACAACTGCACGATGTAAATGAGATAGAACTACTCCATTGAGAAGATTGAAAATTTCCAGCGGTGGAAGTAGTATTTAAATATTTTTTTCAATAATAAATAAATGATCGTCTACAATCTACATGGTTTGCATTTAGGCAGAGGCTGAGGTTCAGTGTCTTGCTCAAGGATACTTCCACACTCTCACTGCAGGAGATCAACATGTTGTTCCAGTTTAGGTTAATGTCAATCTATGTGTAAATGTAAATGTACACTAAACAGTACAATATAAAGCATACAGTAGCATTAGATGGAAATACTACTTTTAAGTAAGAACCAAAAATTAGGTTCAGGTATTTCTCCCCTTGCCTTATTGAAGACCTTTCTTAATTAAGAAGCGGGGATTACTGCCTACAACAAGCCATCTCTCTTATTTGTATATTTTACAAACTCTGGAGTATCATTAAATCGCCTTCATTCTACAATTGAACTTATTTTAGGTTCGTGATGTTGACCGTCTGGTCTGGTGCAGACATGTGATTAAATTAAATATGACATTATTTTCATTTGTTTCTTAGAGCAGCAGCACCATCCTGTGGTCAAACATAAAAAAAAAACAACCACAAAATAACTCACAGGTGAACATACTATACATATACTGTATTTCTTTATTTATAAAAAAAAAAACCTCAGCAAAACAAAGCGCTAGATAACATTTTGTACAAAAACATACATTAAATGATTAAATAAACAAGACTGATTTTGAGTACGATAGACAGACAGATGTTTGTATACTTTCAGACAGGGATGTCCACAGTTTCGTCTGCTCTCGGAAATCCCTCCACTTCCATTGTCATCAAAAACTCTGCAAAGAAAAACAAAACCATCACATCATTATATTACAATTTTTTTCTTTCTTTCTTCCATCCATCTTACATACTGGCCTCCCTTCACTGATCTTCATCCTGGTCCCGATGAAGACTTGGTCCAACACTAAAGTTTTCTTTACACTATTAAGTGTTGCTTCCGCCTTAATGAACATGACTTAACGTATGCATCACAATAATGTGAGAGATGCTATAATCGCACAGCTATTCACCTATTAAATCTACAAAATAAAACATCTTTTAAACACCTCTAGTTTACACATGTGTCAGACATCATCCATATTTTTTATTTGCTTGGAGTCGGTTGAATGCATGTCTGTCTCTAAACATTTAACCTAACAGTAATGTGCAGCACAATATCTCCACTTACCTTCTGTGTAGTCGATGTCGGGCCGGGTGGAGACGACAGCCCAGGCCAGGCCCACCAACAGCGCCACCACCAGGTTCACCACAATCCAGGGCCGCAGGATCTGCTGCTCTGAGCCTGGAGGCCTGGAAGAGGGGTAAATACAATACAGTACATTACAATGCAATTGACTATAGTACAATATGGTGCAGTACGAAGCAATACAGCTCAGTACAATACTGTGGAACACAAGACAAGTTCTCACCACAGAGTCTCGTTGGCAGTGGGATAGAGGTTGATACGATCACTGGTCATTTGCTGACTGAGGGACAGGATCAGGGCTATGAAATACACTGAACACAAAGACAGGAGACGTAACACATCCTCATCATCAACTTCTTCATACACATCATTTTCTTTGTCTTGTTTTACTTACAGAAAGAAGCCAGAGCAGCAGGGTCCAGAGTGAGGAAGCCTCTCAGTGCCATCGTGGCTTTGGCCAGGTTCACCCTGCAGGTGAGACCAACACAGCGTGTTAGTTGTTAAATTAGTATTTTCATTGTATGCAACTTTGTACTAGTATGCCAGCTCTTCTGAGAGGTAAAAGGTGCACCACCATTTTTCAAGCATCTCCAGGTGTGTAGTATAAAGTATAAGTTCCTTCAGTGTTGTGAAAATGCTCCTACTTCTACGGCTAAATAAAGTATTTAAAATGCTTCATCACAAAGATGAAAAAGGGCAGTTTTTTCTGATGCGTGATTCTTGTACAAACATATAAAGATTTTATAGAATATGATGCATTTAAAAAAAAGTATATATATTTATATATTTTTTTAAAGGACAGCAATGAAATAAAACATCCAGATTATTGCAGCGGTAACCACAGACCTGTCGAATGCCGACACGGTGCTGATGGCCAGTAGCAGGTACAGCAGAGACTGAGCCGGGTAGGCCAGGGGGTGATACTGCTGCAGCAGGTTGGGCAGCATGGTCATCTGCTCACCCGCCAGCACATACACAACAATGACGTTCCACACCGCGTAACCGGCCAGGAAACCGTGAGAGAACAGACCGACCACCCTGCAGGGAGAACACACACACACACACACACATGAAAACATAAGAGAGAGAAACTATTTAATCGGATGTAGCGTACAGTATATGTGTGTATATGAGTGCAGACCTGAAGCCACTGTGGACCTTCATAGCGACATCTCTGGTGGTCCAGATCTGTCTGGGGTCCATGTAGTCATCCATCAACTCTGAGTGTCGGAACTGCTCAACTCGCTCTGCTTGGAAACGCCCTGCACACACACCACACACAAACGCGCGCGCGCGCGCACACACACACACACACACACACACACACACACACACACACACACACACACACACACACACACACACACACACACACACACACACACACACACACACACACACACACACACACACACACACACACAGCCTTTGCAGTCTTATAAATCCAGATTGTGTTGTTTCCAGAAGCAGAAGTTTATGAGGGATTGGACAAGGGAATACGCCGGCGCAGGTCACGACATGGGGTTACTGACACACACACACACACAGGGTTCAAGTAAACTAAATCAAATTATTGTTGGTTAAAAATTAAGTAATGTATTATTGTATGTACCCTAGTAGAACAAGCTTGCTTTGCTCTTTCAAAATATATATTCATGCTTGAAGCCATTACAAAATACAAACTACATTAAGTGGGACAAAATATTACCAAAGGACAAAAGAGTATGGTACTCAAAATAATAAAATAAATCACTAATGAATGTTGATTTATTCTCTCCAGTTTATGTAAATTCACATCGTCTCTTTTATAAAAAGTGTATGATTTCATGTTTGCACTGTCTTTGTGGTTAATGGTCCAAAACAAATAACTACATGTCCAAATGTGCGAACACGCTGTCATCTGTGAGTGAGCGTGCGCCTTAAGGACCCCTTTCCCATTAATTTGGGCTCATCAAAGTGATGGTTGTATTCTTCTTGTTGCAGACACAGCTGACGGCGCTGTAATGAGAGTTAGTTCTCACGGCCAGCCTCATCTTTCACACTCACTGTTCCTCTCCACGAAGACTTTGCCGACCGGCTGGCTGTGTCCGTGTGGGGCGGAGAAGAGGGAATGCTGGGGGATCGGGGACAGGCCGCCCGCGACGATATCGTCGTCCTCGGCTCCCAGATCACTGCTGTAGTGCTCCGCCGCCTTCGCCTTCCTGCCACGGGATTTAAGAAAGACTTTTAGCCACACTGCGGCTGGAGATTGAAATACCTCCACATCCATTGTGTTGAAGTGTGGTTCAGGAGTTCCCCTCAGAATGACTTGTAATAACTTTGGTCATCCTTTGACTTTTCATCTAGTGACATCATCCGTTTAAAATTCTCAGTAACACATTAAACTCACTTCTTCCTTTTCGTCTTCCTGGTTACAGCAACACTCATTTCCTCTCCGTCCATGTCGGGCTCGGCCATGTTACCATTTGGCACGTCGACGTTCTCTGCTTCCAGATCTGAACACAACAAAATGTGACAATACAAATAAATTCTTATTTAATACCCTTCTGAAGAAAATCCTTTTTTTTCTGCAACATCTTCATAAGGAGGAACAGAACATTTCAGGATCTTGATTACTTTTGAATCTTCTCGTGCATTCGTGTTGTCTCTATAATGTGTTTGAAGTTAACTTTAATTATCAAAATCTGTTTTATCCACAAAATATAACTGAAATTGTGAAAACCACAGGATGGATGAAATGTGGGGATGACTTGATAACCTTTTTGATCCTCTGACTTTTGATGCAACGCCTTATTTAGGTACACATTTGACTGAAAAGACTTCAATATTAACAAATGTTTAATACCTGAAAAAACTAATGGTATTCCCATCAGATTCAGCGGTACTTTTTACTATGCCAGCATGGAAGCGAGACAAACTTAGCAGGAAACATCATCTTACGAGAAACAATTGCTGCTAAATATGAGCATTTAAAAGTAAAAGTCACCCCTGAGGGCTTCCCAGAACTCAACTGTGTTTGATGGAATAGACAACAAAGCGTCTTTGAGTATTATGAAAAGCGCTATAGAAATGTTATGTATTACTATTAATATTGTAAAGATGGAGGTACTCGTGTGGGAATGAAACGTAGCCCCTCTCCCTGCTTTTTCTACTAACACAAACATGTTTATCGTAGTTTTTTTTTAAAGGTGGGAGGATTAACAGTTAAACATTGTTTCTACCAATAGTAGGCGTCCTCTTCTTTTTCTTCTTCTTCTGTGGTGCTGGATCCTGCGGCTCTGGAGTCAACGGGTCTCTGCTGACAGAGTGGCTCCTGTTGGTCTCTCCCTCCATCTCCTCCTCCAGACCAACTGTAGTGGAACAAAATATAGTAAAAACACAATAGAAGAGAATGGAGGTGTGGAGCTGCTGGAGTCACCTCTCACCTTCTCCCTGCTCCTCTCCATCGATGACTTCCTTCTTCGGCTTCTTCTTCTTGCTCTTGCGGGTCGGCATGGTTTCTCTGTGATAGGATTAACAGTTAAAAATTTTGTGAATAAAATCAATTACCCTTTCAGCATGTAACATCCCTCTTTATTTAGGTTTGTTTGAGTGTGTATTAAGGTCAGTTAATTAACGTTTAGCAGGGATCTAGAGGTGGCTGGATGGTGACGCCTGTTTGAGCTAATTGGATTAGCATGAGCTTTGAGGACAGCTGGTGAAAAGAGGCCTCAGGAAACAGGCTGGGGACAGAGGTACACTACAGCGGAGAGAGAGAGAGATAGAGAGACATAGGCATGTTGATACAATCACCGTGTGGACAATGAAAACAAAGGAATCTGCATTCTGGTTTTAAACTGAAGTTTTCTTATTTCTTGTTCACTTTCACCTGAAACATTCCAATGCTAAAAGCTTACTCAACGCCACATTTGGTTAATTGAGGAAACCAAGTCTACGATGAACAAACCAAAGATACAGACTCACGTGTTCACATACCGTTTGTGATCCATTTGTCCAGGTTTTTATATTTTCTAATGTGATCAAATCTGAGTTAATTTGTATTGAGAAGGAGCTAGATACACATTTACAGTCTTGGTTAAACAATAAAGAGCTGAATTGTTTTCTATTGTATTTTATTATATTCCTCTTAGTGAACCCGTGGCTGGTAGTAAACATTAAAAAAATAGTTCCACATTTTAAGAAATACACTTTGCTTTCCTGCTGAAGAGTTAACACCCTTGTCTGTCTTAAATATGAAGCTATATTCAGCAGCCAGTTAGCTTAGCACACAGCTAACTGGCTGCTGAATGTAGCATGAGTGGTGACTCACAGTCATCTCATGTGAAAGTGCAAATAAGCTCATTTCTAAAAATGTCTCAAATATTTTATAAAATAACCATTAAAATATTTCTTTAAGTGTCATTTTATCAGTCACCGCCTTGAAAAGTATATCCATGGGGCAGAAAGACATGTCAGTCCGTGTGGTTCTTGTTAACTTAACATGCTGTAGCTTATCAGCTGTCCTTACAAAGTATTGTTGCAAACAGAGTGCATTTCATCCAGACATATTACCTCATCATAGCATGGCACCTTGAACTCTGACCCTCTTGCTCATATATCTGAGCCTGAAGAAAAGCATGCTGGCTTGTAGCCTATACTGCAATATGCAGTTGGACATCCTGGTATTTTGGGCAGAGAGCATATGTATTGGGACATGTAAATCTACTTCTGGCATACTACATTGTATGGTAGTGTAGTGGCACTCTAATTTTGAGTCTTCCGTACCACACTTTTGAGATCAGTCCTTTTAGAAAGCTATTAATTAAAACGCGAGTGACAAGTGGTTTGTTCATAAAAAATGGTGTTTACTAAATCAAAAGCGTAAAGTTACAGGTACACAGGTCACGCGGTCAAAAAACTATATCGCTTCCATCACTCTGAACTCAAAAACAAGACTGACAGTTCAACGCACAGCTGATATAGTGATGTGACGTCATCTGATTGGGAGCTTGGAGTCTAACAAATTATTCCGCTTTTAAATACAATACTAAATTATAAATGTTAACATAAACATTCTTTCAAATCATAAAAAAGATTTACCTTTAATTACCGTTTTTAAATCTTTTTAAACTAAATTACTATAACAAATTAAATCAGGCATTTGGCTCTTACAGGTAGTATGAGTATTGGAATGCACAAAGATGGTAATTTGTAGTGGATGAACGGGTCAACTAACTATTGCTGTATACATACACACAAACTTTTGTGCACCAGCTGTGTGGCGGCTCTTTACCTCGCTGCTCCTTGAGCATACATTTTCATTTTGTATTCATGTTTATTAAATGTTGTGTATCTCCGGCTCTGCATTAAATGTTCATATTTATTTAAAATGTAGCAGTACATGAAAACTCTTCCAAGTGCCAGAAGTATATAAACAGTTATTTTAGAAACTATTATTAAACATCTTCCAGGTTTACACTATGATGAACTTTAATATTAATCTGAGTTAAGATTGTTTAAATTTGCTA
Source organism: Liparis tanakae (assembly GCA_036178185.1). Taxonomy (NCBI): domain Eukaryota; kingdom Metazoa; phylum Chordata; class Actinopteri; order Perciformes; family Liparidae; genus Liparis; species Liparis tanakae. Next base: position 14,426,059 of record CM070107.1, read on the forward strand.
GATTATAACTTCACTTTGGTCGGCTGCTTCTGGATAATGAACTTAATCAAATCTTTAAAATTGTACATCTCGTTTCTATGAAAAGGTGCAACTATCTCCATACCAAGCACATTTCAACGGTGTATTTGAGTGAATCAGTGACAGTGCTCACCTGTGCAGCTGACTTGACTGCGGCTCTGAAGGAACAATAACAAACTCCCCTTTCTGTCTCTGATCTCATCAAGCCGAGGAAAAGTGCCTTAGGGTGAGCCTCGGTGCAAAATCTCACCCCCGTTCCCTTTATTTCTCCGTCTCCTGCTCTTGTCCCAGAAGGGAGATTAAAGATGGCTGGTTCACTGTCAAAATTGTTTAAACTTGGATGGATAAAACCAAAGCGAGGAGATATAGTGAAGCAGACGAGCCGGCGAGCTGTAGGACTCGTCCCGGGTCTCAGAGCGGCAGGTGCATCGTGTGCTGAGCCGTGGCAGCTTCTGGGAGCTTTGTGGTTGGTTGATCGGCCGTGGTGATGTCACCTGCTGGTAGAGCTGCAAAGTAGCCATGGATGCTAATAATCCCTCACTCTGCTCTCCAGACAATCTTTTACACACAAATGGGTCGAATTATTAGACAGATATTTTACACCGATTACTTTGCCTTTTTTTCCCCCTGCAAATGAATGCCAGGATTGCAATGTGAGGAACAAACCATGAAGATTTTATCTACTCAAGCTTTTTGGCCGCAGCAAAGAAAGGGGAGAATTTCTTAGGATTATTTTGTCATTATTTCCTTTATTTAGAAATAACACAAATATAGCCTCCAGCATACACAAACAAACTTATAAATAATCACCAACGTCTGCAAAAAAGAAAATAATGAAAAATCCTACAATAGGATGGGACACTTGAGGGTTAATATCTGTTGAAGTTTGTTCGATTTAAAAGTTTATGATGCACAGTACCTGGAGGAAGTCTGTTCAAGTTCAGAGTTCACTGGCGTGGTAAGTAGAGAACTAAAGTGGCATAGATTTAAAGTCTGCACATTAAACATTTGCCATGCAGATTTTTGCTATGCAGAACTATACATAAAGAACATGTCAAGCACAGGGATAATTTTTTCTATGCAGTGAGATTGTCGCTTACCTGTAATTCTTTTGGTCCTAAGCCTCGGAAGACACTCTGGGTCCTGTTCGGAGAGGCCAGTTTACAGGTTGAGGACTTGGAGTCTTGGACTAGTGTTCAAAAGAAAAGAATATAATTATCATTTTCCCAGTGTACAAAAATAATTATTAGAATAAAAACAATACACAACATTGCTCCATAAAAATCTTTAACTTCACAATACCCGACAGCAATTAAAGGATTTCTGCATTGACGCCGAGTCATCAGAATCCGTGCCGCTCACAAAGGGGATTCAACCCGACTATTTATTGGAGGATAGGTTTTGGTTTAGCTACAGAATAAAGGACGGTTTAAAGAAATATGGGTAAACTAAAATGCTTGGAGTATTTTCTCAAAAAGTGTCCAGGGCCTTTAGTTTTTTCAGCTAAGAGGGTACCAGGCCTTTATTCTATTTAGTCCATTAGAAGAATATATTCAGTCATATTTAAGAATTAAACTTCTTTATTATCTAATATTATATACATTATCATATTAGGCTGTTGGCCCTTAAATGTGGAAAAAGTTAATTGACTTGCACGGTCCTCAGTAGTTATAAATGTAAATACAGAATGAAATATGTTTTAGTCAAACACAAAAAAGGATGCAAAATCACAAACTGTAAAGTGTTGGATAAAGCACAATCATGTTGTAGAATTCAAATTAAAGTGACAGAAATGTTCATTGGACACCAGGAGTTTATTCAAATGTGTCTCTTTACTCTTGGCTAAATACAAGTCGTCAAGTGTTTGCAGGGACCATATGCACATCAACTAGGACCTACGACATCTTTGAGTGGAATTCAGTTATCATGGAGATCTGAAAAGACCCTGATTGGTCCCCATTAAATCACTAAAATGTCCTTTTGACTGGATTCATACATCATAAAAATTAATTGAACGGGAACACGAGCGTATCAACTCATGACAACTAATCCAGACGGGCATGAATACCATCAGCTAAGAAATAGTCGATCTGAGGAGCCTCCTCTGTTGTTGTAGAGAACTCAGCCTCAGAAGACTCAGTGATGGTCGGTCCAGCCTGTAGAAGGAGTTTCATTAGCAGTAAAATTATATTTAAATAACTAGAAACCAGCTATAAAACACTACTACAATAGTCAAGAAACAAATTGGCTACGGGCAAGTCAAATATTCTCTACATACAGTACCAGTAGATTTATCAGATATCATGCAGCTATGTGCACTACGTGTATCCTCTTTATTAGAAGCATTCATGGTCGGAGGAAAAAGATACCACAGACCCAAATGCAGATAGACACAAAGTATAAATAAAAAAAAAAAAAAAAAAAAAAAAAAAAAAAAGTGATTTTAATAAAGGAATGTCGAAAAACAATGTGCATGACAGGAGAGTACAAAGGTAGAGTACAAAATTAGAAAATGAAAATCCGAGAAACCAGAACAGGAAAAACACAAAACGGGATCAGTTAGATCAGACACGTGCACGAGGTACACGACCCAACACCAAGGCACAGTGTTGGAAAAACAACTAGGTTTAAATACACCGGAGCGGTGTAAATGATGATACAGGAGGATCCAATCAGGGCAAATCATTACAAAAGGCGGGAAAATATACAAAGAAAGGAAGGGAAATGACCACGGAACACAAGAGGGGCGAGAAACCCCAAACTCACGGAACCAGGACTTTGCTGCGGCCCGGCGGCTGCTGCCTGGAACCAGGCCTTTGCTGCGGCATGGCTACTACTAATACTGGAATCGGGGCTTTACTGCGGCCCGGCTGCTACTACGACGACTGGGACCAGGACTTTGCTGCGGCCCGATGACCGCTGCTGCAAGAATCAGGCTGGTGGCGAGGCGACTGGGGAACAGTGGGCTGGAGGCGAGTTGCAGACTGTGAGCTAGGCAGATGGCTGGGGAACTGGAGGCTAGATGGCTGAGAGGCATGCTGGCAATCAGAGGAGTTTAGAAATTATTTAGCCAGATAAAGAGCAGGTAAATAACTTACAAGCCATGAGAATGATGATGCCTCTCTACATGCAAACCTCTTCAATCAACCTTCTTGGAGCTCTCCTCGACACGTACCTACGTAAGGAGGGAATAACAGTCTTTAAATAGCCTAAAATAAAGCATCCGTTGGGGCAAAAACATATCGGTAAAGACCCAAATGCAAATAGACACAGGGAAAAGAAGGATAATAAATAATAAACAGTGATTTAATGAAGAAAATGTTCCAAACTAGTAACTGAAAAACCAGACTGGGCAAACCGACACACAGGAGGATCTATTAGCTTAGAGTTGTGACAGAGGGCTACGAACATAGCAGACAAACCAACAAAGGGTTTAAAAACACCAGAGAGGTGCCAGTGAATAGATGCAGGAAGACTCAATCAGGGACTATTACAAAATAGCAGGAAAACATAAAAGGCAGGAAGTGAAGTAAACACAAGAAGCAGGGAGCTTCAAAAGAAAACAGGAAACGGACTAAATCAAAACCAAGATCACAACATTCAGCAACATCATAACTTAAATGTTGACGTTTACATTTAGGGAAACCATGCACAATCAATCTTTCACCCACTCTATTAACAAACCTGTTTCCTCCAGGGACAGTCAGCGGCACCATAGTTATACGTTATCTCGTCTCCGGCATTGATGTCCTTCAGAGCAAAGAGAGCGAGGTGTGGCTTGGTCTCCGTTATAACCTTCAACTTGCAGTTTGGATGGCAGTGGTCATCATTGACTAGTCTTCCAAGACTAGCATCTTCTTGAGCTGCATCAATACTTCAAAATGATAGTAAAAAAAAAAAAAAAAAAAAATATATAATATAATCAAAGTATTGATTGCATCCGTCAACAGTTGATTTTGAGTAACACAACCCAGCTCTCTAGGGAAATGACTTGAGGATTTGGATACTTACTGATGGTTATAGTGACCAACTAAGGGACCGTTTTAACTGAATTATTATATGGAAAAAAAAAATCTTGTAAATCTCCTTACCACCATGCTCTTCCTCGCCAGTAGAAATCAAACATGAAGACTGTACATCTGCCGTGATATATCGACCTCCTCCTGTGAGATTCTTCAGAACTTATCAACTCCCCTCTACACTCCACCACAAAGTCTCCTTTTTGGAAGGGAGCTTTGGCAAACACACCTCGACCTAGAACACAGATAAAAGGACACTGCTGAAAGCTTTACGTGCATTTTGTAACCTTCCTAAAAGCCACACATGGGAACTATTCTTTTCAGAACACATCAACAATCAAGTGACAATAAAATTGTGAAAACCCCTGTGCTTTGTGCATCCTCCTATACATACCAATACAAAGACAACGCTATGGTCTGGTGGCTGCATTAACTCAATGCACCACTTTATTCTATGCAAGTTTACAATTGTTTTCTTTACAGAGACCCCGAGTATGAATACACAATCTTACATTAGATTAAATAACACGCACCTTTAAACGAGTTGATGTATTTTACTTCCAATTCCGCCGTCTTGTCGAGGGCCTTCATCGCATGTTCTATCGCATCCCACACTGGAGGCATCCCGTTTCTCCGTGCAGCCATTGATCACCCTGTGAGCAAACACAACGCAGATTGTAACCAGAGATCCTCTTATACCTGTATCAAAAGGAAGGACATATTAACACACATTTTGACCACTGTAGACCAACACAACAATGCTGGTGGTTTAATGCAAGTTTAGTGCATCTGAGCATTAAAACGTGGTCAATCTAGCAAACTGGTATAATCCACGTACTGCAACTAATCATTCACGAACAGTTGATAAGAAATGGGCTCGCGCTCGCACGTGCTCCTTCCAATTTAAAAGTTAACTTTCCGCCGTTAACTTTATGCACACAACTCAAAAGATACGTCCTCCCTTGATTCATATTATTCTCAGTTGTTTTGCGTTTCCCAGAGATCGCGTTGACAAACTAAATGCAAGAAAGTGATAACATTGTTAATATTCCCGTTTATTATACCTGGCTCCTGTTCAGGTAGCTGGCGTTAATTGCTGCATTTAAACGACTCAGTTAATTAATCGTATCGTAATGTACTTACTTAGTTTATTAATCACAGTCTTTTGCCGAGACCAAAACGCAGAGATCGAGTGTTTCTTTCCCCGTTATCTCCTCCGTGTGTTGAGTTAGGGAGCGCTTGTTTTTCAGAGTGGACGCGTCCTGTTTGCGTTTTTATACGGTTACACCTGGAGAACTTTTAACTCCGCCCACCAGGCACGTCACTGTGTTTGTTTCCTTTCGCACAACCCTGCATACTTATTTACAAATGGAGACGCTCATCAATACATTTTATTTGCCACGGTTTCATACAATAAAATGGCTACATTTTTATTCAACATTTAAAATATAAATTTTGTGGGATTATTATTATTATTAGCCTACTGTACTTCAAATAAAACAAGCTGAACAAGTTTCACTGTTGCTTTAAAATACAATGGCACAGTCCCGACCCCATCCCCCATGACCCCATCCACCAGTTCCAGACCACCGGGTCCCCCTCCCCCAGCTCGGCAGGGGGCCATGCCTCCCAATCACCCATCCCACAACAAACCCTGGTTCACTGCAAGACTCAGGCAGCTTTGTCTGGTCAAGGAGGAGGCCTTCAGAGGTGGGGACAGGATTCTGTACGACCAGGCCAGGAACACTCTGACGAGGGAGATCAAGGTAGCTAAGAAGAGCTACACTGAAAAACTGGAAACAATTGTTTGCAGCCAACGACCCATCGTCAGTTTGGAGAGGCCTGGAAGTACTCACTGAGGACAATCACCGACTGGCTGATGACCTGAGTGTTTTCTACTGCAGGTTTGATAAGCCCATTTCCACCCCTCCACCCCCAACCGCCCCATCGTCAAACATCCAACTACACTCTCTGCCTCCTTCTCCCAAACAACCTCCCTCCGGCACTGAGGATGTGAGTCGGGTCTTTCACAGACAGAAGATCCCTGGCGCTCCGTAGGGATGTGGGCTCTCCCCACTGCTCTTCTCCCTCTACACTAGCGGTTCTCAAACTTTTTCTGTCGTGACCCACTTCAAAGGAATAAACATTTTCTCCTTATTCACTCCTTAGATATTGTCTACCATGGAGCACTGAGGTTCATCACTAATCTTAAGGCTCTGACTCATCATTGCTCCCTGTATGCTAGGGTTGGTTGGACACCTCTGTCCATCCGTAGAAAAAATTATTAGCATTTCCTTATATATAAGGCTATTCTACATGTACTTCCATCGTATCTTTGTACGCTAATTAATCTGAAAGACCCTGGAAGCTACCATCTTCGCTCTGTGACCTACGCTCAAGGCCTCCTCTTGCTCTCCGTCCCTAACGTCCGTTTGGAAATGGGAAAGAGAGGTTTTAGGTTTGCTGCTCCTGCGGCTTGGAATTTGTTGCAGACTGACCTGGGTCTCTGGGAACCGGTCTCTTTAGGGGTTTTTAAAAATAGATTAAAAGAATTGGAGGGAAATTCATCTAATTGGGGGATCCGGGATATCGTCACACCATACACCCCGGCACGTTCGCTCCGCTCGGCAACAGCCAACCGACTTGTGACTCCGTCACCTCGAGCTAATCACTCGAAATCCAGACTGTTTGCTGTCCTGGCTCCTCAGTGGTGGAACGAGCTCCCCACTGACACCAGGACAGCAGAAAGTCTCTACATCTTCCGCTGGAAACTGAAAACGCACCTTTTTCGACTATATCTGAATTAAAACACAGATTCGCACTTTAGTAGCACTTGAATGGCTCTTATTATGGTACTTTTGTAGTTTGACTATGTTGAGGAAATGTTACTTTCTGTATTCTTGTTGTTCTTAGTTTGTACTCTAGGTTGAAATGCACTTATTGTAAGTCGCTTTGGATAAAAGCGTCTGCTAAATGACATGTAATGTAATGTAATGTAATGTAATTGTAAATGTTTTCTATGATGGAGGTATGTGCTCCTGTGTAAGCTGGTCATGTTGACTTGAGTCTTAGTTTTTGGTTTTATTTCATGCTGTGATTTTGTTCTTTGTTTTTTATATTGTCTGTCACTGTTTTATGTTATCCTGTCTGAAACTTTGTGTGACGTGTTACTGCTACCGTCTTGGCCAGGACACTCTTCTGAAGGAGATTTTTAATCTCAATGAGGCATTTCCTGGTTAAATAAATAACATAATAATTACTAATAATTACTAGAATGGTCACCTGCTTGAGTTTAAGTTGTCGCTTTTGCATTTTCAAATCTATTTCAGTGTCTCAGCCGCATCATTGGACGTACCTCGGCAAACAATACAACAACATGAGGAACATGATCTATCATGACATATCCATCAAATGTCATTATTCAAATCACAAATCAAAACCCACCTGTTCAAAATTGCTTTTAATGTGTGATTGTGTGCTCTGTATGTTCTTATTTGCTTTTATTGTTTGTTTTTATCGTAATTTATAATGCATAGCTTTTAGGTTTTTTCTTTTTCTTTTAATTATGTGTTGTAAAGCGTCTTTGAGCACCTGGAAAAGCGCTATATAAATCAAATGTATTATTATTATTATTATTAAATGCAGATTAAGATGTTCGCAATACATCAGAGATCAATGGTGGGCAGCAACTATCTACATTTACTGAAGCACTGCACTTAAGAACAACTTTGAGCTACTTGTACTTTACTGAACATAGAGTAATGTGCTCCATCAAGTGAACTTCTACTGTCTTTGTTTATGATAAGGGCCGATTCCTTCATATTGTTTATTTATTTATTACCATAACAATAGCTTTTAGCGTAAGCAGCTAATCAAGGCCTTATTAAGCGCAATCAAAAGTGGCTGCTGGCATGCTGCACGTGTGCATTGGTCAAGTGAGAGCACTTCAGGTAGTCTGTGTTGAGGCTGTACCACCCTTCGCCGCTAGAGGTCAGTACTGAATCACTTCTAAGCACAAACTGTTGGTGTCTGCATATCGTGCGGAAACTTCTACACACTTCACAGGGATTTTGTTGCTCTGGATTACGACAAGGACATTTGTTTGAGAGTGTAATCAATTGAAGTCCAATTCAGTTCAAAGCAAGGATATCAATCCCTCCGAGAACAACTGTGCAGCAGCAAGTCACCCACATCAACAAATACAGACAAATACAGACACCATAAATACGAGTATAACAAACCCAAAGGACAAATATCAGTGGTGGAAGTACATTTAGTAAAAACATTTATTTTTCTTTCTACTCCTTCTATAATTAGAATAATTTGAGGGAAATATTATACTTTTATCGTTATTAATCCCAAGGGGGAATTCACAAGATAGCCAGCCCAGTATTATATAAAGTAATACAAAAATGGCTCCATCATTTACAGATGTACCCATTAAAGGTTCTGTGAATTTCAGAGCCACCAGATATCACACGTAAGCACCAGCATCCCGGACCCAAACACATGGGCGGTGATTGTGATTGAACACAGCGGCCGGGGACTGCTCAGGACGCCATAAAGCCACTCAATTTTTGAATAGCAAATACTTGTTTGCTGCTAATATATATATATATATATATATATATATATATATATATATATATATATATATATATATATATAAACATATGCCTGCAATAAATAAATATACTCCTCAGTTTATTCTGATAGGGGCAACGAGTGCTGTCACTTTGATTTCATACAACTCATTCTAAACTGTAGTATAGTTACACTCTCCGTATATTTTTTTAATTGTAGTTATTGTCACAATATTTTCTATCCGCTCAACCGTGTCTTGTTATCTGTTATGTTGTGTTACGCTGCCCACCACTCGCTGCAGGTTGTATAGTTGACAGTGAAGCTGAAGAGAAGACGCTAATCCTGCTGCTAAATCGACTGAGCTGCAGCTGTCCTGCAGAGGATTAACCTGAAAACAGAGCGGTGAGAGGGAGGGGGGCGGGGGGGAGAGAGGGGAGAGAGAGAGAGAGAGAGAGAGAGAGAGAGAGAGAGAGAGAGAGAGAGAGAGAGAACTGCACGCACATGATTGTATTGTGATCTTTAATTAGATTAATTACAATACATGCTGTACATGTTCAATTTCATTCTAAATAAAACACATGTGTCTGCTTTTTGTAAAGCTGCCAGTCTGTGGCGATCAAGTCTTTTTAGAAAGTTCAGACTCAGAAGATTCCTGCATAGAGTTTCAGAGAAAGAAACAAGCGCTTCCTTTCATTTAATTGGAGCTTTATAGTGAGTACCAGCTCATTATTCATCCGGCCGCCCCACAACTTTACTGTTCTGGTTCACTCATAGCGTCGCCTTCGAAGAAGAAGCAGTAAAATGCCACTGTACACTACACCTGCTCCTCAGCAACACACTAGTTGGTGAAGAGAGACAAGTATTTTGAAGTTAGAAGAGAGAGATATTTCCCTCAGGAGCTGGTGGAGACCAAAAGCAGAGCTAAAAGAGAATATTTGTATATTTGACTGCCATTCATCAGGTGGACACAAACGCCACTCCAAAAGCAGCTCGCTGAGTGTCAAAACATATCTTTAAAATACAGTAAAGATGGAAGAAATGTCTAATTAAACCATATTGAAAACATATTAATGCATCTATTAATTGTCTCACGAGCCCTCGTGTAACATGTGCTCAACAGGACACCCTGGACAGACATCAGAGTTGGAGGAGGGTTTACAGGTGAGGTGCCACAGCAGTTATTCAGGCTTTTCTTCTTCCACCTACAACACAAATCCCTCTACAGAAAGTAAACAATGGAAATACAGGTCTGATTTCATGTCAGTTAACTTTCACTTTAAAGTGCAGCGTTTAACAGAAGACGTGCGGTAACATGATGATGACATGCAGCCGTCCTTTATTCTTTTATTAGTACTATTCACTCGCTATCCTGCCAACATTGAGAATGAATAAAAAGATAATGTATGGTCGAAATTGGAAAAAAACATGCTTCACATAGAAATTCATCCCTGAGAAATATTTGCACAACTACAATTATAAATACTATTTGAGAGTTTTGGTGCAAATTACAAAAACAAATACGAATAAGAATTCCCTTAACGCAGCCTCCTCTCCATCATGTTGCAACATCTTTCTTCACCTCCTTTACCTCCATATCCAGGTATTTTTTCTTCTCTCCAGTTCTTCATATTTCACTCACCATTGTCCCCTTTTATCCAACTAGTCTCCACCTTATCTTATTCTCACTCATAGTATTGTTTTGTCCCATACTCCTCCAACATCTCCCCTCTCCTCCTTTACTCCTCCGTCGGGCTCCAGCTGACAGGTATCCACTGTGGTTCCTCCTGCGCCTCCTGGATGAAGGAGCAGAGCTGCATGCAGGCGTGCTGGAGGTCGTCGTTCACCAGCGTGTGGTCGAAAAACTGTTTGTACTTGACCTCCATCAGCCGGGACGCCTCCTCCAGCTCCACAAAGTCCTCCTCCTGCAGGCCGGGAAAAACGAGGGCTGCATGTTTAGCATTTTCACTGCTTTCTTTCTGCATTTGGTTACGTCACGTGTAATATGTGTGTGTCGTCGTGATTTAACAGGCCCGGAGCTCTCACCGTGAACGCTCTGCTGACGGAGGAGTTGGTGAGGACTCGGGCGTCTCTCCGTGTTTGTCTCAGTCTGTCTGGACCGGGAGCTTTGATGAAGATCACGTACGGCTTCAGTTTCCTCGTCCTCAGCGGCAGGATGCTCTGATGATAAAGCCAACGTGTCTCGAAGAATTAGTCATTTCTGTTTTTATAGGATTGTTTCTCAGTGATGGTCTCCTTTTCGTCCTTTTATGTCCTTTCATGTACTTTCATGTCCTTTCATGTCCTCTCATGTAGTTCTTTGGTTCCCTTGATTTAGTTTTGTCAGTTTTTTCTAGTCCATTTGATCCTTTTGGTTGTCTGTGTTTGGTTTGGTTGTCCTCCTGTATTTTCTTCAATATTTACCTGTATTGAAGTTGTGTATAACTATGATTTGCTTCTCTGTAGAGCACTTTGTATACTCTGTTTTTAAAGGTGATATATAAATAAAGTTATTATTATTATTATATCTGGGATTACCGTGTTAATCTACCAGTACAAATTTCCCCCAACAAATGCACTTGTTCCTCCTGTTTGTTTCATAAAGGCTGCAGTGACCAGCTGCTTTAGAGAGTTACTGAGACTTCTTTTTTTCAAACAAAGTTAAATATTTGTGTTTTAATAATGTATGTCTTCAATAGGAACCGATGGACGAGACAACGGTGTGTGGCGTTTTAATGTTTCTGCCACCTTGGATTTAGTCCAATCATCAAACTATCAATGCGTGAACAAAATAAGTGGATCCATGCTGTCAACGATGCACCTCTGAATTAAACTCACATGTGGTTCAATATCGAGCACGCACATCCGTCCTCGTTTTAGCACCTCATCAATAGCATCAATGCTCGTCCCATACAGGTGGCCCTTCTGCCCGCCATACTCCACAAACCTGCACACACACACGGCAGAGGCACACATATACATGAGACAAGATAATTAAGAATAATGGACAATTACAAAGCAAAACCTTGTAGCGGGCATACATTTAACCTGAAGTAAAATAATCACAGTAATTCCTAATAAAAAATCAGAAAAATCAAATGTGCACCGTTAAATTTAGAAATCATGTTAAAAGAAAAGACACTTAAGAAGAAGCTCACCTGTGGTTACAAACCATGTACTCAAACAGCTCTGTGGTGACAAAGTGGTATTCTCTTCCGGTCTGCTCCCCTGCTTTGATTGGACGAGTGGTGTCTGGGGAAAGGACAACAGCCAATCAAAAGCAGTGCGTTACTACTCACTTAATGTAAACCCGTAAATCCTTATCGAACCTCACAGACATTGACCTCATGACCCCTCTTTTGGTTTGTTCCATTCCTGTTTTGTCTCTCTGCTTACAATTAATATTACTGACTTAAGTAAATAATAATAAAAACTTAATAATAAAAACTCTTGGCCCTGATTGCTTAAACAACCTGCAATATAATTCTCAAAGTTGTGAGTTGTCAGTGATTACATATTTTATCAATACTTTTTTAATGTTATATTCTGATAAGAATATGATAAAACATCAACACATTGTACCATGATGATTATAACAATACTGTGGTTTAATAAATTCCTTTACTTGCTGCTAACATGACTGAAGATAATTTATGTCAACCCAAAAATATGTTTTGTTCAAACAAATTCTAAAAACGTTTGAAACATTTTAAAGTAACTTTTAACTCATTTTCTTTCATTCCATTTGCACATTGTGAATGATTATACCGTATGCATCTATCATTGTAGGTTCCCTCCTCCAACCATGTCCCACACAATGTAAAACAGTAAACTTTAAATATCTGTGGAGACTTTATATGAATATATTGGCTTTGTGGAAGCACATACGAGGTACGGGTCCCTGGAAGGTTGAAGGGTTCAGTGTGATGAGTCTTTTCCTGAGTTCATTCACTCCAACTCTTGTAGCACCTGGACATGGAGAATATATTGTATACACAGTAAATATAGTAGATACTATGAAAATGAAAAGGGGGACACATAATGTGAGAGAAAACAATGGAAACTAAATGATAGTTTACAGATTTCTGTCTCACCTATGAGGATGATGAGGCGGTGGTTCTCCTGCGGGGGGCGCTGGTACAAAGCCACCTCCTCATAGGGGGTGGACAGGGCACTGCTGCTGGGTGAGCAGGAGGTGCAGGACTGTCGTCTCCTCCTGATGGACGTTCTCCTCCAGAGACGGAAACTCTGCCGGAAACCAGCTGGTGAACACAATTGACTCATTCACTCATTGTATCTGGGACACAGTTATAGTGCAATGTATTTTATTAAACTGCTGACAAAGTCTCCAGAGATTAAGTGGAATAACTGATATTGGTACATTGTTATACAACTATACTACATATACAGTATCGTAAACACAAATGTCATCCGAAACACTCATTTATACATTTTTGTTAAATCAAAATACTAAGCAAAAAGCATAATCATGCATGCACTCCCTCTGGTACCTCGTTGTGTTTATTGGTTTATAAACTGAAAAACCCAAATGAATAAATTGTGTCTTACCCAGGTAGATTCCATCAATAATGTCAGAGTCAGCCTTATCTGGAGGAAGGAAACACAACAACTCTTCACTCACGTCATCTGTCAACACAGACGAGCATTCACCTTAACGCCTCAATGAACACATACCCAGGTGTATTTCCTTCAGCTCTGTGGAGATCAGTAACACAGAAGGTTTTGATTCATTTCAGTCTATACACAACATAAAGTATCATTTTTTCATAATAGTTTGTTTACCTGTTACGCTGCGCTTGTCATCAGAGTGTATTTGATAATTCTCTGGAACATGTAAAAGAAAAGTAATTTTTAAAATCACAACAAAATTGCTTCCTTCCACTTGAGCTGTTCCTGTCATGAATATGTCACATACCTGAGACAGTGCTGCATGTTTTAGTGGAAGAAAAGCTCTGGTTGTGGATACTGTGGGAACTGCTTGTCTTGTGTATGTTTATATATATATATATATATATATATATATATATATATATATATATATATATATATATATATAACTATATATGTATATATATATATATATTAATATATATATATATATATATATATATATAAATACACTGTATATACTATATATATTAATATATATATTATATATAAATATATATATATATATAAATTAACTGAAAATATATTATAGCAAAGACAAGTTCAACCACAATTACCATAAATTATAACAAACTACATGGCACATTATTGCTATGCATGACGTAACCATACATTGAGGTCTGTGTGTGAGGTGTACAAATGATAATGATCAACCCTCCACATATGAAGGTTACAAAGTACAGCCCCGACCTATTTATGTCTGTGTTAAACTACATTTTAAACATGAAAGAATTTCCCTTCCACGGATTAATACATTTATAAGCTCCATCACTTGCACAGTAACCGATGCAGCTCTTTGCCTCACCATTCACACCACTTTACAGTATAATACACATCATCAATATCATCACAGACCTTCTGAAGTCACACAAACAGATACTAACTAAACTATTGGACTATTCACCCACCATTATCGTCCTGAGTCACTGAGGACAGACCAGAGAGAAACGTTGTTAAAAGGGTTGTTTATACGTGACCTTTCACAGCATCTCAAGAGGGATAATGGTAATACTGTAAATGATGGTAGTTTTAATGATAAGTGCTTACAGGGTCTGATGCAGGTATGAACCTCTAATGACTGACCCCACCACTGCTCCCTTTGTTTACTGCACAGAGAGATGAGCAATAACACATTTGAGTTGCAGCTAAAAACAACTTGTTTTTCCATCAAAAAAGACAATATTCAGCTTCTTCGTATTGGTTGTAACTAAAGCTGCAACGATTCAGCGGTGAGTCAACTATACATTATGAAACACAGAGGCGTCACCTCTTCAGCATGCTGGCAGAGGGAATCAAACCAGCGCAGGACGTAGCGCAGGGCAGCTTCCTGGCCTGCCACCAGTGTGCGTCCGACTGGTCGACCACTTCCAGCAGGTCTCCTGGGCCGAACGCCACCCCTGCATCGGGGCAGGGGATGGAGGAGTCCTGCAAGGGGGAGTAGTCCACCAACGCCCTCATGTACACCTGACAGACACGGAGGGACGGATTCAAGGACGTTCTCAAAATCTAAACATCATGTCACTCGTCGTCGGTAGATGTTATGAATTGTTAGCGGTTCCATCAAAGCAGTGACGTGCGGTGAGGTTCATGGTTGGTGAGGCACTGACTCCTTTAGTGTCAGATTTACAAATATATAAGCCCAAAAGGGTAGCTTATTCAATTGGCTACTGGTTATTTCATGTCTCATCAGCATTCTCCACCCAACACACACGAGCACGGTACATATTACAGATACGTAAAGGTAAACAAAAGTTTGAAGCAAACCTTTTAGCTCCGCGTTGGTCTACCTGTGTTAATCACGTCCACTTTTGACTGAAAGTCCAACTTTGAGACATTTTTAAGCTTAGATATATAATCCTCTTCCATGTTGGCGGTCTGACGTAGCAAAATACAAAAACAAACGACTCGCCGCTGCCTCGACTCTCGTTTCATCATGTAACAGGAAATAGGCAAATTCAGCGGTTTTGACTATAACATGTTTGAAATTTGTCATACATAAAGATCGGTGGACAAATACTAATATAAATTTGATGTTATCATTATTATTTTCTTTTACTTTTACAAAAACTGTTTTTACTCATGATGACAGGTGAGGCTCTGCCACACCTGCCTCCCCTGACCGCACGTCCCTGCATCAAAGAGACTTTACCCCTCGAGGCCCAAAGTCATTTTAAGTAAATGTGACATGACTGGATAACAGTCCCATGAGATGTCATACTGCACAACCAGTATTGTTACTGCATGAAGCTGATGAAGGTATTTTACATTCTTCTATTCATACTTCTAGTAAAGGTGAGTATTTCTTCCACCACTGGTCAACAGAAACCCATCTGAGGATGTTTGATGGACGTTTCTTACCGACTTCTGTCTGCTGCTGCTCTGAGCTTTATCAGGAATGACTTTGAACAGGATTGTTCCCTGGGAATTCATCTGCAAATACAACAAATACTCGTAAATTGTATTATTATATTTGTTTGTGTGTGTGTATATATATATACATACATATATGTTTCATGTTATATACATATATACTTCATTTTGTATTTTATATTTTACTTGTAAACATCTATATCTTTCATCCCTGTTTTTTATATTTAATATTTTATTCTCGTGTGTTTAGTTTATTGGTGCTGCTACTGTGACGACAAATTGCCCCTTGGGGATTAATAAAGTATCTATCTATCTATCTATCTATCTATCTATCTATCTATCTATCTATCTAAATAACTGAGCAATTGTTTTAATACTCAGATTACAAGATCACAAGTATGACCAGTATGCAGTCACAAAGCTAAACAGGAGCTATACTTTTCAAATTTATTGACTTGTTTGATATTGTGGAGAAATATATTTTTTTATTGTTACAAATGTCATCTCTGGCCTTTATTTTGATTTGACTTGTGTATTTACTTCCCCCTTCAGGAGTCCTACCAGTATCTGGATGACCTGTCCTGGCTCCATACCCGCCACAGGGCTCCCGTTTACCTCCACTAACAGATCACCAGGATAGAGGAGTCCTGGGAAACACATGAAACCATGAAATGTCACATTCTGACTGTGTGTAATGGTATTGCATAAATATTTAATTCCTATTTAATACAGTTTTATCTCACCGCTGCGGTCGGCCAGTCCTCCATGAATCACCCTGGCGATGTAGATCTCTCCCGTTTCCTCGTCCCTCCTAATCGTCGCCCCCTGACATACAGACAATTATTCCAAATTGAGCGACGGTTAGTGGCTGCAGAAGCAATAAGTGACAGTTTTTATGCCCGTTCTGTGTAGAGATTGAGGAGCACATTGGGGAAGAATACAAATGGAGGATGCAAAGGAACTGATGACTGAACCTCTTGAAGCGTGAGCTGATGGAAGGAAATTAGTATTCAGTTTACGCCAATTCAATTGTAACTACTGTCCCGCTGAGTTGTGCATTAAACCACCTGGACTTCCTTTAACTAATTAAAGCTACATTAAGATGAGAAAGGCGATGACTAACATATGGTCTGACAAAAGCATCTGCAATGAATACAAGAGAGGTGATGATGTCACAGTTTGAAGAATAGCTGGTGGAATAAGAGTTGTAATTTTTTTTGTACCTTCAAATATTTAGCGTTTCACTCTTGCAGGCGTAAATCCAGAGATGAAAAAATAAAAGTCTCTGAAAAGTGTTTGTGGTCGACTTGTTCGTCTGCTTCTGGTACGTGGTCTAACTTTGTTCCTTAAACTTATTTACGGGGTTCAAATTCTGATGGAGATTTCTATTGAGTCTATTTTCGACGCCACAGCAGACAAGGAGAGGAGGAGGCTTATTTTGGACCCTACTTCTTCTTCTTCTTCTTCTTCTTCTTGGTTGTCACGCCCCCTGTGCTTTGACAGTCTCGTTGCTCCTCCAGAGCCGCTCCATTGTGGAGCCTCGCCTGTCCGTTACCACCCCCACCATCACCTGCCCCGTGGGGGACGCCAAAGGACACCACCGTCCTCCTGGAGCGCCTGTTCGGTCGTTTCGGACACCTCGATGTCATGAAACCGTCCGCACAGGCACTGACAAACGTGGAGGAAGACGAGGAAGTGCATGAAGAAGAAGAAGAAGAAGAATAGGAGGAGGACGAGAGGCGTCGCGGGTAAGGTGTGGGAGGTTTGCGGACCTCTTTGGGAGACATTGAGGAGACCCTTGGAGGAGGTGGGGGAGGGGTGTGCCGTCTGGGTCTGCGCGGCGCCGACGCCTCCGCGTGTTTGCCGGCCACGATGAGCCCTTGGAGCTTGTCGACCACCTCGGCCAGCAGGTTGAGCGCCTGGGCGTTCTCCTCCACACTGCCGGTGATCATCTCCGTGGCGGCCACCATCTTCTGGCCGAGATGGCGGACGTCTTGAGGGCCACGCTCAATGCTCGTGGCCACCGTCTGGACGGTGGAACGGAGTTCATCCACGCTGCACTGTTTGTGGAGCTCCTGCGGTTGACGCCGTTTTGGTTGCTCCTGCTCGTTTCCCGTCCGCTGCGGCGGCTTCTGGCGTCCATTATGATGGGAAGCGGTAGAGTAGCGGGTCACTGAGGGACGAGTAAGAGGCTCTTCTTGGAGTTTGTTATGAGATCCAAGTTGACGGACATGTTGCCGAGCAGGGGTCGGAAGGGTGCTCACCCCCTGCCGCCGGGTGGAGTGATGAGCTGCAGGACTGGAAGGGGCTGTGTGGGCTCTAAGTGGGCTCATCCCAGTGCAAGAGGGGCTCCTGCCGGGCGTAGGGATGTTCCTCGACTGTCCCCCAGTAGCCCCCTTTTTGTAAAAGTTGGGGGAGTTAGGAAAGCTCAGACTGTAGAATGAGACCGGAGGAGGAGGGTAGGCGTAGTCGTCACTGATCCCACCGGTAGAGGCACCTCCTCCCTCCTTGTGATTGGGTTTCTCTAAAAATGGACCTCCATGTCAGGAGGTGGATGAAGACAAGAAAGAAAGCGGCAAGAGCATTTAAAAATATACATTATTGAAAAAAGAACAGCGTAAAAAAAGAGCCAAAAGGATGGTAGGATGAAAAAGACTGGCGATGACGATCGACACATGGTGAAGATCATAAGTATGATTGTGATTTGAAAGTAACATAATGCATGAACTAATCGATGAACTGGTTGTGGCCTTGATGGATGCTTGATTAAGGAGTTGATTGACAGTCCTCCACCTCTTACCAGTGCAGGAGGCGGGGCTGAAGACGGCAGGAGCTGATTGGTGGAGCCCTTTCTTCCAAAGCTCTGCGGGTTGTGGACGCAAACAGCAGCTTCCGGTCGACTCGTACCGGGGGAGAAAAGGACGTGAGCGGCCTCCCCTCGGGAGGGGCAAAGGCCTGGCTTCGCTTTCGGTGGCTCTAAGCTCCTCCCCCGACCACGCCCTCCTTGCAGGGTCCAGACGGTCCAAAGTGAGGCGACGGAGGCTGCTCCAACGACTACGAATCCCTCGGACTCCGTCTCCTACACTTGCTTTGCGCTCTTCTCTGTTCTTGGTGAACAAAAGATGATGACATATCTTTTCTCATAGATGTAAACGTATGTGTGAGGCAGTTACAGCTCAATAACTATCAACCCTTAGACAAATAACTCTTAATTGACCTGGGAAATTTAGTTATTACATTCAAATGAGTTATTACATTCAAATAAGTTATTACTTTCAAATGATTTATTTAAATCCGACTACATGGCCTCAGTGCGGTACATTACTCCAACATATGGCAGTTATATCTCACTTCATACCATGTCATTTCTAAAGAAGAATATGAAAATTAAATATGAATATGAAAATCTAAAAATCATCATTGAGCTTATTAAGAATTGTGATACAACAAATTATATTCCAATAGTATATACATTATTCTAAAATGAGTATTTTTACTGATGGCACTTTAAGTATATTCTTATTTATAATACTTTTGTACTTTTAGTTTAAATGCAGGACTTTTACACTGATGCTATCTTTAGCTCATTATAAGATATGAATACTTCGGACGTTTTAAAATACATGTAGTGGAAAGAAAATACTTTATTTTCTGAGATTTAATGTAGTAGAAGTATGAAGGAGCGGAACATCAAGCACAGTAAAAGTACCTAAAAGTTCTTGAGTAAACATACTTATTTTCCTTCCATAACTAATATCTAAGTATATATATATATATTTAACTGGGAAACTGGGTTAAATATTTAATATTAGCTCACCATATTATTTTAGAAAGAATATGGATCTTGGCTGACAACGATTTAAGGAGGAATACATAAGATGTGTTCTCAGGTTTGACCAGTTTCAGCATTTTATAACTTCTCTTGTAGAAGTAGTGGAAATGGAAAATAACAAACACGTTGTCTAAGACTTTGTGTTAACTGCGCTAGTAACAAACAAGGGCTCTTTATTTGTATTACCAGCCGATCCTGAAACTAGAATAAAAAACTACAATTAGAAATAGAAAGAAAGCTTATGTCTCACCAGCGGCTGGTTGTTCTTCACCAGACAGACGACCCTCATGGCCTCCTCGCCCTCGGGCATGTCATCAGGCAGAGGCGGCAAAACGGGTCCGTAGTCTGACTGGGCCACACTGTCCTGAGATGATAGGAGGGCCTGAGGGACAGGTGGCACATGCTATAGCAGTGCACCCACACGTTCTGCAAGAGCTCGGATGAGTGATACACACCTGCAGGTGTGGTGAGCTGAGGAGGCTGTAGAGCTCTCTGGCTTCAGCGGAGGGATGGTGGACCGTTTGTATTGTAGCCATGATCTGATGGACAGGAAGACAGACAGACAGACAGACAGACAGAAAGACAGACAGGTAGTTAGACAGGAATACAGGTGCACTCATATCAGATGGAATTAAATGCAGAGAAGAATTTCCCCACTGTGGGATCAATAAAAGCACATTAGTAGAATTTAGTTATGACCAAGGAAATGTTCCTATTGATGTAAAGGCAATGCTTATTTTGGGGGGGGGATTTATTTTATTTTTTCGGTAATTACAATAGTAATAATTGGAATTGTTGGTATTATTATCATGATCATACGTACATGCATTATTCTGAAGACACATATTTCATCACATATTGCATTGTCCTTTCTGTTTAAACATGCACATGCTAATCCCAGTGTCCACAAGATACATACTGATAGTTTTGTTTGTGTGTGTCTCTATGTTTGTGTGTGTCTCTATGTTTGTGTGTGTGTGTGTGTGTGTGTGTGTGTCCGTGTGTGTGTGTGTGTCCGTGTGTGTGCATGTGTGTGTGTGTGTGTGTGTGAGTGTGTGTGTGTGTGCATACACCTCATGTGAGAGTCCCAAGGCACAAGGCAGAAGGGGTGTGGGTGTGGACCTCTCAAACTGCAACAGGCACTCATAAATCTGTAGCGATGGAAACAGGAGATGAGGTCATTGTTTGACAAGTGCATGGTGTGTTTGCGTTAGGGTTTGTCTCGTCGTACCTTCAGCAGAGCGTGCAGCCACGGTGCACTCAGCAGTTCATGCAGAACTTCAGCACCAAAAATGTTTCTGCTGACGGCGAGACTGACGTCCTCCACCACACTGGTCAGCATTTCACCGACACCTGCACAAACACACACACAAACACACACACACACACGCACACACACACACACACACACGCACACACAAATACACAAACAGAACATTTGTATAAATCAGACACCAAAACGTATTGTTTACATTTCACATAGAAGTGGCCCCAACAGAAGAAAAACAAATATTCAAATTACATTTGGTCAATGTCCTTACAATGAATAGTATTGTTGAAACTTTTGAATTTAGAGTTTATTTGTTCTCCCGTCCAGAATATTGAGATCAGTACCCTATGAAGATCGATATATTTTGAGAAAGGCGACGTTACAAATTTCTGTATATTAAACTACCCAACCGGATATATAAATACATTATAATTAGCACAACTCTCACACCTTGTGCCACAGTTAAAACGCTCTACATAGACATTAGTACAGCAGTAATATTATTTCAAAATAGTAAAATACTGACATGGAGCATTTAGTAAAATACTGACATGGAGCATTTACTGCACAATTAATATATTTACCTTTCTGATAGTATTGACTTACCTTAACCTTACTATGGTGTTGAATGTATACTTCTATTTGATGTATAGAGCATTTTCAAAGTGATACTTAAGTAAAGGATCTGAATAATTCTTCCACCTCTGGTTATGTCATGCATCATTTCTGATGAACAGAGTGGCACTACTCAGCTACGGGGAGAAATGCATTTATTCATCACTGCTACAAAAAAGTAAAAGAACAAATACACTGAAGCCTCAACATGTTGAATAGGATGCATTCCACCAGTGAACAATGGACTAAATGGTATTGAAACATGCTGTAATGTTGTGGCAGATGCTCAGGGCTGAAGGTTTCTCCCGAGTAAAGATTGAAAAACAGACTTGTTTGGGCCAGAGAGGATTATCTGACACTGAGGAGTCCTGACCCCCGCGGAGAGACACTAATACCATCTGAATTAGGTTTTACATTATAATCCAATTGTTGCTTACCCCACCCCTAGATTTAGACTCACGTTCAGGATTAAGACTGAATTGAAGTCAGACAATGAACAATGAATGCAATCAATGAAGGTGAGATATAGCGTGCATGTGTGTGTGTGTGTGTGTGTGTGTGTGTGTGTGTGTGTTTTTCTCACCGTCCTCCATTGCTTGTCTCATGGTGATTGTCCAGACTCACCATCAAGGACAAAAAGGGTTTTACTAGAAAAAAAGGAGAAAAACAACAACTGTGAATATGAATCATAAGTCATCATTATCATTACAAACAAATGAGTCTGACAGCAGCGGCCAATAGCTAGCCAACGAGACAGGCTCACATGCACTGTCAGCCATGTGCACGCTAACAGAGAAGTGCTTAAGGAAACAGAAGTTAGCACCTCTGAAATGACCATTTTAATAAAAAACGTGACGCGTTGACATCCGGTAAGTACGTCAAAGTTTAAAACAGGAAGTCTTTCTGACACTTACATCACACATTATTTTGTTTGTCTAAATTTAGAATTTTGATGTTTAAAAACAAAATCTTGCTTTTCCATTCCACCATCTTCATTTCTATGTTTTGCTTCACACGGTTGTTGTTATATTTGGTTTATCGGCCTAAATGTATTTTATGCAACAAAAAGACCAACCTCAAATCTGACTATCAGGTGTGAAAAAACCTAATATCAGTGTTTCTCGTAGATCCTCCGGTGGGGCCCTCCTGGCCGTTCCAAAGTCGAGGCTTAAATCAAAGGGTGACCGTGCTTTTTCCACCAGGGCCCCTCGACTTTGGAACAACCTACCAGAGGAAATAAGGCTGGCAGAATCAATAACTTCTTTTAAATCACTTCTTAAAACCCACTTTTATAGAACTGCTTTTAAGTTTTTATTATAATTGCCTATTTGTTTGGTTTTACTTGTATTCGATGCTTTTATGGCATGGTCTTTTTTGTTTGCCACCATTTAAGTGGTGTCTATGCTTTGTTTATCTGTAGAGCACTTTGTAAACTTTGTTTTTAAAAGTGCTATATAAATAAAGTTATTATTATTATATTATTATTATTATTATTTCTCGTAAGGTTATATATGGATCATCTGAAAATCAAAGAACCAGACTTATGAGGTGAAATGATACATACTTTCTTACATAGTCACTGTTCGTAATACATTAGCAAACGGTTGCTTATTTCCACTTTCAGCAGTTACAGAGCAAGTCTAAAATTCTCTCTCTTTTAGCTCCGTTTTTGGTCTCCACCAACTCCAGTGGAAAATATCTGTCACTTTAGCTGCTAAATGCTCCACGATGTTCACCGGCTGTTCTTTAACTTTCTGTCTGCTGTTTGCTGCGTTGAGTTCATCTGAGCTTTTTTTAATGGGAACATTAAGACAGAACAAAACAGTGCTTGTGCCACAAAACTAGGAGCAAAAATAGTCTCCTCATCATTTGATCCATTGGTAACATAAAATACAACACTCGATAATTTGTTCTCAGAATTAATTTTACTACTTCAAAATTAAAACTCATCGAACTTCCTTCATGTTTGTAATATGCTGGATTGAAGAGTTATTGGTCAAGATTAAATACGATTAAGTGTAATTTTGTTTGGTGGCTAAATTACTCTAATGTTATTTAGAAAGACTAGTATTATCATTTGTATTTCCAATGTCGTAACACAACCGATAAGCTTGGTGATATACCTTTGTGTGTGTTAATAATTAGTAATTTTATAAAATGATGTCACATCCTCCAAAAACAGCAGCCCACAGACAACAAGTAAATGACTTGAATGATTTTTATACAGCTTGTTTGTTATTTTGGTACTTCCTCTGACAGCAGTGAGTTTCTAAATGTGGGCTCATTAGATGTTACGTCTCCTCTTTAGCTTCTTAATTGACTCAGCTTCCGTTTCCAACTACGCTGCGAAAGCTTTCAATAACTATAGATCCAATCACTGACTGAGCAAATCACGCAGCTGCACACATATGCAGACATATTATGTAGAGCTAATTCACGCTGGTTTTAAACACTACACACTCAAACCAAGTTCAATACGCAAGTCTAATTTAACTGTGAAGTTGTCTAAAACTGCGGTGTTTGACCTTTGCCTACAGCAAGAGGGCGGTGTTTAATAAAAGTGTTTAACTGTCCATATTTAACAATTTGTTTTGTAAAAAGCAAGTGACAACAAGCCTATTTCAAAACTCTAACAATACTTAATACAAAGTAATAAAATATAGAAACAACTGTATTGTTTAGACTGACACGTTTCGGCTTGTGATCTTCAGCCAGCCTTTTGCACAGGTGTGTATTTCTGTGTTGGGTGTTTAAGGACCAACTAGGGCGGGTGACCTGAGCTCAACATTTACTTTTAGTTAAAGCACACTAGACAGTTATTTCATGGCCAGATAAATGTTTCTCCAATTACCTTCAGTTCACGTTTTCCTCCCTCACGTTACTTTGTCAAACGAGACTAAATCCTACACTCTTCATAAATCTGTGTCGCTAGAGAGGAACTTTGTTGAATCAGCACTATGAAACTAAACCAAACACCACAGCTTCTGAACTGAGTGACACATTAAACCATGAATTCCCTTCAAACTATTAAAGTTCTCAATTTTGTTTCAGTTAGCTCTGCCAGTAATTACATCCTGCTAACAGAGTCAAAGAAAAGACATTTTAAATGTGTAAAAGCACATTTTACAGGTGAACCAATTCAATATAAAGTAAATTGAACAACTCTGGATATAATCTGCTGTAGTGTTTACATTGTAAATATATTTATATATCATCTGCTTTGATCTATTATCCTGATTTTGATTCTATAAGAAGTGTCAGTTTATTTAATTGATGCAGTTTTGTCCTTTTTTTTCTGAAAAGATTAGATGGTTTGCCATAAATTGTTCTTTGTTTCCAGAATTGTTAAAAATATGAGCGTGATGAACTACGATGGTAACATGGAAAGCATTACGTATGCTAAACATGTTCCAGTTAGCATGATGTTATCGTTTAGCCTCACCGAGCTGCAAGCACGACGACAGAGTCTGACAGGAAGTAGAACTATTGGTCAGAGAGCTCAGTCCTCGACTCTCAAGCACATCCAGTCAAAGCTTTGGAATAAGACCAACTCACCACCTCTTCGTCCTCCTCTTCCTCCGGTGATGTTTAGTGAGTGAGCTGTGAGCTGAACTGAATCAGTGTAACATGCCAGCAGCAGCCAGTGGGGTCTGACATGGATGTGATTTACTACCAAACCAAAACAGACTTTAATCCTCTCTAACCCGATTTAATCCACCAACCACTACACTCTCCCCCTCTCTCTCTTGCTCAACCCCTCTCTTCTCTTTGCTTCCTCAGATTATTTTTTAAATCGTAATCTTTCCCCATCTCTCCTCCTGTCACTCACTCCATCTGTTTCTTCGGTGTGTTCTTCACTCCTTCATTGTGTAACTTCCTCTTTCTATCAGAAACTCGCTCTTACACTCACAGTAAGTACTTCAACAGATCACAAAGCTTCTTAACTCTTTGCTGCTTTTAGTGCACGCTAAAACACACACACACACACACACACACACAAACACACACACACACGCTCAGCACCATCAGGCAACATAGTGTTAAGAGGGCAATAACAGTAGTTGTGATGCATTAAACCCTGCTGCAACATCTGGGTCTTCAAGAGGCCAGCCATTATCAACTGTGTGTGTGTGTGTGTGTGTGTGTTTGTCTGTGTGTGTGTGTGTGTGTGTGTGTGTGTGTGTGCCATCACAGAGTAATGGTCCCTGGGTCACTTCCGGGATTAACACTGATCCTGTAAGAGAGTCCACAGAGAACATGACCGGCAAAAAAGGAGCCATGTCCTCTTGAACCTGTTCGCCCCAAAATATCAAACCTCTGCAGGAAACAGGAAGGGGCCTTTATTGCTGGTAAGAAGGTGAAAAGGGAAGCAAATGTAGATCACTGTTTTTTATGTATTTGTTGGGGGAAACCTGAAAGAAACAGTGGTACAATGGGATATTTGGTTTGGTTTAGTTACACACACAACTTGGTGAGGGAAACATTGGGGTATGGGTAAAAGAATAGTACTTATTGGCGAAAGATGAACTAAATAAAAAAAATGACATCAAAAGCGCTGACCTCACCATTTTGTTGTTTGGGATCACAGAGGTCCCCTGAGGTCTGCACACTGGGACTATTGAGTCATAATTAGCTGACTGGCTGGAGTCAGGCCTCATGAGGCCTGGCCTGTTGTTCACCACAGTGGAGGTGGCTCACTAATGACCCCCACTACAGTATCCTTACACCAGCTGTGTGTTTGTGAGATTGCATCATACTAATTGGATGATGTACGGACACGCACACACACAACATAAATAACTTTTTTAAAAAGTGACTTTGTTACCATAGCAGACTAACTTGATTATAACTAAAACCACAATACAAAAGGTGTTTTTCTTCTCTCCTCAAGTAATGTGTATTTTAAAAGAACATTTCTATAAATCAGACACCAATATGTATTGTTTACATTTCACATGGATGTGGCCCTAACAGAAGAAAATTAAATTATTCAATGTCCTCACAATGTTGAGTAATGTCTAAAATTTAGAATTAGTTTATTTGTTTATCTGTCCAGAATATTGAGATCAATACCCTGTGATCTTTTTCACGATACCTAAAACATGGAGGAAATTTTATATTCAAACTATATAAACCGGAATTTGTCATAATGTGGAGACCCATTCCATTATCCAAACCACTTATCCTATTTAGGGTCGCTGGAGCCAATCCCAGCTGTAACAGTTCAGCTCCGCACCTTATTTTTATTAGTTGTTTTCATCCTGTCTGCCTGTTTCACTCACTATCATGTCATTCCAGATCCTGCTTCCTTTATCATCAGTCCAACTCCGTTCACCTGTTCTCTCACCTGCCTCTGATCAATCCCTCATTCCCTTCACCTGGCCCTCATGTCAGTCTCACCTGTTGCCCATTCCCTCGTTAGTCCCTGTCTACTTAGGTCCCCTCACTTGCTCTTGTCCTCTGCCAAATGGTCTTGTCTTTCCCAGCCCAAGACCTCGTAATTTACATATTGTGTCTATTTATTTCTTAGTCTTCAGTTCCTGATGAGTAAAGATCATTATTTGCAATTCTGTCTCCTGAGTCGTGCCATTGGGTTCACCCTCATAATCTTGTGGCATTAAAATCTGGCCAAGTCATGGACCCAGCACACCTTCCTGCAGCAAGCCGGTTCGAGAGGATGGAGGATGTCCTCCAGCAGCATCAGACACAGATGGTCCGCAGCAGCCCAGGAGCGGACTATGGCGGCGATGACCATCCAGATGCAACAGCTGACTACAGCCCTAACCCACCTCGGAGCCTCTGTGCCATCTCCTGCTTCCCTGCCTCCTGCGCCAACACATAAGCCTTGTGTGGGAACCCTTAAGGTCTACGCTGGAGAAGCTGAGGGCTGCAACCCATTCATCATGGACTGCTCCATCCTGTTCTTCCTGCTGCCCCACACATTGCCGCGGAGGAGGCTACGGTAGCCTTCACCATAAATCACTTGAGCGCACCTGTTGGGCACCACGGAATGGGAGAAAAATACGTCAGCCTGCACTTCGTTCCTACTGTTTTCGGCAGAGCTTTGCAAGGTCTTTAGGGCGGTCTCCAGTGCTCCAGATCCAAGCGGGGGACTGGTGGAATTGTTCAAGGGGGACCGGACTGTGGCAGATTATGCCCTGGAGTTCTGTACGAGGGCACACCTTAACAACTGGAACGAGGCAGTCCAGTGTGACGTGTTCATGACTGGACTAGCGGATTATGTTATGGAAGAACTGATCTCTTTTGGTTTGTTTGCCAATTTGGATGGCTTATTAGAACTGACGTCCTGAGTGGACCTCAGCAGTCAGTTTGCCCGAGCTCTGCATTGTACCTGTCAGGAGTACCTACTGAATACCATGTCTGCTACGAGATCGGCCCTACGACTGCGCCATTAATCTGCGACCAGGCACCACCCCACCCAAGGGCCTCCTGTAATCCTTATCTGCCCCTGAGAGACCACTCTGACCACTCTGACATTTTTTTGTTTGACTGATCACAAGAATCGTGGGACCATTCAGTTCGGCAAGAGACTGAATTCTCGGAAAGCCAGGTGGTCTCTGTTTTTTACCAGGTTTAACTTTTCACTCTGTTACAGTCCCGGGACCCGTAACGAGATCTTTTGGCTTCATTTATGGGCTTTGCTCTATTTACAAAGTGTGAGGTTAACTGAAGGAGGAAAACTCAAAGCTCATCCGCCGTCTTCCGCTCACTCACCCTCAACAGTATGTAACATTGTGAAGTGCGTGAAAGTCTGCTTCGGGCATGAGGGTCAAACAAACACAGGACTTTCTTCCAAGAAACTAGTGTTGGTGTTTGTTGGTGGCGACACGTTGAATTAGTCACGGAAGTCGGTAGTCACGTGACTAGTTTGGCACTCACCAGTGACATGAGTGGTAGTAAGTCAAGTTAATATTAACCACGCTAAGTTTGATTTCTGTACATTGACATGACATCTCAACCAGCTGAAAACTAACTCTTTCGGGGTATCTAGTGCGTTGATCTCAGATAACCGGGATCAGTTTTTGGAAAAAAAGTCCAAGCTGAATATCTGTGTCCGGTCTTCCAGGGTATAGTCCAAGTCCATGGACATTACAGTTCCTGATATCCCTTTGAAAGCACAATGCTCATCCAGCTCCAGCCCTTAAGTCAACACTTGCACGCTAGCCAGCAGGATGCTCCAAAAGCAAACCAAAATGAAAAATTATCCAAAAGGCACCGATACAATTACTTTATTTTTCATCATTCGAGGTTGTTTGGACTACAACAGCTGATAACGTGTAGTGAAAAAGATTGCGCAATGCTTACGTAAAAGAGGTCAAACTATTTAATTAGATCCTTGGTGGGTAAATCAATCTTATAAAAACGTTGAGCGCAAAGACCAAGTGCCTTTCAGGGTGAGGTACCTGTGAATGAATTAGACTCTCATTACAGGTTTACTGGTCATATTATCCTGAGAGTGAGTTTTTTTCATAGTTGTATTTATTTGTTCTTGTTATACATATTGGCTGTCATTATGGATGAGGTAAATGGAACATATATTACTCTTGATGGATATGTAGAAGTTAGCAAATACAGATATGTTTATTTTTTGGTTTTATTCACATTATATATTCTAATTATATGCAGTAATTGTACTATTGTGTACCTTATCTGGAGACACAAAAATCTCCATGAGCCTATGTACATTTTCATTGCAGCTTTGTTGCTGAACTCAATTTTTTTCAGCACTGCTACGTATCCAAAGCTTCTGGTGGACGTTTTATCTGACAAACAGATCACGCCTTTTTCAGCCTGTCTCTTCCAATTTTTTGTATTTTACACTATAGGCTGTTCAGAATTCTTACTGTTGTCGGTCATGGCCTTTGACAGATATGTGTCCATATGTAAACCTCTACAATACCCAACTATCATGACAAACACCACTGTGAGTATGTTCCTGGTTTTTGCTTGGCTTGTGCCTGCCATTCAAATTGCAGTTCAAACAATAATGAGTTCTCAAATAAAACTGTGTGACTTTACACTAAAAGGAATATTTTGTAACAACAACATTTATGAACTTCATTGTGTAAGATCGAGAATAATCGATATATACGGCATTGTTACTTTATTAGATCTGGTAGCTCTTCCTATAATCTTCATAATTTTTACTTACACAAAAATACTTATAATAACCTATCACAGTTGTAAAGAAGTAAGGAATAAAGCGGCAGAGACATGTTTACCGCACCTTTTGGTTCTAAGCGTTTTTTCTTGTATGAGTGCATATGATGTAAGTGTTGCTCGAGTGGAATCTGATTATTCCAAAACGGCACGCTTAATCATGATGCTGCAAATAGTTTTATATCATCCTTTGTTTAATCCACTCATATATGGGCTCAAAATGAAAGAAATTTCCAAACACCTCAAAAGGTTGTTCTGTTCGGCCAAATGATTTGATGTAGTAACACAGATTACAAAGGTACAGACATTTCCTCTAATCTGTCTCTTTTCTGTTTGATATGACAAAGAGTGTCTTGAGCTTGATCAATGTGATGGCTAGTTTTTTTTAAACATTGTATTCAACATAATCAAGTTATCACAGCTGGCATTTAGACTTACCTATACATGTATGCTATGTTATTATTTTGAATTTATTAGGAAAAACCTGAACTCTGTTTACAAGTAATGAAATTCATATATATATATATATATATATATATATATATATATATATATATATATATATGTATATATAATCATTGTTTCTTGGTGTATTGATCAAGCTATATATTGAAATTGAAGATCGTCAATTGTATTAATGCAGATGTTTTAAGAGTACAATGAAAGTGTGTGAATGTCTGTGTTCCAGACAAGTTTCTCTCATAATCCTACTCCATACAGATTGTCATTTTTCTAACACTTCAAACTAACTTATTTTGAGTAGAAATGATAATTGATGTTTCGAGAAGTAACAGCAGTTATATGTGCACGTATCTTCTCAGAAGAAAACATTTAATTTACTTCAAGCTTGGTCTTTAGACCCTTTGCACTTCAACAAAACAGGGGAAGACAAATTATGTATTTTTTTCCATGACAGAAGCCATTATTATTTTAAAATGCACATTTGTTCTACAATACTATTATGTACATATTTTACCTCATATATATATATAATTTTTTTTTTCAATGTCTGTTTATTGTTATACACCTTACACAGACTGAGATTCCTCATATATTTAACGTACCCGGCAGTAAACATTTCTGATTCTCAATCTGATGAAATCCAAATGGATAGACTTTATCTGCATGGAAATGCTGCTGCTATGGTGCCAATCAATACCCTTTTAACCTTCTTGTCTGTGTGTGTGCTTGTGTACATGTGTGCATTTTGGCCCATGGTAAGATATTGGCTCAAGCCCCTCAACTAAATGTGCTCCGACACATTGATAATTTATGAGAAGAGGACTTGTTGACCTGCTCCGAAACATCTCCATGGCAGTTGAGCCTTCAGATCCCGAGAGATGTGTGTTGTTTGCGAGTGTTGGTGTGACTACAACATACGATACTATATGCACAACATATATTGATACTATCACATGAGAAACATAAAAACAGAAGGAAAGCTGCTGTCGTTATTTCCTTAATACCTTTAGTCAACAATTGGCTCGTCTGTAACTGCAGAATACATACAGTGAGACACATTTAAACCTGACCTGAGCTCCGACTGGTCAATGTCGACTGAAGCTGTGTCAGTCTAGGACACTCTAGCTGTTCAATGAGTCGAGCGGGATCTCCCTTTGAATTCCGTTCCACAAAGTTTCGAGGACACTTGGCGCCACTTTCTAGAGCAGTAGTTAGGGCAGTTCATTAATGTATATGCAATAAACACATAGTTAACATTGTGAGTTCATAAACATCCTCAGACTTTAGACAACAGAGGGAAAGAAAAAGAAATCACTCGCAGCAATATTAGCTCATTGCTAAGTACGCCACTAAAGCTACACAGTTCATAAACCAGGTATCAGTGCAGTTCTGTCTCTAGTTGCAAAACCATAGACTACCTAAACTCCCTGCTAGTTTTCAGACACCTGTGGTGGGTACTTATGCTCTAAAACCTGTAGGCTCGGGAAAAAAAAAACATGCACTGGCAACACAGAGAATTAATCACAGGGAATGAAGGGACAAACATGGTTTTATTAAACAAAGGCAAAACAAGAACTACTTCCTCAAAGTGAGGAAGGGACAATACTTACAGTATCAATTGATTTGGCATTCGTAATATTTACAATAAGATGAACCGTACATCAAATGGCACACTATCGAGCACACGTAACAGCAACATCACGCAGCTTGTTCTCTTCTATGGGGCCCACAGGGTCGTCCGGCCGGCTTCTTATCCACCTGCAACTCTAATCAGCTAATTGCCCTCAGCTCTAGGCTCATCTGCAGGCAGGGTCACAGGCAGCAACAGCCACTCGTAACAATGCAAAACAGAAATTAGTATTTGGCAAGACTTCCTGGTACGTCTGAGTATAATAGTGATCACAAAATCACCTTCTTTCTATACTTTGTCACCATGGAGTCTAGTTGCCAAAGACTCTTTTTTCATTTCCCCAGGCATGTGTGATAAATATTGTTTTAACTCTAAGTGAATTAGTCCTACTAGTGCAATGCTTGTTCAAAACATGCCTGTTCAGAACAAACCGAATTCTTGGCCTTGGCTTGCAGCTTTCTCAAAACAACTAAACATGGCGCTACATTGGGTTTCTGAAAAATACATCTGCCATTGTGTCACACACCTATAACATGGCTACGGTGTGGCAAAACCAGCAGGGGCAAACTGTACTGTTCTGGAGGTCGGCAACCTGAATCTGGGGCCCACCACTAAAAATGCATTGAACGGCTATTGATTATAAATACACAAACACTGATTGCCATCAGCTGGACTGATTACCCATCAGACCAGTGACATGAGTGGTAGTAAGTCAAGTTAATATCAACCACGCTAAGTTTGATTTCTGTACATTGACATGACATCCCAACCAGCTACAAACTAACGCTAGAGGGGTATCTAGTGCATTGATCTCAGATAACAGGGATCAGTATTTGGAAAAAGAGTCCCAGCTGAATGTCTGTCGGGTCATCCAGGGTATAGTCCAAGTCCATGGACATTACAGTTCCTGATATCCCTTTGTAAGCACAATGCTCATCCAGCGGCAAACATTCAGTCAACACCTGCACGCTAGCCAGCAGGATGCTCCGAAAACCAAACCAAAATGAAAAATGATCCCAACGGCACCCATACATTTGCTTACTTTTTTAAGTTTAGTTGTTTGGACTACAACAGCTCATAACTTGGAGTGGAAAAGATTGCACAATGCTTACGTAAAAGAGGTCAAACAATTTAATGAGATCCTTGGTGGGTAAAGCAATCTAATAAAAACTTTGAGTGCAAAGACCAAGTGCCTTTCAGGGTGAGGTACCTGTGAATGAATAAGACTCTCCATACAGGTTTGCTGGTCATATTATCATTAAAGTGAAAGTTATTCTCAAAGTTTAATTAATTTATTCTGGTTATACAGATCGGCTGTCATTATGGATGAGGTAAATGGAACATATATTACTCTTGATGGATATGTAGAAGTTAGCAAATACAGATATGTTTATTTTGTTGTTATATTCACATTATATATTCTAATTATATGCAGTAATTGTACTATTGTGTACCTTATCTGGAGACATAAAAACCTCCATGAGCCTATGTATTTTTTCATTGCAGCTTTGTTACTGAACTCCATTGTTTACAGCACTGCTATGTATCCAAAGCTTCTGTTGGACGTTTTATCTGACAAACAGATCATGCCTTTTTCAGCCTGTCTCTTCCAATTTTTTGTATTTTACACTATAGGCAGTTCAGAATTCTTACTGTTGTCGGTCATGGCCTATGACAGATATGTGTCCATATGTAAACCTCTACAATACCCAACTATCATGACAAACACCACTGTGAGTATGTTCCTGGTTTTTGCTTGGCTTGTGCCTGCCATTCACCTTGCAGTTCCAACAATAATGAGTTCTCAAATAAAACTGTGTGACTTTACACTAAAAGGAATATTTTGTAATAACAACATTTATGAACTTCAATGTGTAAGATCGAGAATAATCGATATATACGGCATTGTTAATTTATTAGATCTGTTAGCTCTTCCTATAATCTTCATCATTTTTACTTACACAAAAATACTTATAATAACCTATCACAGTTGTAAAGAAGTAAGGAATAAAGCTGCAGAGACATGTTTACCGCACCTTTTGGTTCTAAGCATTTTGTCTTGTATAAGTGCATATGATGTAAGTGCTGCTCGAGTGGAATCTGATTATTCCAAAACGGCACGCTTAATAATGATGTTGCAAATAGTTTTGTATCATCCTTTGTTTAATCCACTCATATATGGGCTCAAAATGAAAGAAATTTCCAAACATCTAAAAAAGTTGTTCTGTTCAGCCAAAAATGATTTGATGTATTAACACAGATTACAAAGGTACAGACATTTCCTCTAATCTGTCTCTTTTCTGTTTGATATGACAAAGAGTGTCTTGAGCTTGATCAATGTGATGGCTAGTTTTTTTAAACATTGTATTCAACATAATCAAGTTATCACAGCTGGCATTTAGACTTACCTATACATGTATGTTATGTTATTGTTGTGAATTTATTAGGAAAAACCTGAACCCTGTTTACAAGTAATGAAATCCATATGTATATATATCATTGTTTCTTGGTGTATTGATCAAGTTATATATTGAAATTGAAGAACGTAAATTGTATTAATGCAGATGTGTTAAGAGTACAATGAAAGTGTGTGCATGTCTGTGTTCCAGACCCGTTTCCTGTTTTAATCTTACTCCAAACAGATTGTCATTTTTCTAACACTTCAAAATGACTTATTGAGTAGAAATGATAATTGATATTTAGAGCAGTAAAAGCAGTTATATGTGCACGTATCTTCTCAGAAGAAAAAAAATATTTACTTCAAGCTTGGTCTTTAGACCATTTGCACTTCAACAAAACAGGGGAAGACAAATTATGTATTTTTTTTTCCATGTCAGAAGTTCAATAGTAAAAAGCCTGCTATGTTAGTTTGCATCAATAATTATTATTTGTTAAATGCATGAGGAGTGTAGTGGCAGAAGTTGATGCAAATGTGGGAGTCGACAAGATATGCACAGCTTTTCTTATTTAAATATGTTTGCCATTATTATTTTAAAATGCATATTTGTTCTACAATACTATTATGTATTATGTTTTACCTCATATATATATATATATATATATATATATATATATATATATATATATATATAAATATAAAATTTAAACACATCCTTTTTTTTTCATGTCTATGTTTATTGTTATACACCTTACACGGACTGAAATTCCTCATATGTTTAACGTACCCCGCATTAAACATTTCTGATTCTCAATCTGATGAAATCCAAATGGATAGACTTTATCTGCATGGAAATGCTGCTGCTATGGTGCCAATCAATACCCTTTTAACCTTCTTGTCTGTGTGTGTGCTTGTGTATATGTGTGCATTTTGGCCCATGGTAAGATATTGGCTCAAGCCCCTCAACTAAATGTGCTCCGACACATTGATAATTTATGAGAAGAGGGCTTGTTGACCCACTCCGAAACATCTCCATGCCAGTTGAGCCTTCAGATCCCGAGAGATGTGTGTTGGTGTGACTACAACATATGATACTATATGCACAACATATATTGATGCTATCACATGAGAAACATAAAAACAGAAAGAAAGCTGCTGTCGTTATTTTCTTAATACCTTTAGTCAACAATTGGCTCGTCTGTAACTGCAGAATACGTACAGTGAGACACATTTAAACCTGACCTGAGCTCCGACTGGTCAATGTCGACTGAAGCTGTGTCAGTCTAGAACAATCTCGCTGTTCAAAGAGTGGAGCGGGATCTCCCTTTGAATTCCATTCCACAAAGTTTCGAGGACACTTGGCGCCACTTTCTAAAGCAGTAGTTAGGGCAGTGCATTAATGTATATGCAATAAACACATGGTTAACATTGTGAGTTCAAAAACATCCCCAGGCTTTAGGCAACAGAGGGAACGAAAAATAAATCACTCGCAGCAATATTAGCTCATTGCTAAGTACGCCACTAAAGCTACACTGTTTATAAACAAAAGGATAAGGATAAGGAAAAGGATATGGAAGGAAGAATGATATGTTTGGAAGCTAAAATTGATGGAATCAAAATAAATCTATGTAATATATATGCCCCGAACATTGAAGACCCAGAATGTGTTCATGAAGTAAATAAATCAGTGGGGAACATAGTTGATGGGCACACAATCTCAAGTGTCTCAGACTGCTCAATAGGAACCATAGCATTGACCGATCATGCAGCAGTCCAGCTAGAATTAGTATTGGTAAAGAAAAACCGATGGAGGATGAACATATCTCTTTTCCAGGATCCAGGATTTAGCAATTTAATGATAGAGGAACTTGACAATTTCTTTCTGTGGAACACTGGCTCAACAGATAAAGTTGGAACAGTATGGGAGGCCTCCAAAGCTTATATAAGGGGGAAAATAATAGCTTATTCCAGTAGGAAAAAAAGGGAGAAAGTTAAAATTTTAAGTGACCTAGAATCTCAGCTCAAAGATTTAGAAAAAAACCCTGTCCACAAATAACACTGATTTATTGCTTAAACAATGGTGTGACCTCAAATTTAAATTAAATGAAATATATAATAAAAAAGCACAGTATGAGTGGTGAAAAATCTGGGAAACTATTAGCCAGACAACTCAAACAAAAAGAGGCAAGTTACGCTATACCAGCGGTTAAAAATTAAATTGGGATATTGATGACAAATACAAAGGAAATCAATGGCATATTTGCAAGTTTTTATAGTGAACTCTATAAATCGGAGGCTGATCCAGAAGTGGATAATTATGAGACATTCTTCTCTAAAATAAACCTCCCAGAGATATCAATGGATCAGAATTTTTTTTGGACAGCCCCATAACAGTAGAAGAGGTCAAGGCTGCTATCGCTCTCATGAAGCCTGGAAAATCACCTGGGCTAGATGGCTTTCCTGCCGAATATTATAAAAACTATGTCGAGAAATTGGCTCCCATCCTGACAACGGTTTATGAGGAATCATTCTCATTGGGAGAGCTACCAGGAACATATAACGACGCCCTGATATCTTTAATTGTTAAAAAAGATAAAGATCCGACCGAACCGGGAAGTTATAGACCTGTGAGCTTAATTAATGTAGACTGCAAAATCCTAACAAAAAATTTAGCAATGAGACTAGAAGATATCCTACCACGATTAATACATTCTGACCAAGTAGGATTTATAAAGGGAAGATCATCTGCAGACAACATCAGACGTCTGCTACATTTTATACAGCTTAATCAGGGGGAAACCACTACCATAGCTGCATTCTCTTGGATGCCCAAAAGGCATTTGATAGGGTGGAGTGGAACTTTTTGCGATATACTCTTAAACGATTCGGGTTTGGAGAAACATTTGTTAAATGGGTGAACGTAATTTATTCAAATCCACGAGCAGCAGTGATGACAAATGGAATGATATCCCCCTTTTTTAATATAGAGCGAGGTACCAAACAGGGAGACCCTCTAAGCCCCCTTCTCTTCACACTATTCTTAGAACCTTTGGCTATTGCAATAAGGACAGAGGCGGGTATTAAGGGGGTCATACAAGGGGAAGAGGAACATAAAATGTTTATGTATGCAGATGACATTTTATTATTGATCAAGGATCCTTTGATGTCAATCCCTAATGTTTTATCTACAATTGAGTCCTTCTCAAAAATATCAGGTTATAAAATAAATTGGCAAAAGTCTGAATGCACGCCGATATCAAGAGGATGTATTCTATCAACGGTCAATTTATCCCAGTTCAAATGGATCCCAAGGGGACTAAAATATTTGGGTATTAGGCTGTGGTCAGATATAGAAAATATAATCTCTATTAATATGCTTCCTTTAATACAAAAATTAGGACTAACTTTGACAAATGGAAAGTATTCAATCTTACCTTATGGGAAAAAAATAATATCATTAAGATGGTGGTCGCTCCACAATTTAATTACATCTCTATGATGATCCCAGTAACCATATCCGAGGAGATCTTGAAACAACATAACCAGCTATGTAAAACATTTTTATGGAATAACAAAACACCTAGAATTGGTATGAAAAAACTCTGGGCCTCAAGAGATAATGGGGGATTGGCTCTTCCAAATATGGAATTATATAGCATAGCATTCGAAATACATAAAATTGCACGACACTGGGCAATCCAATCCGGCATGGGTAAAGATGGAAGGGGAACTAGCCTCTCCACTCCAGGTTATGGACTTGCTATCTCAGAAACACACATCGGAAACCGACCAAAGAAATCTAGTAGTACAACACTCCAAGTGGGCATGGGCAAGGGCACATAAGATTCTGGAGATTTCTCAATACTCAAAAAAACGATTCAAGCCCTTCTTAGAGGTAACTCAATTAAATATTATTTAAAACATTGAAATAAATCAATTACAAAACGAAGATATTTATATTTCATGGGTGTAACACAAAATGTAGGAATACTTTCATTTATTAGATTTATTTAGGTTTCACTCACAAAAACGATTCAAGTCTTCTTAGAGGTGACTCAATTAGATATTGTTTAATATATTGAAATAAATTAATTACAAAATGAAGATATTTATATTTAATTGGTGTAACACCAAATAAAGGAATTCTTTCAATTCAAAATTAATGTGTTTAATTTGCGCAGGGGCCGGCTGAAAATCGGTTGTTTTCACAAGGTGAACACACTTGACTGGACTGGACTGGTGTAGTGGGTAGCACTGTCGCCTCCCAGTAAGAGGGTTGTGGGTTCGATTCCCGGTCAGGGCGGTCCTATTGTGTGGAGTTTGTTCTCAGTGTGGCTTCCTCTCAGTCCAAAGACATGCAATCAGGTTAATTAATCTGAGATTTGAGAGTGAATGGTTGTATGTCTCTATGTGACCCCTGGATGGACTGATGGCCTGTCCAGGTGACCCCTCGCCCAATGTCAGCTTGTGTCGGCTCCAAAGACCCCAATGAGGATAATCGGTACTGAACAGAATATTTAATTTATATTTTGAGTTGGAGAAACACAAATTAATTTAATTGAATGAATATAGTTATTTTATTTTAGATGTGTTTGATAAAAATGAGTTGGACTAACTCAATTACATTGTATTGCACTGATGTGCTAAATTTGAGTTGGAGTTGCGTATAAGTATTGGATGGAAAACCTGCCAACACTTTAATTGAGTTCATCCAATGACTGATCTTTGAGTGTACAAACAAAGCTATTCCTCCACTTGGAATAACCCTCACATCTGCTTAGGGAAAAAAGTATTTATATGGGATACATGGCTGGCAAAAGGAGTACATGTTATCAAAGATCTCTACAGAGATGGCTCATTTAAATCATTTGAGGATCTTAAAGAAACGTTTAACTTAGATGAGAAGGGGGATTTCTGGAAATATTTACAGTTGAGGAGTAGCATGGGGGCTGGATTCGGACTGAAAATAGAAATGAAAGAAGAAAATAAGATTCAGGAGTTCTTAAATGCTCCCCGTACCCAACAATCTGCCTCAATTTTTTATTGAAAACGACGAATATTCAAGTTGGGATGTGCGATGGACTGAGACTAGTATGGCAAAAAGATCTTCATACTGAGATAAGGGGACATGTATGGCAAGATATAATATTGAATGTAGGCTGGGCTACAAGGGATGCAAGAAGCAAGTTTACTCATTATAAAATTGTACACAGATATTATTTTACACCTTTGAAACTGTATAAAATGGGATTGAGGCAAGATCATAAATGTTGGGAATGTAATCTAGAAATGGGCACTTTTCTACATGCTATGTGGGAGTGCTCTAACGTGTGGCCTTTATGGAAGGCTGTGCTGCATACATTAGAAGGGTGGCTCAAACGGCCTCTAACAGAATCCCCACAACTGTGTTTATTAGGGGACACATCACTGTTGCCCCCAGGCCTCACCAAAGCAGAAATTAGACTCTCATTAACGGGTTTCATGGTGGCAGCGAGGCTTATCCTGAGAAACTGGAAGAGCCCACTATACGGCCACATTCACAGAATGGCTAAAACTCATGACGGAGACGGCCGCTTTTGAGAGTATGATTGCCAGGATGAAGAACAGTTCAAGCCAAACTGACCAAGCATGGAAAAGTTTGATGGCTTTTATTACAAATTAGAGGAGGGGTCAAATAGTCAGGGGCTGGGCTTGGGTTTTGAGGGGATTGCAAATACAGATGCAGGGTCGTGCATGTATACTTACAAGTAAAAGATAATTAAGGGGGTGCCAGGATTGTTGTTGTTGTTTTTTTCTTTGTTTTTTTCTTTGTTTTTTGGAGGGGGGGAGGTTATGTGTATATGTGTGTGTATGTATGTGTGTGTGTGTATCTGTATGATGTGTGTGTATATGTATGTATGTATGTGTGTGTGTGTGTGTGTGTGTGTGTGTGTATGGATGTAGGTGCATGTATGCGTGTGTATGTATGTGTATGCGTGTATATATATATATATATATATATATATATATATATATATGTGTGTATGCATGTGTATATGTATGTGTATGTATGTGTGTACATGTGTATGTATGTATATTTATATGTGTATATATATATATATATATATATATATGTGTGTATGTGTTTATATCTGACGTCTTTGTAATTGTTCTATGTTTATATCACTAAACAAATAAAATAATTTTATACAGCACTTTTCAAGTCACTCAAAGTCTCTTTACAGAGTGCAGTACCTGGGATACGAACCCAGGACCTTCTTGCTGTGAGGCGACAGTGCTAACCACTGAGCCACCATGCTGCAAGTGACAAAGAAGCAGTAAATTCCATGCCTCTTATCTCCTTCCTGGGTTACATCGTGGGACAGGGGATCGTGCAGATGGACTCTTGCCGTTAAGCTGGCCCTTGAAGAGTGGAGCCACTGGCTTGAGGGGACCAGTCTGCCATTTGTGTATGGACTGATCACAAGAATCCCGGGCACATTCAGTTCGCCAAAAGACTGAACTCTCGGAAAGCCAGGTGGTCTCTGTTTTTTATCCGGTTTAACTTTTCACTCTGTTACAGGCCCGGTATCTGTAACGTCAAGCCAGACGCCCTGTTCCGCCAGTTTGTGGACAAGGGGAATTCCATCCTTTGCGATGACAACATCCTTTCTGTCCCCGTCTTGGTTGCCTCACCTGGGAGGTAGAGGAAAGAGTCAAGGCTGCCCTGGAGGCCCAGCCCGGCCTGAGCTCCTGATAGCCTGTTCGTTCCCCAGACCCTGAGATCCGAGGTTCTCCAGTGGGCCCATAGCTCCAAGCTCACTTGCCATCCTGGGAGCCAGCGTACTAGGGATGCCTTGCAGCAGAGGTTCTGGTGGGCTACTCTGGAGAAGGACACCCGGTAATTCGTCAACGACTGTCCTATCTTCAACTGGCACAAACCTTCCCACCAGGCTGCCACTAGTTTCCTGCATTCGCTGTCTGTGCCCCATCGGCCCTGGTCTCACATCCTCCTGGACTTTGTTACCGGTCTCCCACTGTCCAACAAACACAACCAATCTGTTTTGGGACGTCAGGATTCGTCCCTTTGTGAGGGGATCCTGTAACAGTTTAGCTCCACACCTTCTTTTTATTTATTGTTTTCATCCTGTCTGCCTGTTCCACTATTATGTCACTACTAGCCACTACACCACAGTGCTTCCCCTAAATGTGGAGACAATTTATAAAAATCTTGGTGTTTTATTCCACAGCCCTAAAACCAAATGAACTGAATAAAACTATTCTGATATCTTTTGACTTCATTTACGGCCTCTGCTCTTTTCACTGAGTGAAAGGCTAACTGAAGGAATAAAACTCTCAGCTCAGCCGCCATCTTCTGCTCGCTCACCCTCAACAGTATGTAACATCGTGAAGTGCGTGAGTCTGCTTCGGGCATGAGGGTCAAACAAACACAGGACTTTCTTCCAGGAAACTGGTGTTGGTGTTTGTTGGTGGCGACACGTTGAAATTGGTCACGGAAGTCGGGAGTGACGTGACTAGTTTGTCACTCACCAGTGACATGAGTGGTAGTAAGTCAAGTTAATATCAACCACGCTAAGTTTGATTTCTGTACATGACATCTCAACCAGCTAGAAACTAACGCTAGAGGGGTATCTAGTGCATTGATCTCAGATAACAGGGATCAGTAGTTGGAAAAAGAGTCCCAGCTGAATGTCTGTCGGGTCATCCAGGGTATAGTCCAAGTCCATGGACATTACAGTTCATGATATCCCTTTGTAAGCACAATGCTCATCCAGCGGCAGCCCTTCAGTCAACACCTGCACGCTAGCCAGCAGGATGCTCCAAAAGCAAACCAAAATGAAAAATTATCCCAAAGGCACCCATACATTTGCTTACTTTTTAAAGTTTAGTTGTTTGGACTACAACAGCTCATAACTTGGAGTGGAAACGATTGCGCAATGCTTACGTAAAAGAGGTCAAACAATTTAATGAGATCCTTGGTGGGTAAATCAATCTAATAAAAACGTTGAGTGCAAAGACCAAGTGCCTTTCAGGGTGAGGTACCTGTGAATGAATAAGACTCTCATTACAGGTTTGCTGGTCATATTATCATTAAAGTGAAAGTTATTCTCAAAGTTTAATTCATTTATTCTGGTTATACATATCGGCTGTCATTATGGATGAGGTAAATGGAACATATATTACTCTTGATGGATATGTAGAAGTTATCAAATACAGATATGTTTATTTTGTTGTTATATTCACATTATATATTCAAATTATATGCAGTAATTGTACTATTGTGTACCTTATCTGGAGACACAAAAACCTCCATGAGCCTATGTATTTTTTCATTGCAGCTTTGTTACTGAACTCCATTGTTTACAGCACTGCTATGTATCCAAAGCTTCTGTTGGATGTTTTATCTGACAAACAGATCTCGCCTTTGTCAGCCTGTCTCTTCCAATTTTTTCTATTTTACACTATAGGCAGTTCAGAATTCTTTCTGTTGTCGGTCATGGCCTATGACAGATATGTGTCCATATGTAAACCTCTACAATACCCAACTATCATGACAAACACCACTGTGAGTATAATCCTGGTTTTTGCTTGGATTGTGCCTGCCATTCACATTGCAGTTCCAACAATAATGAGTTCTCAAGTAAAACTGTGTGACTTTACACTAAAAGAAATATTTTGTAATAACAACATTTATCAACTTTATTGTGTAAGATCGAGAATAGTCGATATATTCGGCATTGTTACTTTATTAGATCTGGTAGCTTTTCCTATAATCTTCATCTTTTTTACTTACACAAAAATACTTATAATAACCTTTCATAGTTGTAAAGAAGTAAGGAATAAAGCGGCAGAGACATGTTTACCGCACCTTTTGGTTCTAATATATTTTTTTTGTTTGAGTGCATATGATGTAAGTATTCCTCGTATGGGATCTAATTATTCCAAAACGGCACGCTTAATACTGTTTTTGCTAATAGTTGTATTTCATCATTTGGTTAATCCACTCATATATGGGCTCAAAATGAAAGAAATTTCCAAACACCTCAAAAGGTTGTTCTGTTCGGCCAAATGATTTGATGTATTAACACAGATTACAAAGGTACAGACATTTCCTCTAATTTAGTCATGAAGAGGTGTGAATTCTTGAAAGGTATTTAATGTACTTATTTCCATGGCAAGCCGTAAAGAGTCTCTTTTCTTTTTGATATGACAAAGAGTGTCTTGAGCTTGAACAATGTGATGGATAGCTATTTAAAAACATTTCATTCTACATAATCAAGTTATCACAGCTGGCATTTAGACTTACCTATACATGTATTTTATGTTATTGTTGTGAATTTATTTGGAAAAACCTGAACTCTGTTTACAAGTAATGACATCCATATGTATATATAATTTATTAGGAAAAATCTGAACCCTTGTAAAGAAGTAAGGAATAAAGCGGCAGAGACATGTTTACCGCACCTTTTGGTTCTAATATATTTTTGTCTTGTATGAGTGCATATGATATAAGTGCTCCAAAACGGCACGCTTAATAATGTTGTATGTATATTTAGAGAAATTTCCAAACACCTCAAAAGGTTGTTCTGTTCGGCCAAAAGATTTGATATAGTAACACAGATTAAAAAGGTACAGACATTTCTCTTTTCTGTTTGATATGACAAAGAGTGTCTTGAGCTTGATCAGTGTGATGGCTAGTTTCTTTTAAACATTTTATTCAACATAATCAAGTTATCACAGCTGGCATTTAAACGTACCTATACATGTATGTTATGTTAAACAATGATATATATATATATATATATATATATATATATCATTGTTTCTTGGTGTATTGATCAAGTTATATATTGAAATTGAAGAACGTCAATTGTATTAATGCAGATGTGTTAAGAGTACAATGAAAGTTTGTGTATGTCTGTGTTCCAGACAAGTTTCTCTCATAATCCTACTCCATACAGATTGTCATTTTTCTAACACTTCAAACTAACTTATTTTGAGTAGAAATGATCATTTATGTTTCGAGCAGTAACAGCAGTTAGGTGTGCACATATCTTCTCGGAAGAAAAAAAAAGTTTATTTCAAGCTTGGTCTTTAGACCCTTTACACTTCAACAAAACAGGGGAAGACAAATTATGTGTGTCTTTTTTTCCATGTCAGAAGTTCAATTTTAAAAAGCCTGTTATGTTGGTTTGCATCAATAATTATTATTTGGTAAATGTATGAGGAGTGTAGTGGCAGAAGTTGATGCAAATTCAGGAGTCGACAAGATATGCACAGCTTTTCTTATTTAAATATGTTT
Source organism: Liparis tanakae (assembly GCA_036178185.1). Lineage (NCBI taxonomy): Eukaryota > Metazoa > Chordata > Actinopteri > Perciformes > Liparidae > Liparis > Liparis tanakae. The sequence goes on from CM070107.1 coordinate 14,470,427, forward strand.
GCCATTATTATTTTAGAATTCATACTTGTTCTACATTACTAGTACATGTTTTACCTCATTATATATATATATATATATATATATATATATATATATATATATATATATTTAATTTATAGATGGATTATATATATTATACATATAATTTTTTTTATGTCTATGTTTATTGTTATACACCTTACACGGACTGAAATTCCTCATATGTTTAACGTACCCCGCATTAAACATTTCTGATTCTCAATCTGATGAAATCCAAACGGATAGACTTCATCTGCATGGAAATGCTGCTGCTATGGTGCCAATCAATACCCTTTTAACCTTCTTGTGTGTGTGTGCTTGTGTACATGTGTGCCTTTTGGCCCAACTAAATATGACCTAAGATGGTAAGATATTGGCTCAACTAAATGTTTTTGGGAAGAGGGCTTGTTGACCCGCTCAGAAACATCTCCATGGCAGTTGAGCCTTCAGATCCCGAGAGATGTGTGTTGTTTGCGAGTGTTGGAGTGACTACAACATACGATACTATATGCACAACATATATTGATACTATCACATGAGAAACATAAAAACAGAAGGAAAGCTGCTGTCGTTATTTCCTTAATACCTTTAGTCAACAATTGGCTTGTCTGTAACTGCAGAATACGTACAGTGAGACACATTTAAACCTGACCTGAGCTCCGACTGGTCAATGTCGACTGAAGCTGTGTCAGTCTAGGACACTCTAGCTGTTCATAGAGTGGAGCGGGATCTCCCTTTGAATTGCGTTCGACAAAGTTTCGAGGTCAGAAGCCTTGGCACCACCTTCTAAAGCAGTAGTTAGGGTAGTGCTTTAATGTATATGCAATAAACACATGGTTAACATTGTGAGTTCAAAAACATCCTCAGGCTTTAGGCAACAGAGGGAAAGAAAAAGAAATCACTCGCAGCAATATTAGCTCATTGCTAAGTACGCCACTAAAGCCACACAGTTCATTAACAAGTATCACTGCAGTTCTGTCTCTGTAGTTGCAAAACCATAGACTACCTAAACTCCCTGCTAGTTTTCCGGTGCTACCTGTGGTGGGTACTTATGCACTAAAACCTGCAGGCTCCGGAAAAAAAACCATGAACTGGCCACCCCGAGAATTAATCACAGGCAACGAAGGGACAAACATGATTTTATTAAACAAAGGCAAAACAAGAACTACTTCCTCAAAGTGAGGAAGGGACAATACTTACAGTATCAATTGATTTGGCAGTCGTAATATTTACAATAAGATGAATCGTACATCAAATGGCACACTATCGAGCACACGTAACAGCAACATCACGCAGCTTGTTCTCTTTTATGGGGCCCACGGGGTCGTCCGGCCGGCTTCCCCGGCTTCTTATCCACCTGCAACTCTAATCAGCCAATTGCCCTCAGCTCTAGGCTTATCTGCAGGCAGGGTCACAGGCGTCACCGACATGGATCCTGTGGAGAGAGCGCAGCGACAACCACTCGTAGCAATACAAAACAGAAATGAGTATTTGGCAAGACTTCCTGGTACGTCTGAGAATATCAGTGATCACAAAATCACCTTTTTTCTTAATATACTTCGTCACCATGGAGTCTAGTTGTCAAAGACTCTTTACTTTTCATTTCCCCAGGCATGTGTGTTCATTATTGTTTTAACTCTAAGTGAATTAGTCCTACTAGTGCAATGCTCGTTCAAAACATGCCTGTTCAGAACAAACCGAATTCTTGGCCTTGGCTTGCAGCTTTCTCAAAACAACTAAACATGGCGCTACATTGGGTTTCTGAAAAATACATCTGCCATTGTTTCACACACCTATAACATGGCTACCGTGTGGCAAAAACCAGCAGGGGCAAACTGTACTGTTCTGAGGTCGGCAACCTGAGTCTGGGGCCCACCACTAAAAATGCATTAAATGGCTATTGATTAATTATAACGTTTAGATAACGCCACCTTCCTAAAATAATGGCCTGACAATTTTTTTTTAAACATTTCTTTTGCCTAAATCATCTCCTCGTGATACTCGCCACCTCTGGTAGAATCTCCCTCATCCTCAGTTGAATTATGTTATTCTACCCCTGTAGTATTTATATATCACAATATCATTGGATCAATATGTGGGCAAGTTTTTTGTGTTTTCTGAAATACCTGTAAAAATGACGTAGAACATTATTTTAGGACGGTGACGATATACTGCGGTGTTACGTACACTGGTCTACATTTATTGTTTTGTGTTGTGTTTTGTTTCAAGTTTCAAGTTTCAAGTCTTTTATTGTCAGATGCACAGAATGACACAGGGTCACACTGGGCACTGAAATTCTTAGGACAAGGCACCACACAACAACTACCATAGCATAACACACAACCATAATACAACATAACGTAACATGACATAGACTCTGTACAAGTACTGACACATATAATAACCTACTAAATATGCAAGATAATATACAATACAACATGCTAAGACATATACCAAACCTATACATATAATACTAACCTATATACATATAACATATAATACACATATAGTAACAAACAATAAACTAAACTAAACTAATAAACTAAACTAAACTACAGACAATGGGAGCGCAACAATTCTGGTAGCTATGTACTTGCCGTGCAAGTGTAAGTACAAGCAGTGTATGAAAGTGACAATGACTGTAAGTGACGAGTGCAAAAGTGTCGATAGTGTGTCAATGTCCATTTAGCAGCCTGATGGCTCTCGGGAAGAAACTGTTCTCCAGTCTTTGTGTGCGAGACCGGAGACTACGGTAGCGCCTTCCCGAAGGCAGCGGGGTGAACAGTCTGAAGGCGGGATGGTGGCAGTCCTTTAGGATCCTGCTAGTTTTCCTGAGGCATCGTGTGCGGTATGTATCCTGCAGGGCTGGGAGCTCCCTACCGATGATGAACTCCGCAGTCCTGACCACACTACGTAGGGCCTTGTGGTCCTTGGCTGTGCAGCTCCCGTACCACACGGTGATGCACCCAGTCAGGATGCTTTCTATGGTGCATCTGCATCTGTATTGGTGAGGATGACTGAATCCATGCCAAACTTCTTCAGTCTCCTTAGGGAGAAGAGGCGCTTCGGGGCCGCTTTGACCACCTTGTCTGTGTGAGCAGACCAGGTGAGGTGTTTACTGATGTTGACCCCGAGGAACCTGAAGCAGCTGACCATTTCCACTGCAGAGCCGTTGATATGCAGGGGTGCGTGCTCCTCCACCTGCCGTCTCCTAAAGTCCACAATCATCTCCTTTGTCTTGCTGATGTTGAGAGAGAGGCTATTGTCCTGACACCATGTAGTCAGGGTAGCAACCTCCTCTCTGTAGGCTGACTCATCATTGCCAGTGATGAGGCCCACAATGGTTGCATCATCAGCAAACTTGACAATAAGGTTGGAGCTGTGCGTAGCTACACAGTCATGTGTGAACAAGGAGAACAGGAGGGGGCTGAGCACACAGCCCTGGGGGGTACCTGTGTTGGTGATCAATGTGGATGAGGTGTGGTCACCGATTCTCACCACCTGTGGCCTCCCCGTCAGGAAGTCGAAGAACCATTTGCATAGGGAGGTGCTTATTCCCAGGTCTACGAGCTTCGAGACGAGTCTGGAGGGGATGATGGTATTGAATGCTGAACTGTAGTCAATGAACAGCATCCTCACATATGTATTCCCTTTGTCCAGGTGGGTGAGGGTGGTGTGCGTGGTCACGGCTATGGCATCGTCTGTAGACCTGTTGGACCGGTATGCAAACTGCATAGGGTCCAGGGTGGGAGGCAGCAAGGAGCAGATGAAGGATTTGACTAGCCGCTCAAAGCACTTCATGATCACCGAGGTCAGTGCTACCGGGCGGTAGTCATTCAAGCAGGTGACCTTGGTGTTCTTGGGCACAGGAAGGATGGTAGTCTGTTTGAAGCATGCGGGAAGTACAGACAGGCTGAGGGAGAGGTTGAAGATGTCGCTGAATACCCCCGCTAGCTGGTCAGCGCAACCCCTGAGGGCCCTACCTGATATGCCATCCGGGCCAGGTGCCTTGCGAGGGTTGATCTTATTGAAGCAGCGCTTCACCTCGGCTACAGTTATAGTAGGCACACCACTGGATGGGCCTTGGTCTTGTTTTGTGTTGTTGCTTTGTCTCCCCCTCCTAGTGTCATTCTCATATTTCACAGACGTGCACACCTGGTTCCAGTCATCAAATCATCACACCTGTTCCTGATCCCCCATCAACCATTCCCCTTTAAGTAGTCCTGTGTTTGTTTAGAGTGTGGGTCGGTTTTGGTAAAACTCTACTGTTTCCCTTTGTAACAGCCTACTTTTCCTGTGGCTTGTTTGAATTCCTTTTTGTTGCGCGCACAGGGTCAATAAGGACAGGTGGTTTACATGCTACATACATGTAGGTTTACTTGTTGTTAATACGCTAGGCTAGAGTGAGCACCACCCACTGTACTTTTGGGTGCACAGCACCTGTAATGGGGGGGGCGTGGGTTTTGTTATGTTCTTTTCTTTGGTGCCACTGACAGTCCTTGTTGGTCCCTGTGTTGCTGCTTGTTAATAAATACTTTTATTATAACTTTTGAGTCCTGATTTGGTGTGACTGCGCCCTCACTTAAACAAACCTGCTGCCCTTATGTTGCGTCCCACTTTTGAGCCACCTGGAGGCGTAACATGCGGGATTGGAAATTCACAACAAACACAACAACTGCTCCAACTAATCGGCGGAAGGGAAACATGTATTACTTCAAGCCTCGAGAATCAAGTTGTTTATTGAGCTTATTCTTTAGTTTAGTTTAATGAGATCCATAGAGGATGAATTAGCAGAGCTTCCAACTTTTCAAAAAACCTTGGAGTGAGATTTTGTCGGGGGTGACCAAAATGTTGACGCGCACGCAGCCACACGCGGTGGTGGCTCAAATATCAGGAAATTTGAATTAATTTGGCGTTGTACCCATGTTGTACCTGCATTCTGGCCTGGCAAATGTCTTTTACGAGGCATCTTTGCTACCTTAAAGAATTTAAATGTTTTTAATAACTCTACTCTCATTTACAAAAACATGTCTAATTCTATTGCACAAATGTCCTGTCTTCATGTTAAATTCTTTAGAATACATCTTACTTGTTCAAAGTATTGTTTTGAAACAAATTGAGAGGGTCCTTTTCCTAGGCCTGCAAATAAAAAGATAAATGCTATGTGGGCAGCGCTTAATAAACAATTCTATGATGTTTTGAGCATGCAGTATACCAAGAGGTCCACACGGTGCTCTCCTGCTTGTTATGACAGCTGAGTTTACATCACCACACACAATCACACAAACAAACACAACACATTATTTATTTCAAGATGTAAAGTTTAAGAGAGTGAGTACTTAATTGAACCACATGTCATTAACAGCTCTCAAGTTCTAAAGACAGGTAAGAGTGACTGATGCTTTATTTTCATTGGTGGTTGCTGGATTAAATCTTACCCAGATACAACAGATAGGTTTTTTCTGATTGGCTATTGTGTAGCCCAGCCCTTCTTTTTGATTGGCTGATAAGTGGCATCTCGCAGCAGACCTCCAGGGGAGCGTTTGATTTCTCCACCGTGAGGTCAGTGCGGCTCATGTTGGCGCTGCGGCACATTAAAACATTAAATAGCCGAGAGGTTTTTAAATATGATGTGTGGCGCGAGAGCGTGACTTAAGACCGAAACGCGTGACTGTCACTCTCAATGTGTGACACTTGAGCGCCCGGCCCTACCGTTGTCTGTTTGAACATCTTCTTCTGTTGCTAACTTCGGGACTCTTTGGGGTCAATAGATGTGTATGCAGCGAACAGCTTTACAGATGCGCTCCTTAGTGCCGTCTATCGTCGCGGAGTTTGAAAAGGAGCCAATGCGATTCGGCCCAAATCAGAATTTCTTTTGCCGTGAGAAATTGGTTGTGTGGCGTGAGAGCGTGTGAAAACACTCAAAAGAGTGTGTCACACGGCGAAACCGTGAGAGTTGGCAGCTCTGAATTAGTCTGATTGAAAACAGCCCACCGATTCAAACAGATCTCCAGTTTCTGTCTGCCGAATCACCCCAGTGCATATCCAGGTCAGGTACTGAAGACTGAATAAGACTGTAGTGCTGGTTACTCAAGCTTCTTTATTGTGTTTTAGGTTGACTTACATTTGTAATATTTAAATTGAACAGATAACCACAACGTTATCATACATGTTCTAGTTTGATTTTAGTTATGACATGACTATTCTCTTTGCCCTAGATAAGCACAAGATCAGATGAGATAACACAATCCAGTGTTTTAGCAGCACATTACAGTAAAAAATACAGATAAGAGAAATAGAAGGAAGTATCATATCGGATGTGCACTGAGTTGTGATCGGGCAGTGGTTGTTTAGAAGATGAGGGGTGTTTGTGTGTGTGTGTGTGTGGGGGGGGTGTGCAGGGGAAGATGTGATGAAATGAATGCATGTCAATATTTGAAATGAACAACCCAGAAAGTAGGAGCATTTGCATGGTTCTAATGTGGAAGTGTATTTAAGTACAAACATTTAATGTCTGCCGCGCCATCTACGATTGTGCCATTAACCTTCAACCAGGCACCACCCCACCCAGGTTGCCGCCTGTAATCCTTATCTGCCCCTGAGAGACCCCGGAGGCATACATCAGTTCTTCTCTAGCTTCTGGGATCATCTGTCCTTCTTCAGTTGAGGGGGCGGAGTTTTTCTTCGTAGGGAAGAAAGACAAGTCACTTAGGCCTTGCATTGACTACAGGGGACTCAATAACATTACCACAAAGAACCGCTACCCACTCCCACTCTTCGCTTCTGCTTTCGAGTTGATGCGGGGGGCTACCATCTTCACCAAGCTAGACCTGCTTAACGCCTATCATTTGGTCTGGATCCGAGAGGGGGATGAGTGGAAGACGGCTTCCAACAACCTCACTTGAAATTATGAATACCTGGTTATGCCCTTCGGTCTGACTAATACCCCAGCCGTCTTCCAGGCCCTGGTGAATGATGTGCTCAGAGACATGTTTAACAAGCAGGTGTTCGTCTAGCTAGACAACATTCTTTTTTTCTCGAGGTCCTGAGAGGAGCACATTCACGATGTCAAAGTAGTGAATTCCACGCCTCTTATCTCCTTCCTGGGTTACATCGTGGGACAGGGGATCGTGCAGATGGACTCTTGCCGTTAAGCTGGCCCTTGAAGAGTGGAGCCACTGCCTTGAGGGGACCAGTCTGCCATTTGTGTATGGACTGATCAAAAGAATCTCGGGCACATTCAGTTCGCCAAAAGACTGAACTCTCGGAAAGCCAGATGGTCTCTGTTTTTTATCCGGTTTAACTTTTCACTCTGTTACAGCCCCGGTATCTGTAACGTCAAGCCAGACGCCCTGTTCTGCCAGTTTGTGGACAAGGGGAATTCCATCCTTTGTGATGACAACATCCTTTCTGTCCCCATCTTGGTTGCCTCACCTGGGAGGTAGAGGAAAGAGTCAAGGCTGCCCTGGAGGCCAGCCCGGCCTGAGCTCCTGATAGCCTGTTCGTTCCCCAGACCCTGAGATCCGAGGTTCTCCAGTGGGCCCATAGCTCCAAGCTCACTTGCCATCCTGGGAGCCAGCGTACTAGGGATGCCTTGCAGCAGAGGTTCTGGTGGGCTACTCTGGAGAAGGACACCCGGTAATTCGTCAACGACTGTCCTATCTTCAACTGGCACAAACCTTCCCACTAGGTTCCCGCTAGTTTCCTGCATCCGCTGTCTGTGCCCCATCGGCCCTGGTCTCACATCCTCCTGGACTTTGTTACCGGTCTCCCACTGTCCAACAAACACACACGATTTGTTTTGGGACGTCAGGATTCGTCCCTTTGTAAGGGGATCCTGTAACAGTTTAGCTCCCCACCTTCTTTTTATTTATTGTTTTCATCCTGTCTGCCTGTTCCACTATTATGTCACTACTAGGGTGACCAGATTTGGGTTTGTGAAAAAGAGGACACCTCGGCATAACTCCTTCATGATGCCCCCCCATAGATAGAAAAGAGCTCCCAGCAGCGTCGACGGGGAAGGGGGGGGGGGGGGGGTGCTAGTGAAAGTCTGCCCACCCGCACATCACACGCATATCACGAGGCGCGCGCGCTCAGACGCAGACGGATCTCTCTTATTCTGCCTGTTTTGTGATATACATGCCTAAAAGGGGGGTTTTGTTTATCTGGCAACCCTGAGATCAGTCGACCAATGACTGTTAAGGTGGACCGTAAGGTAGATACCGTTTACAAAACTTGTAAGGGGTAAAAACTTGTGAAAGACCCAGAGAAACGGAAATATCCGACGAAGCAAAATCCCGGTCGTTTTTGGAAACCCTGCCGGACGCTTTTTTTTGGTCTCAAAAAGAGGACATGTCCGGGGAAAACCGGACGTCTGGTCACCCTAGTCACTACTAGCCACTACACCACAGTGCTTCCCCTAAATGTGGAGACAATTTATAAAAATCTTGGTGTTTTATTCCACAGCCCTAAAACCAAATGAATTGAATAAAACTATTCTGATATCTTTTGACTTCATTTATGTGGTTTTGCTCTTTTCACTGAGTGCAAGGCTAACTGAAGGAGGAATACTCTCAGCTCAGCCGCCATCTGCTGCTCGCTCACCCTCAACAGTATGTAACATCGTGAAGTGCGTGAGAGTGCTTCGGGCATGAGGGTCAAACAAACACAGGACTTTCTTCCAGGAAACTGGTGTTGGTGTTTGTTGGTGGCGACACGTTGAAATTGGTCACGGAAGTCGGGAGTGACGTGACTAGTTTGTCACTCACCAGTGACATGAGTGGTAGTAAGTCAAGTTAATATCAACCACGCTAAGTTTGATTTCTGTACATTGACATGACATCCCAACCAGCTACAAACTAATGCTAGAGGGGTATCTAGTGCATTGATCTCAGATAACAGGGATCAGTATTTGGAAAAAGAGTCCCAGCTGAATGTCTGTCGGGTCATCCAGTTTATAGTCCAAGTCCATGGACATTACAGTTCATGATATCTCTTTGTAAGCACAATGCTCATCCAGCGGCAGCCCTTCAGTCAACACCTGCACGCTAGCCAGCAGGATGCTCCAAAAGCAAACCAAAATGAAAAATTATCCCAAAGGCACCCATACATTTGCTTACTTTTTTAAGTTCAGTTGTTTGGACTACAACAGCTCATAACTTGGAGTGGAAAAGATTGCGCAATGCTTACGTAAAAGAGGTCAAATAATTTAATGAGATCCTTGGTGGGTAAATCAATCTAATAAAAACGTTGAGTGCAAAGACCAAGTGCCTTTCAGGGTGAGGTACCTGTGAATGAATAAGACTCTCCATACAGGTTTGCTGGTCATATTATCATTAAAGTGAAAGTTATTTTCAAAGTTTAATTAATTTATTCTGGTTATACATATCGGCTGTCATTATGGATGAGGTAAATGGAACATATATTACTCTTGATGGATATGTAGAAGTTATCAAATACAGATATGTTTATTTTGTTGTTATATTCACATTATATATTCTAATTATGTGCAGTAATTGTACTATTGTGTACCTTATCTGGAGACACAAAAACCTCCATGAGCCTATGTACGTTTTCATTGCAGCTTTGTTGCTGAACTCAATTTTGTTCAGCACTGCTACGTATCCAAAGCTTCTGTTGGACGTTTTATCTGACAAACAGATCATGCCTTTTTCAGCCTGTCTCTTCCAATTTTTTATATTTTACACCACAAGCAGTTCAGAATTCTTTCTGTTGTCAGTCATGGCCTATGACAGATATGTGTCCATATGTAAACCTCTACAATACCCAACTATCATGACAAACACCACTGTGAGTATGTTTCTGGTTTTTGCTTGGCTTGTGCCTGCCATTCACATTGCAGTTCCAACAATAATGAGTTCTCAAATAAAACTGTGTGACTTTACACTAAAAGAAATATTTTGTGATAACAACATTTATGAACTTCATTGTGTAAGATCGAGAATAATCGATATATTCGGCATTGTTACTTTATTAGATCTGGTAGCTCTTCCTTTAATATTCATCCTTTTTACTTACACAAAAATACTTATAATAACCTATCATAGTTGTAAAGAAGTAAGGAATAAAGCGGCAGAGACATGTTTACCGCACCTTTTGGTTCTAATATATTTTTCTTGTATGAGTACATATGATGTAAGTGTTGCTCGTGTGAAATCTAATTATTCCAAAACGGCACGCTTAATAATGTTGTTGCTAGAAGTTGTATTTCATCATTTGGTTAATCCACTCATATATGGGCTCAAAATGAAAGAAATTTCCAAACATCTAAAAAAATTGTTCTGTTCAACCAAAAATGATTTGATGTAGTAACACAGATTACAAAGGTACAGACATTTCCTCTAATTTAGTCATGAAGAGGTGTGAATTCTTGAAAGGTATTTAATGTACTTATTTCCATGGCAAGCCGTAAAGAGTCTCTTTTCTTTTTGATATGACAAAGAGTGTCTTGAGCTTGAACAATGTGATGGCTAGTTATTTAAAAACATTTCATTCTACATAATCAAGTTATCACAGCTGGCATTTAGACTTACCTATACATGTATTTTATGTTATTGTTGTGAATTTATTAGGAAAAACCTGAACCCTGTTTACAAATAATGAAATCCATATGTATATATATCATTGTTTCTTGGTGTATTGATCAAGTTTTATATTGAAATTGAAGAACGTAAATTGTATTAATGCAGAGTACAATGAAAGTGTGTGCATGTCTGTGTTCCAGACCCGTTTCTGTTGTAATCTTACTCCATACAGATTGTCATTTTTCTAACAATTCAAACTAACTTATTTTGAGTAGAAATGATAATTGATGTTTCGAGCAGTAACAGCAGTTATATGTGCATGTATCTTCTCAAAAGAAAACATTTAATTTACTTCAAGCTTGGTCTTTAGACCCTTTGCACTTCAACAAAACAGGGGAAGACACATTATGTGTGTCTTTTTTTCCATGTCAGAAGTTCAATTTTAAAAAGCCTGTTATGTTGATTTGCATCAATAATTATTATTTGTTAAATGTATGAGGAGTGTAGTGGCAGAAGTTGATGCAAATTCAGGAGTCGACAAGATATGCACAGCTTTTCTTATTTAAATATGTTTGCCATTATTATTTTAAAATGCATATTTATTTGTTAATATTATTTATTTATTATATTTTTATATATATATATATATATATATATATATATATATATATATATAATTTATATATACATATATATATATATATATATAAAAGTAGATGATATTCAGAATAGTCTGAATGGAGCGATATGTTAAAGTAGAGGAAAGCTCGAGGTGCAGGAGTCACAAGTCGGTTGGCTGTTAGAATTCACACTTGTTCTACATTACTAGTACATGTTTTACCTCATTATATATATATATATATATATATATATATATATATATATATATATTATATATATATACATTTTTTTTCCATGTCTATGTTTATTGTCATACACCTTACACAGACTGAAATTCCTCATATGTTTAACGTACCTCACATTAAACATTTCTGATTCTCAATCTGATGAAATCCAAACGGATAGACTTTATCTGCATGGAAATGCTGCTGCTATGGTGCCAATCAATACCCTTTTAACCTTATTGTGTGTGTGTGCTTGTGTACATGTGTGCCTTTTGGCCCAACTAAATATGACCTAAGATGGTAAGATAATGGCTCAACTAAATGTTTTTGGGAAGAGGGCTTGTTGACCCGCTCAGAAATATCTCCATGGCAGTTGAGCCTTCAGATCCCGAGAGATGTGTGTTGTTTGCGAGTGTTGGAGTGACTACAACATACAATACTATATGCACAACATATATTGATACTATCACATGAGAAACATAAAAACATAAGGAAAGCTGCTTTCGTTATTTCCTTAATACCTTTAGTCAACAATTGGCTCGTCTGTAACTGCAGAATACGTACAGTAAAACACACATGTAAACCTGACCTGAGCTCCAACTGGTCAATGTCGACTGAAGCTGTGTCAAACTAGGACACTCTAGCTGGTCATAGAGTGGAGCGGGATCTCCCTTTGAATTGCGTTCCACAAAGTTTCGAGGTCAGAAGCCTTGGCACCACCTTCTAAAGCAGTAGTTAGGGTAGTGCTTTAATGTATATGCAATAAACACATGGTTAACATTGTGAGTTCAAAAACATCCTCAGGCTTTAGGCAACAGAGGGAAAGAAAAATAAATCACTCGCAGCAATATTAGCTCATTGCTAAGTACGCCACTAAAGCCACACAGTTCATAAACAAGTATCACTGCAGTTCTGTCTCTGTAGTTGCAAAACCATAGACTACCTAAACTCCCTGCTAGTTTTCCGGTGCTACCTGTGGTGGGTACTTATGCACTAAAACCTGCAGGCTCCGGAAAAAAAACCATGAACTGGCCACCCCGAGAATTAATCACAGGCAACGAAGGGACAAACATGATTTTATTAAACAAAGGCAAAACAAGAACTACTTCATCAAAGTGAGGAAAGGACAATACTTACAGTATCAATTGATTTGGCAGTCGTAATATTTACAATAAGAAGAACCGTACAACAAATGGCACACTATCGAGCACACGTAACAGCAACATCAAGCAGCTTGTTCTCTTCTATGGGGCCCACGGGGTCGTCCGGCCGGCTTCCCCGGCTTCTTATCCACCTGCAACTCTAATCAGCCAATTGCCCTCAGCTCTAGGCTGATCTGCAGGCAGGGTCACAGGCGTCACCGACATGGATCCTGTGGAGAGAGCGCAGCGACAACCACTCGTAGCAATACAAAACAGAAATGAGTATTTGGCAAGACTTCCTGGTACGTCTGAGAATATCAGTGATCACAAAATCACCTTTTTTCTTAATATACTTCGTCACCATGGAGTCTAGTTGTCAAAGACTCTTCACTTTTCATTTCCCAAGGCATGTGTGTTCATTATTGTTTTAACTCTAAGTGAATTAGTCCTACTAGTGCAATGCTCGTTCAAAACATGCCTGTTCAGAACAAACCGAATTCTTGGCCTTGGCTTGCAGCTTTCTCAAAACAACTAAACATGGCGCTACATTGGGTTTCTGAAAAATACATCTGCCATTGTTTCACACACCTATAACATGGCTACGGTGTGGCAAAAACCAGCAGGGGCAAACTGTACTGTTCTGGAGGTCGGCAACCTGAGTCTGGGGCCCACCACTAAAAATGCATTAAATGGCTATTGATTAATTATAACATTTAGATAACGCCACCTTCCTAAAATAATGGCCTGACAATTTTTTTTACAAAGATTTGAAACATTTCTTTTGCCTAAATCATCTCCTCGTGATACTCGCCACCTCTGGTAGAATCTCCCTCATCCTCATTTGAATTATGTTATTCTACCCCTGTAGTATTTATATATCACAATATCATTGGATCAATATGTGGGCAAGTTTTTTGTGTTTTCTGAAATACCTGTAAAAATGACGTAGAACATTATTTTAGGACGGTGACGATATACTGCGGTGTTACGTACACTGGTCTACATTTATTGTTTTGTGTTGTGTTTTGTTTTGTTTCAAGTTTCAAGTCTTTCATTGTCAGATGCACAGAATGACACAGGGTCAGACTGGGCACTGAAATTCTTAGGACAAGGCACCACACAACAACTACCATAGCATAACACACAACCATAATACAACATAACATAACATGACATAGACTCTGTACAAGTACTGACACATATAATAACCTACTAAATATGCAAGATAATATACAATACAACATGCTAAGACATATACCAAACCTATACATATAATACTAACCTATATACATATAACATATAATACACATATAGTAACATATAATAAACTAAACTAAACTAATAAACTAAACTACAGACAATGGGAGTGCAATAATTCTGGTAGCTATGTACTTGCATTGCAAGTGTAAGTACAAGCAGTGATTGAAAGTGACAATGACTGTAAGTGACGAGTGCAAAAGTGTCGATAGTGTGTCAATGTCCATTTAGCAGCCTGATGACTCCCGGGAAGAAACTGCTCTCCAATCTTTGTGTGCGAGACCGGAGACTACGGTAGCGCCTTCCCGAAGGCAGCGGGGTGAACAGTTTGAAGGCGGGATGGTGGCAGTCCTTTAGGATCCTGCTAGTTTTCCTGAGGCATCGTGTGCGGTATGTATCCTGCAGGGCTGGGAGCTCCCTACCGATGATGAACTCCGCAGTCCTGACCACACTACGTAGGGCCTTGTGGTCCTTGGCTGTGCAGCTCCCGTACCACACGGTGATGCACCCAGTCAGGATGCTTTCTATGGTGCATCTGTAGAAATTGGTGAGGATGACTGAATCCATGCCAAACTTCTTCAGTCTCCTTAGGGAGGGAGAGCTCGGGACGCTTTGACCACCTTGTCAGTGTGAGCAGACCAGGTGAGGTCGTTACTGATGTTGACCCCGAGAAACCTGAAGCAGCTGACCATTTCCACTGTAGAGCCGTTGATATGCAGGGGTGCATGCTCCTCCACCTGCCGTCTCCTAAAGTCCACAATCATCTCCTTTGTCTTGCTGATGTTGAGAGAGAGGCTATTGTCCTGACACCATGTAGTCAGGGTAGCAACCTCCCCTCTGTAGGTTGACTCATCATTGCCAGTGATGAGGGCCACAATGGTTGTATCATCAGCAAACTTGACAATAAGGTTGGAGCTGTGTGTAGCTACACAGTCATGTGTGAACAAGGAGAACAGGAGGGGGCTGAGCACACAGCCCTGGGGGGTACCTGTGTTGGTGATCACTGTGGATGAGGTGCAGTCACCGATTCTCACCACCTGTGGCCTCCCCGTCAGGAAGTCGAAGAACCATTTGCATAGGGAGGTGCTTATTCCCAGGTCTACGAGCTTCGAGACAAGTCTGGAGGGGATGATGGTATTGAATGCTGAACTGTAGTCAATGAACAGCATCCTCACATATGTATTCCCTTTGTCCAGGTGGGTGAGGGCGGTGTGCGTGGTCAGGGCTATGGCATCGTCTGTAGACCTGTTGGACCGGTATGCAAACTGCATAGGGTCCAGGGTGGGAGGCAGCAAGGAGCAGATGAAGGATTTGACTGGCCGCTCAAAGCACTTCATGATCTCCGAGGTCAGTGCTACCGGGCGGTAGTCATTCAAGCAGGTGACCTTGGTGTTGGTGTTCATGGGCACAGGAAGGATGGTAGTCCGTTTGAAGCATGTGGGAAGTACAGACAGGCTGAGGGAGAGGTTGAAGATGTCGCTGAAGACCCCCGCTAGCTGGTCAGCGCAACCCCTGAGGGCCCTACCTGATATGCCATCCGGACCAGGTGCCTTGCGAGGGTTGATCTTATTGAAGCAGCGCTTCACCTCGGCTACAGTTATAGTAGGCACACCACTGGATGGGCCTTGGTCTTGTTTTGTATTGTAGCTTTGTCTCCCCCTCCTAGTGTCATTCTCATATTTCACAGACGTGCACACCTGGTTCCAGTCATCAAATCATCACACCTGTTCCTGATCCCCCATCAACCATTCCCCTTTAAGTAGTCCTGTGGTTGTTTAGAGTGTGGGTCGGTTTTGGTAAAACTCTACTGTTTCCCTTTGTAACAGCCTACTTTTCCTGTGGCTTGTTTAAATTCCTTTTTGTTGCGCTCACAGGTTCAATAAGGACAGTTGAGATACCCCGGGGTTTACATACTACATACATGTAGGTTTACTTGTTGTTAATACCCTAGGCTAGAGTGAGCACCACCCACTGTACTTTTGGGTGCACAGCACCTGTAAAGGGGGGTGTGGGTTTTGTTATGTTCTTTTCTTTGGTGCCACTGACAGTCCTTGTTGGTCCCTGTGTTGCTGCTTGTTAATAAATACTTTTATTATAACTTTTGAGTCCTGATTTGGTGTGACTGCGCCCTCACTTAAACAAACCTGCTGCCCTTATGTTGCGTCCCACTTTTGAGCCACCTGGAGACGTAAGATGCGGGATTGGAAATTCACAACAAACACAACAACTGCTCCAACTAATCGGCGGAAGGGAAACATGCATTACTTCATGCCTCGAGAATCAAGTTGTTTATTGAGCTTATTCTTTAGTTTAGTTTAATGAGATCCATAGAGGATGAATTAGCAGAGCTTCCAACTTTTCAAAAATCTTGGAGTGAGATTTTGTCGTGGGTGACCAAAATGTTGACGCGCACGCTACCACACGCGGTGGTGGCTCAAATATCAGGAAATTTTAATTAATTTGACGTTGTACCCATTAGTGTTGCACGGTGTACCGGTACTAGAAAAGTACCGCGGTACCCTTACGTTTAAAACGGTACGGTTTAGCATATTTTTTGTACCGATACTTCATTAAATATGCACGCAATCAGAGCGTGCTTCCTGTTCCGCTCCCTGTCAGGCTGCATGCACGCATTGACTGCCACGGCGGGGTTACCCAGGCCCGGCTCTCTGATGCGCGCTGATGCCGCTCTCTGAGCGCTGCGCTGCGGAGTGCAGACAGTGTTTAACGGAGCGGCGCAGCGCGTGCGCTCTTAGCGCTCTTTTAATGAAGTATTGATACTAAGAATATGCAAATTCACATCGTGTTTAACGTGCGGGTACTTCGTTAGCATCGCTACACCGTGCAGCGGGACAGCAGTAGATGTAGCGGACTGACATTCAAGCTAACCTAACTTCCCAAACGCTGTCGACATCTGAACGCTGATTGGCCGAGACTCGACACGCCCCATCAAAGATGTTTTGTTGAGAAGAGGAGCACCACTTCATATTTTCTCCGCATCTTTCTGCAATCTCAACGGCAGCGGGCCAGGAGAAACAAATAATAAATCGGAACGCGGACCACTGGTCATGACTATTATAATATTATTGTTACAGCATGTTCAGTTGCTAACAAGGCCATCACAAAATACATTGAAGTTAATTTATTGAGTTAGTGAGTAAATAGTTTGTAAAGTGTGTAAATAGTGTGAATATTAAACATGTTTTTCATTGTTATTTTTAAATAAAGGGGAGAAATGTACCTTTAATTATGTGTCTATCTTTAATGTACCCAACCCACATAGGGTTAGGTTTTTTTCCATCTCAAACACATCTGTAAAATTATTTAATTCATATTTATGGAAATAACTATAGTCATGTAGTCAGATACGGACAATAGACCTACATAGCCGTGCATAATCAATGCTATGATGTCACCATTTAGTTTTCATTAATATCTTGCTGTAGGCTAATTTTAATATGAATGCAATTTGTTAAGTGTTCAAAAAGCTGGGCAGGAACAAGCTGGTAAAAAAGTGAACCATACAGATGTTTTATTTATTACTATCATAGATAAATATTCCAGTATTGTATCGTATTTGAGATATCGTATCGTAAGTATCGATTATCGTGATATTTTGGCAGGTATAGTATCAAAGTCATAATTTTGGTATTGTGACAACCCTAGTACCCATGTTGTAGCTGCATTCTGGCCTGGCAAATGTCTTTTACGAGGCATGTTTGCTTCCTTAAAGAATTTAAATGTTTTTAATAACTCTACTCTCATTTACAAAAACATGTCTAATTCCATTGCACAAATGTCCTGTCTTTATGTTAAATTCTTTAGAATACATCTTACTTAAAATTTGAGAGGGTCCTTTTCCTAGGCCTGCAAATAAAAAGATAAATGCTATGTGGACAGCGCTTAATAAACAATTCTATGATGTTTTGAGCATGCAGTATACCAAGAGGTCCACACGGTGCTCTCCTGCTTATTATGACAGCTGAGTTTACATCACCACACACAATCACACAAACAAACACAACACATTATTTATTTCAAGATGTCAAGTTTAAGAGAGTGAGTACTTAATTGAACCACATGTCATTAACAGCTCTCAAGTTCTAAAGACAGGTAAGAGTGACTGATGCTTTATTTTCATTGGTGGTTGCTGGATTAAATCTTACCCAGATACAACAGATAGTTTTTTTTCTGATTGGCTATTGTGTAGCCCAGCCCTTCTTTTTGATTGGCTGATAAGTGGCATCTCGCAGCAGACCTCCAGGGGAGCGTTTGATTTCTCCACCGTGAGGTCAGAGCGGCTCATGTTGGCGCTGCGGCACATTAAAACATAAAATAGCCGAGAGGTTTTTAAATACGATGTGTGGCGGGAGAGCGTGACTTAAGACCGAAACGCGTGACTGTCAATCTCAATGTGTGACACTTGAGAGCCCGGCCCTACCGTAGTCTCTGCTCGCTGTGTCTGTTTGAACATCTTCTTCTGTTGCTAACTTCGGGACTCTTTGGGGTCAATAGATGTGTATGCAGTGCACAGCTTTACAGATGCGCTCCTTAGTGCCATCTATCGTCGCGGAGTTTGAAAAGGAACCAACGCGCTTCGGCCCAAATCAGAATTTCTTTTGCCGTGAGAAATTGGTTGTGTGGCGTGAGAGCGTGTGAAAACACTCAAAAGCGTGTGTCACACGGCGAAACCGTGAGAGTTGGCAGCTCTGAATTAGTCTGATTAAAAACAGCCCACCGATTCAAACAGATCTCCAGTTTCTGTCTGCCGAATCACACCAGTGCATATCCAGGTCAGGTACTGAAGACTGAATAAGACTGTAGTGCTGGTTACTCAAGCTTCTTTATTGTGTTTTAGGTTGACTAACATTTGTAATATTTAAGTTGAACAGATAACCACAACGTTATCATACATGTTCTAGTTCGATTTTAGTTATGACATGACTATTCTCTTTGCCCTAGATAAGCACAAGATCAGATGAGATAAAACATTCCAGTGTTTTAGCAGCACATTACAGTAACAAATACAGATAAGAGAAATAGAAGGAAGTATCATATCGGATGTGCACTGAGTTTTGATCGGGCATTGGTTGTTTAGAACAGTGTTTTTCAACCACTGTGCCGCGGCACAGAGGCTGTCAAGTGTGCCGTGGAAAAAAAACATTTTTTACATACTGTCACTTCATTGGTGAAAAAAAAAGCCAACATGTGTGTGTGTGTGTCGTCGCGTTGTTGGTGGTATGAATCCTGAGCCTTGTTCCCGAACGCCTATGACAAATCATGAGCGCCTAAGGCAAAAAAAAGTCTGCTATGAAAAAAAAAGGCGCACAAATGGACATGGTTATGCCCTTCGGTCTGACTAATGCCCCAGCCGTCTTCCAGGCCCTGGTGAATGATGTGCTCAGAGACATGTTTAACAAGCAGGTGTTCGTCTAGCTAGACAACATTCTATTTTTCTCGAGGTCCTGAGAGGAGCACATTCACAATGTCAAAGTAGTGAATTCCACGCCTCTTATCTCCTTCCTGGGTTACATCGTGGGACAGGGGATCGTGCAGATGGACTCTTGCCGTTAAGCTGTCCGTTGAAGAGTGGAGCCACTGGCTTGAGGGGACCAGTCTGCCATTTGTGTATGGACTGATCACAAGAATCTCGGGCACATTCAGTTCGCCAAAAGACTGAACTCTCCGAAAGCCAGGTGGTCTCTGTTTTTTATCCGGTTTAACTTTTCACTTTGTTACATGCCCGGTACCCGTAACGTCAAGCCAGACGCCCTGTTTTGCCAGTTTGTGGACAAAGGGAATTCCATCCTTTGCGATGACAACATCCTTTCTGTCCCCGTCTTGGTTGCCTCACCTGGGAGGTAGAGGAAAGAGTCAAGGCTGCCCTGGAGGCCCAGCCCGGCCTGAGCTCCTGATAGCCTGTTCTTCCCCAGACCCTGAGATCCGAGGTTCTTCAGTGGGCCCATAGCTCCAAGCTCACTTGCCATCCTGGGAGCCAGCGTACTAGGGATGCCTTGCAGCAGAGGTTCTGGTGGGCTACTCTGGAGAAGGACACCCGATAATTCGTCAACGACTGTCCTATCTTCAACTGGCACACACCTTCCCACCAGGCTCCCGCTAGTTTCCTGCAACCGCTTTCTGTGCCCCATCGGCCCTGGTCTCACATCCTCCTGGACTTTGTTACCGGTCTCCCATTGTCCAACAAACACAACCAATCTGTTTTGGGGCGTCAGGATTCGTCCCTTTGAGGGGGGATTCTGTAAAAGTTAGCCAATACACCACAGTGCTTCCCCTAAATGTGGAGACAATTTATAAAAATATTGGTGTTTTATTCCACAGCCCTAAAACCAAATGAACTGAATAAAACTATTTTGCTATCTTTTGGCTTCATTTATGGGCTTTGCTCAGTTTACAAAGTGTGAGGCTAACTCTCAGCTCAGCTGCCGTCTGCCGCTCACTCACCCTCAACAGTATGTAACATTGTGAAGTGCGTGAGAGTCTGCTTCGGGCATGAAGGTCAAACAAACACAGGACTTTCTTCCAGGAAACTGGTGTTGGTGTTTGTTGGTGGCGACACGTTGAAATTAGTCACGGAAGTCGGTAGTCACGTGACCAGTTTGTCACTCACCAGCAGTGGTATATAGTAACGAAGTACAAATACTTTGTTACTTTACTTAAGTAGTTTTTTTGGATATCTGTACTTTATTTTACTACTTATATTTTTGTTTACTTTTACTTTTACTTCACTACATTTTGCAATGAAAACTTGTACTTTTACTCCGATACATTTTTCCTGAAACGGTATCGTTACTCGTTACTACGTAAAAAATAATCACGAGACAAACATCGGGGACTGCGGTGGAACAAACCGCACCGCCCCTGAACGCAGCACGAATACGCAGGTGGGTAATCAGGGGTCCTGGCCGGGTGTTTGCTATCCCCGTGATGCCAGCGAGCGAGCGGCTACAGACACGACTCATTTCATGTGGAAGCAGCAATGAAGCGCCGCTACTCGAACAACCACAGTGACCAAGATCAACATCCGAGGCCATGTTTGGACGAACTGTGTTCTTTTGTCGGAGTGAAAGTTCCTTCCTACCCGATGAAGAGCCTCTCATGACTACCGAAAGCTCCGGAGATATTGGCCTTCAACGACTCACCAACCTCAGGAAACACATTGAGGTAAAGATTAATCCCATGAGCCACAACGATAATGTTTTGATAATTATCATAAACCTGTTAAGATATCTAGTGTTGCCCTCAGGATTGGAGTAAGATATATATATATATATATATATATATATATATATATATATATATATATATATATATATATATATATATATATATTTGGCAGGAGAGGGGGGGGGACAGGTGTGTCTGGTTGTCCTCCGCATGTTGTACGTTAAGCTAACGTTCCCTAGCTATCGGAAATTAAATGAGACAATTAGCGTGACTGCAGCAGACCGATCTCTAGCGACTTAATGAGCTGAAGAAGTGTGGACAGTTGTGAGAATGTGTTGATTTAAGTCGTCTTAGCTATAATATAATGCTTATCATTACAGCATTATTATTATTAATATTATAAGAGTGACGGTCCAGTAATGCCGACGATATTGATTTGAGACTGTAGTGTTTAAGTACAGAGATACAACACGTGCATATACACAAATAAACTATGGATGCACGGACAGTGCATGAAACTAAATGTATAAACCTCAAATTAAAATAAACTATTTTGTACAAAACTTTAGGTTGTTTAGGTCATGACATGTTAGGAAGTGTTATTAATTCTATAATACTCTCACTTTATTTCAGGAATGGACTACATCAAGCAGCACATGCAAGAACCCTCCCTGCAGCTCGGTGATGCCACCAGGTCCTGTTCATCTGATGAAGAGGACTTCTTCTTCATCATCTCAAGTGCATGCCAGCAGTAAACAGCTGGATGGAGATGTGACCTGTTCAGCAGATCACGTGAATTGCTGAAATGCTTCCCAACCGTGTGCTGCTGTCTGAAGCTAGACACACCTTTACCTGCACCAGCATCGCAGGACTCGTCTTCAGCCCCAGAAGAGCGACACTGACATTTTTCAGTTTCAAGTGATGATTCTGGTTGTTACTTTTGGTGCTGATTTTTTTTTTTTTTTTTTTTTTTAATGTTAATCGTGTTTTCATATTTTAGTAATTTCATAGTATTCATATATTGCTAAGTTCATATTAGCTCATACTCCTTGTTCATGGCGGCCACAGCACCCAAACAAATAAACTTTATAATTCTCAAAATTCTGACCCTTTTTTTTTATATTAACAGCGTTTACTTTCAGTACTTAAGTACATTTAATATCAGAAAATTATTTTTGATACTTAAGTACAAAAAATATCAGATACTTTAATACTTTTACTCAAGTAGTACACCACTGCTCACCAGTGACATGAGTGGTAGTAAATGAAGTTAATATCAACCACGCTAAGTTTGATTTCTGTACATTGACATGACATCCAAACCAGCTAAAAATTAACGCTAGAGGGGTATCTAGTGCGTTGATCTCCGATAACCAGGATCAGTATTTAGAAAAAGAGTCCCAGCTGAATGTCTGTCGGGTCATCCAGGGTATAGTCCAAGTCCATGGACATTACAGTTCCTGATATCCCTTTGTAAGCACAATGCTCATCCAGCGGCAAACATTCAGTCAACACCTGCACGCTAGCCAGCAGGATGCTCCAAAAGCAAACCAAAATGAAAAATTATCCCAAAGGCACCCATACATTTGCTTACTTTTTTAAGTTTAGTTGTTTGGACTACAACAGCTCATAACTTGGAGTGGAAAAGATTGCGCAATGCTTACGTAAAAGAGGTCAAACAATTTAATGAGATCCTTGGTGGGTAAATCAATCTAATAAAAATGTTGAGCGCAAAGACCAAGTGCCTTTCAGGGTGAGGTACCTGTGAATGAATAAGACTCTCATTACAGGTTTGCTGGTCATATTATCATTAAAGTGAAAGTTATTCTCAAAGTTGAATTCATTTATTCTGGTTATACATATAGGCTGTCATTATGGATGAGGTAAATGGAACATATATTACTCTTGATGGCTATGTAGAAGTTAGCAAATACAGATATGTTTATTTTGTTGTTATATTCACATTATATATTCTAATTATATGCAGTAATTGTACTATTGTGTATCTTATCTGGAGACACGAAAACCTCCATGAGCCTATGTACATTTTCATTGCAGCTTTGTTGCTGAACTCAATTGTTTACAGCACTGCTATCTATCCAAAGCTTCTGGTGGACGTTTTATCTGACAAACAGATCTCGCCTTTTTCAGCCTGTCTCTTCCAATTTTATGTATTTTACACTATAGGCAGTTCAGAATTCTTACTGTTGTCGGCCATGGCCTATGACAGATATGTGTCCATATGTAAACCTCTACAATACCCAACTATCATGACAAACACCACTGTGAGTATAATCCTGTTTTTTGCTTGGCTTGTGCCTGCCATTCACATTGCAGTTCCAACAATAATGAGTTCTCAAATAAAACTGTGTGACTTTACACTAAAAGGAATATTTTGTAATAACAAAATTTATGAACTTCAATGTGTAAGATCGAGAATAATCGATATATACGGCATTGTTACTTTATTAGATCTGGCAATTCTTCCTTTACTCTTCATCATTTTTACTTACACAAAAATACTTATAATAACCTATCACAGTTGTAAAGAAGTAAGGAATAAAGCAGCAGAGACATGTTTACCACACCTTTTGGTTCTAATAATTTTTTCTTGTATGAGTGCATATGATGTAAGTGTTGCTCGTGTGAAATCTGATTATTCCAAAACGGCACGCTTAATAATGATGTTGCAAATAGTTTTATTTCATCCTTTGTTTAATCCACTTATATATGGGCTCAAAATGAAAGAAATTTCCAAACATCTAAAAAAGTTGTTCTGTTCAGCCAAAAATGATTTGATGTAGTAACACAGATTACAAAGGTACAGACATTTCCTCTAATTTAGTCATAAAGAGGTGTGAATTCTTGAAAGGTATTTAATGTACTTATTTCCATGGCAAGCCGTAAAGAGTCTCTTTTCTGTTTGATATGACAAAGAGTGTCTTGAGCTTGAACAATGTGATGGCTAGTTATTTAAAAACATTTCATTCTACATAATCAAGTTATCACAGCTGGCATTTAGACTTACCTATACATGTATTTTATGATATTGTTGTGAATTTATTAGGAAAAACCTGAACCCTATTTACAAATAATGAAATCCATATGTATATATATCATTGTTTCTTGGTGTATTGATCAAGTTATATATTGAAATTGAAGAACGTAAATTGTATTAATGCAGAGTACAATGAAAGTGTGTGCAGGTCTGTGTTCCAGACCCGTTTCTGTTGTAATCTTACTCCATACAGATTGTCATTTTTCTAACAATTCAAACTAACTTATTTTGAGTAAAAATGATAATTGATGTTTCGAGCAGTAACAGCAGTTATATGTGAACGTATCTTCTCAGAAGAAAACATTTAATTTACTTCAAGCTTGGTCTTTAGACCCTTTGCACTTCAACAAAACAGGGGAAGACAAATTATGTATTTTTTTCCATGTCAGAAGTTCAATTTTAAAAAGCCTGGTATGTTGATTTGCATCAATAATAATAATTTGTTAAATATATAAGGAGTGGAGTGGCAGAAGTTGATGCAAATTCAGAAGTTGACAAGATATGCACAGCTTTTCTTATTTAAATATTTTTGCCATTATTATTTTAAAACGCATACTTGTTCTACAATACTATTACGTACATCCATCCATTATCAATACCGCTTAATCCTCATTAGGGTCGCGGGGTCGCTGGAGCCTATCCCAGCTGACATAGGGCGAAGGCAGGGGACACCCTGGACAGGCCGCCAGTCCATCGAGGGCACATATAGGGACATAGAACCATTCACTCTCACATTCACACCTATGGGCATGTTTTACCTAATTATATATATATATATATATATATATATATATATATATATATTATACATATATTTTTTTTTTCATGTCTATGTTTATTGTTATACACCTTACACAGACTGAAATTCCTCATATGTTTAACGTACCCCACATTAAACATTTCGGGTTACTCCGTCTGTGTGCTTGTGTACATGTGTGCATTTTGGCCCATGGTAAGATATTGGCTCATGCCGCTCAACTAAATGTGCTCCGACACATTGATAATTTTTGAGAAGAGGGCTTGTTGACCCGCTCCGAAACATCTCCATGCCAGTTGAGCCTTCAGATCTCGAGAGATGTGTGTTGTTTGCGAGTGTTGGAGTGACTACAACATATGATACTAAATGCACAACATATATTGATACTATCACATGAGAAACATAAAAACAGAAAGAAAGCTGCTGTCGTTATTTCCTTAATACCTTTAGTCAACAATTGGCTCGTCTGTAACTGCAGAATACGTACAGTGAGACACATTTAAACCTGACCTGAGCTCCGACTGGTCAATGTCGACTGAAGCTGTGTCAGTCTAGAACACTCTAGCTGTTCAAAGAGTGGAGCGGGATCTCCCTTTGAATTGCGTTCCACAAAGTTTCGAGGTCACTTGGCGCCACTTTCTAAAGCAGTAGTTAGGGCAGTTCATTAATGTATATGCAATAAACACATGGTTAACATTGTGAGTTTCTAAACATCCTCAGACTTTAGGCAACAGAGGGAAAGAAAAATAAATCACAAATACAAAATACAGATAAGAGAAATAGAAATAGAAAGAAGTATCATTATATAGGATGTGCACTGAGTTGTGATCGGGCAGTGATTGTTATGAAGATGAGGGGTGTGTGTGTGTGTGTGTGTGGGGGGGGGGGTAGGGGTAGGGGGAGATGTGATGAATTGAATGCATGTCAATATTTGAAATGAACAACCCAGAAAGTAGGAGCATGTGCATGTTTCTAATGTGGAAGTGTATGTAAGTACAAACCATTTAAAAAACCTTTTAGTAAAAAGAAGCAATGAAACCAACTGTTGTTTCTGTGAAATTATTAATTAATCATTACTACTCAATCAAGACAGCTGTCTTTCAGGATCCACCGGGGGCCAGAGCGGGCGACGTTGCATTCTGTTTAATACTGCAGGCTAAAGATAAACATAAATACATTAAGATTGTAATACACGTCGGCGGTAAGGACTCCCAAATTTTCTGCCCGAGGTCACTAGAGTTAAGGTGGAATCGGTGTGTACATAGGCCAAGATTCTGTCCCTCTCCCCAATTTGATCCATGATGAGATGTAATGCCGCATGTCGTTCAACTGCTGCTTGTCGAGGTGGTGCCCGGCTAACAATGTGGGATTCGTAGATAACTGGCAGACTTTCTGGGGAAAACGTGGTCTCATGAGGAGAAACGGCATTCATCCCACTTTGGATGAAGCGTGTCTCATTTCTGCAAAATTACCAAGTTCATTAGCGGATCCATGACAACCAGGAGTTCAGATCAGGAAGCAGGAGCAGAGTTGAGGGCTTACACCCTTCTCTGCACTTCCAGTCGAGCAGTTACCTACCCACAACTCTCTAGAGACTGTGTATGTCCCCCAGACCACTTCTATTTAATAAAAAGTAACTAGAAAAGGTCTCAAAATAACCTCATAAAAGTGAACAGCACTATTTCAGCTGTGTCACGAAATAGGATAATTAAATGTGGACTCTTAAATATTAGATCTCTGTCATCTCCATGGAGGTGGAGTAGCAGCCATGTTTGACTCAAGCCCATTAATGAATCCTAAACCTAAATTAAACTACAACAGCTATTGATTAATTATGAATTTAGATACACTGCTTGAAGGGAAATTCACTAAAACGGTAAATGTCAAATACATTTTAAAACTTGTTTAGATTAGATGTTTTTTTCATTGGGCATAAAAACATGTATGACTTTAAGCATTTATAATCAAGTTGTTTACTGAGCTCATTCTTTGGAAAGTTTAATGAGGATGAAGTAGTCTGATAAAAACAGCCCACCGACTCAAACAGATTTCCATTTTCTGTCTGCCGGATCACACCAGTGCATATCCACGTGAGGTACTGAAGACTGAATAAGACTAGTGCTGGTTACTCAAGCTTCTTTATTTTATTTTATCATGTGATATATCACTTTTGGTGGACATGTGGACGTGCACAAATTTAGATATCTTTATTTTGTGATCATGTGTACACTGTATATATATATATATATATATATATATATATATATATATATATATATGTTGTGCTTATCCACCAGCTGTACCATCCAAGGCCTCTGTTGTTGATGTAAACGATATTGATGTTACGTGGAGAAATATACATGTCAGGTGCAAGGGCGCGTTCTACTTGCTTCAACAGTTTCTATCACTGCAGTTCATCAGTAAAGTGATCCGTTCACACAAGACGTGTCCTGGTCCTCAGAAGCTCCACTTCATTGCAGTACTATCGCCACACGGTGCCAGCCAACACAAGACAATCACTGATGGATTCAGTCTCTTTCTATCAGTGTTCTTGCTTTTTAACAACTTTCAATTCAAATATGAAAAGTCTATAAAAAGTTGCATTCATAATTTTCTCTTACCTGCACAATGCAGACATAAAAAGTGCAAAGCTGCTTCCATTAAGTTTTAGGCGACTACAGAACATATCATATTGTTGAACAGTGTTACTTAACAGTGTTTAATCCTCCATAAGTCATGATTTTCCCTATTTTAATGATAAGTTATTATTAACGTGTTGTAGCTGTAGAAAGTTATACCTTACTTCTATGTGGGATATCAGACCTCAGTTGATTTGGATATACAGTCATACACTTTGTATTTTCATTGATGTGAACAGTTCTTTGTAGGCAGTGCAACTTCGCAAGTCAATTATTTTCTAATTCATAGTTAATTTAAGCTCCTCACAAGATGCTGATTGGTTTGTCTTCGTTTGAAGCCTGACAAGATGGAGTTTTGTGGGATTTATGATCCTGCTGATCTCGCCTGTTCTTGTGATATCGGGGTTCAATGTAATCCGATCCTCGATCAGATTACATTCTATGATGTAGTACTGGTTTTAAATCGTCTGAAAATATTTGACTTCAATTTATATTAATTGGCTTGAAAATGTTGATTATTTTTGTAAACTTAGTTGATAATGTTGATTTTGGAATGCAGCTATTCCCTCTGCTTTGGGCTCAAGATGCCGTGCGCTTTTATTTTTCTCTATTTATATATAATGAGCAGCGCTGAGACTAAGGACCACATCTGTCTACACATCACATCTGTGATTATCTTCTATTAAAGTCAACTTCTCCTCATGGAAGTGGATGAATTTGAGACTTTTTCTCTGGACTATTTTCTTTCTTATCGTATTAAACTGTGTTGAATATTTACTTGTTGTTTTCAGAAGCACAAACAATGACCGACATGTTGTATTGATGCCTTCTTTGACAAATCTCACCATTCTGTCCCGCCACGTCGATGTGACGTTTGCAGCAGATTGTCCACCAGTAATGGATTCAGACATAATTTAGTACAATTTAAACACTGCTGGTATTTTTCAAAAGCTAATAATGAAGGCCACTGTCATGATCCAGAGTTTTTGTGTCTTGATTTATGTCTTATTTTGAAGTCCCAGATCCTCCAGATACTCTTGTGTCCTCCATTACGCTGCATTTCCTGTCCCTGTGATTCTCTGCCCTGTTCCTGATTGTTTCCTCCTGTGTGATTCCTAGCCCCGCCCTCATTGTGTACACCTGTGTCTCATTCCCCAGTGTCTAATCACCTGCACCTTCCCTGTGGATTTAAACCCTGTTTTTTCTCATTCCCCAGTGTAGATTAGTACTGTTTAGTTCCTCTCTCTCTCTGGCACCAACAGCCAAATGAAAGCACAATAATTATTTGAATGTGGTCTAAAAAAATCAGAAATCTAAATCAAAACTCTTTTGTGTTGGCAGGTGTGTCATTAGGGGGCTTCTAGAATTATTCCAGCAAATTGAATGTGTTTAAGCAGATGCAATTTGAGCAGAATAAGTACTATTGTCTGCAATATGCACAACGACCACTTGCACGTCTTTCCTCTTACTGAAATTGTCACACTTTTCCATATCATTGAACCTGTTACATACATATATGCATATATGGGAGAGAGGGGTTTTGCCCTCAACATGACCAGATGGACTTTAGGGAGAGCACATAGCAATTTGGACAAGCTAGCCTTGACTGTGTGGGTGATGATGATCCAGTTGTTAATCATATCTTACCACGGGAGCACAAGGTTAGAACCCAATAGCCGACCACAGGAGGCGGAATCAACTAACGTTATTTATTTAGAAACGTTGAGGAAGTGTGGATCCCGAGGTCCCAGAAGGCCCGTGGATCTACTCCGGAGGCATTGGAGACTACCGGGGGTTGAAATACAGCTGGTGTTGATTCCAACAAGCGGCAGCTGTGTCCAGCGTCTATAGGTAAGACCAAAAACACACACAGAATATATGTGCTGCAGCCTCAGGGGCATCACCGAGCACATTCACCAGAGAACAAAAGTTACAAATGTTACTACAGTTTTATGAAGCC
Source organism: Liparis tanakae (assembly GCA_036178185.1). Lineage (NCBI taxonomy): Eukaryota > Metazoa > Chordata > Actinopteri > Perciformes > Liparidae > Liparis > Liparis tanakae. The sequence goes on from CM070107.1 coordinate 14,499,832, forward strand.
AGAGTTTTTGAACACTCTGAGTCTCGTGATTTCCAGGAGAAGATTCCTAGGACTGATCTCAGGATGATGCCGGAACTTGTACCCTGCTGGGGGTCATCCAAGGTCACAGGTGACTTTGTTGTTATTAAGACTCGAAATATGTGTGCGCGAGCGGGAAGATATCCAGTTTTAAGACCGCCTCTGTCATCATAGAACCATAGTTACATACGTAACTTTTGTTTTAGAACCATATGCATATAGCTGTAATGAGTCGTGTCTTTTTCTTAGAAAACAATGAATTCATACCACTAGAAGTTTAAAATCCTTAACACAGAGTTTGTCAAAGAAAAAAAATCTCATTTATTCATATTTTAAAAAGAACGCAACTGGGGAATCTCGACTTTATCACTGTTGTCCATGGCCAACGAGATGGAGCTGTTAGTCGACTTAAAGCTCAATGACAAACTCTACGACCGCGTCATTGAGTTGTTTGTTGGCAAAGGGTCAAGGATGGACTTTAAGTGAACAGGAGTTGGTGAGTTGTGTTCTGCAGTAGCGTTGTGATCATTCGTCTTCCTTTTTTATATGGTTGTTTCTGATTCTATTGAGGCGTTTTAGTGCCACAGTTCTGTCTGATTGTTTTGTCATGTTTTCTTTGACTGGTTCTTGTTAATGTGTTCTTGTCATTGTGTTTGTTACGGTGGTATGGACGACAAGCATTGTCCGTCAATGACGCAGCATCCCGCTGTGCACGTAGTAATGCATTTGTAAGTGTTGCGCTTTGTATACAATTGTATTTCACTTGTTGCAGTGTTATGTGAATATGAGGTTTACACAAAACCAATAATAACTTGTAGCTGTGGCGTCATAATGAGGTTATTGGTGTATCTGAGGGTTTTTCGTTAATTAATAACACAAGAAACACAGCAACTTTATTTCCTTCACTCCAAAACACTCACTTCTCTCCACTCCTCTTTTTCCATCTCCTCCTTCACAATAAAAGCCCTGCACCGGAACACGAGTGAAGTATTATCTTTCATTAGGTTGTTCAGCTGTAGTAAGACACTGATATAAACGCCTCTCGGCAGAAGCCAAACCATCTAAATGCCTTGATAAATGTTCTAGTTGCACCTGTTATACTTGCCTTAGTCGTCCCAGAAGATAGATTAATCAATAAGTTGCCTAAGAGCAAAAAATAAATAATATTTTGATAATAATTTCACTATAATTTAAAAAATATGTTATGGTTTCTGTCACAGGTTTGTCACAGGGTGAGGCTCAGGTGGAGAGAAACAGGACAGGACCCAATGTGAATAACAAAAAACGCTCTTTACTGAGGCAAAAGGTTCCAATAAGCAACAAAGTCCAAAAAGGGGCAAACAGGCAGGTCAGGAATACACCGGGCACAAGGTAGACATAAATAAAGACACAAATCCAGCAGGAGACAAGAAAGACTGGCACAATATATAGGGGGGAGGGGGGGAACAGGTGTACGGCATGAGACAGTAACGAGACAAGAGTGGCTGAGGGCAGGGGAAGGGAATGAAACAATCAAGACAGAGGAGACACAGAACCCATGAGACACAGGAGAAATGGAACAGGGCGTTGCATATGGTGTATATACAATCGTTGCGACCAGAACACGTTTGGGAGCTGAGCGGGTCGAGTTGTGCAGGACTACACTTTCTCCGTCAGGGGAGAGGCACGTTCAGCTGGTGATCCCCTCATCGCTGGTGCTCGAGCTTCTTCAGCAGCTGCATGGGGATCCAGTTGCTGCGCACTTTTCGGCAGAGCGAGTCTGGGAGAACACCAGACAGACCGACTATCGGTCTTTCATGTTGAGGGATATCAGACATTGGTGTGAGCAGTGCAGAGCCCGCCAAACTCGGAGGGCCCCAGTTCCCAGGTAGAGAGCTCCCAGGGGAGGGGACGACGGACACATGAGGAAAAGAGACTTGGGGAAACACAATGGGTCAGACGAGGACCCTGACACATCTTTGTTGTTACTTACCATAACCACCGTGGGAATGGTTTTACCTGCACTCATGGTGCAAAGTACTATTACTCCTGCTGATTGGAGGCTGTATTTAATCTGAGGCTGTTATGGGGGAAACGGGAATTTGTAGCTGACTGCACAAGAGGTTATGTTAATGTAGGTACCTTTATTCAGTTCAGTTAAATGTTTAGTTTGATTTGTTACTGTTTGGTTCACATGTAGCAGAGCTGTTGTGTAAATAAACACCTCTGGTTTTCTAAAAAGTAGATCACGAGTGTAGCAAATGTCAACCAGACAAAAGAAACCTCCAACAGCGGAGTGTTGACCAGAAGAGTCCTAAGATGTGGGTGACCAACAGGGGGCAGCAAGCGGCCAACCCCAGAAGCAAACATATGTGCTGAACTTTCAAACCTCCTGCAATCCCTGATGCGACAGCAGGCTGACGGTGAAGTTCGGACAGAGCAGGAGCATACGTGACAGGAGGAGAGTTGGAAGTGTATCCAGCACCAGTTTATCAGCTTCAACACGAGGTAACAAAGAACCGCCAGGATTGTCAGCAGCTGATAGAAGAATTTACAACGATCAACCTCAACACTCAGCAATCAAAGGCAGGCCAGATGGTGATCTATCTATCACTGTTGGCTATTACAGGACCACCTTCCAGTCTGGTGAGCTTTCCTTGTTGGAAAAGCCCCAAAATGCAGCCCTATAGAGAAGATGACGCCAAAAAACATTTACTAATCGCCTCCGAATGAATTCCTCGTGCCTGACGGTGGCTTCACCTCGCTCCACTGTTAACCGGTAAAGCATTGACACCGTGGACTATGCAAAATACATGTATGTATGTATGACGAGAGTGCAAGTAAAACTGAGTCAAATTCCATGCATCTGCACATAAACATGGCCAATAAATTCTGATTCTGATCAAGCCGAGTTAAGGAGACGACCACGTTATTCATCGGCTTATTTACCAAGAGGGGTGAGAAGTAGCTTTTTCAGCCCGACTAATGTGGGTTTAAAATAAAGTTTCTTCTGAGAAACTTTGTGTAGTTAGAGAAAATAACCCACAATGTGAACGTTTGGCTTGACTTCAAATGTGTTACAAAATGTGTCGCTTGAAGGACTTTTAATAGGGACGGATATTGTTGTTTCTTTGCGTTTCTCGTCAGAGTTCTGTCAGAAAGTCCAGATAAATATTTATATTATATGATTTCAGTAAGCGAGAAATGGTGCACTATCAACCCAAAATGCTAGGAAATTTGACTTTAACTATTCATGTGAATTTACTCTACTGTTAATGGAAAGAAATCTAAAGATGTTAGTTTTTTCTGTGAGCCGTTTCAACCCAAACTTTTACTTTTTCTCAAAAAGAACACACAATGTGGTCACTGCGATCTGTTATTACGTGTGCTTTTTCTCAGGTCTGAGAGCAGCAAGGTGTACAAATATACCCGCTGAATGTACCAGGGACGCACACATTGCTGCTCAGAACATAATTACCATTCAAGGAAGCAGTCTTTTCATGCAGACAACCGTGAAGCCCTTCAAATAGAAAGCCATTTGAAGTTTAGGAGGTAAAAGCAGGAAGGTGCCGACATGACCGTAATATACCATATTTCATCCAGTCCAATCTAATTGATATGTATTGAGAGGAAATGTTCCCCGGAGCTTCACCATGACAAAAAGGATGAAGCGGCATGGGCTCGGCCACCAGCTGACCCTTTGTGGATCTAACATGGTTAGGTACCATGAAGTGTTACAGTCCTGCGGGTAAACAAACACAAATCCGTTGAACATGTCTCATTCTGTCAATAAAGCAGGAACATGATGCATCAACCCTTTACCTTTTTTTCTGATTGTGATCGGGGCATAATGTTATATATGAAGTTGACATTTGGATAATTTTATGAAAGAGTTGATTGAGGAGCGAAGGCCTCGCTAAAATCAAAATTAATTCTAACCTTTAATTATCGCATCTCATACCCTAATGAGCGGCATACCTGTAAACATCAGAACATAGACTCATCAGTCTTGTGCTTTTAAACATTATAATATGGGCTGAACATGTTTTAACAATCAAAAGGACTTGAGGCATCTGTTCTCTATGCCATCCTCAACAATCAATCAATGAAACTTTGTATACGCATTAAAGCACTATGAATGTCTTATAAAGAGACACAATACCTTTTATAATTAGACCACACGTGGGCAGTGTAGAGACTAGCTGTAACAGATTGAATGATGAGAAAACCATATTTACTCTAACAGCAATGAAACCGCTTTGAACAAAACATTCTTCACATGAATATTGATAGAATATGAAATGCTTTATGGTTTATCTATGGGTTGATAATCTCAGCTTCATGGACTAGAAATCTGTGTGCAGTCAGCAGGACAAAGACGGGTTGGTTTTGTGCCTCTTACAGCACTAAAGTATTTTTGTCTACTTATTCAGTGACTTGTCCATATGGTGGGTTTTAAGTTGATGGGAAGAAACCAGGGACACTAAGCTGAGCATTTCAATTACAAGAAACTGCTTCTTTGTCCAATAAGCTTCTGTAACACTCACTGTAAAGGTGTGTTAGATACTCGCCCCCCCTTGAGGTTGAGGGTCGAACATGCAATCGGTCACTGCAGCGGGAACCCCCAGAGAAATACCTTTCCTCATTTGGTTAATGAGCATTGTTCTAAGAAATACACGTTATAATGTTTCAAAGGCCCAATGTTACAGCAGTTAAATGAAAGTGTAAAAACAAGATGGAAAAATGTAAGTTGCAATTAAAGCAACTGTTTCCACATTATTATTACATTAAATGATGTATTAATCAACGTAACGTCTGCTGTGCTCATACAATGCTATAACGTTAGATGACATTTGGGCAGGAGTGATCCAGACAGAACCGAGGCCCTCCAGAATAATGTTTGCTGACTGACCTCAGCCCCAGATGGACTGGGCACAACCTCCGGGAATGCCTCAGATCACAAGCCCTCACTGCTGTCGTCCAGAAAGTGTATGAGCTCCTCAAATGAATCCCACACTTGAGTTAAACAATTAAAATAATAATAATCTGGTGAGAGCTCTTTTCATACGGTTCACTGCTTCTCGGTAATGATATGTAATGTAATTAAGAGCCATGGGAAGACAAGGCTTTCTTTGGCTCAGCCATGCAATCTGTATTTGTGGCAGAATATTAGAGGTGAGATTACAAAATAAATGGTACTACCTCCCAAAAAATATGGCAAATAAATCAAATCAAATCAAAACGGCAACCTAGATTGCTCAGTTTATGTATTTTCCTTGAATGTCATGACTGAAATCTTAAGAGAAAATTCTGGAACAACATTTGTTCATTTTGACATTTTAACAATGACATGAAGGGCAGATTTAATCATACTTTTTTTGTACAGCACACACCTTCTCCTGAACATTACTGATGCCATTTCCTGCGACTTAGTGAAACATTTTGTTTTATTTCTTGGTTCTGCCATTTTTTTATTATCAAATTGCACGAAAATGTAACATTTAGTCAGGGCTTCTTATTTAGTCAAAGTGGAAGTATTGCTGGTTTCCGCATTACATTAATCCTACACTACATCGAAGTGTTTTTACAACGTTTTTAACCTTTTTGTGATAAAACATGAGCACTGAACAGTTTGGGGTGACACTCACTCAGCTGGGCACGGAGGATGTCACCTGAAGGATCCAAAGAGATGTCATGGTGGATTCCTTCCTCTCTCCACCTGGTCAGCTAATAAAAGAAATGTCAGAGCCAATCAAATGTCAAATACCATTCAGTTGCTTACTCCAGAGCTCCCGCAGAGTGTTTATATAAATCTGAATGATTGAAGGTACTGATGTGTTCAAGTTCCTGCATGTTCAGAATAACATCACATAGCAGATGGAATATGTGTCTGATAAGAAATATTATGTCTGCTCCTCCACTTATTTTATTTCCAACATGAAAACACTCTTTCTTTACCAGCTTTTGTTCCAATTGTTCCTATAAGTTCAGCTACTTGCACTCTGACCAATTGCTAACATTCACACTTATCGTATTGTTAACATGAGAGACGGGGATGGAGGCCGTCGGGTAGATGGAGCAGAGGAGCGCCAATGCGAGGTCAGAATGACGTGATGAAACGTGGGTGCTTAGAGGGCAGTGCTCGGCTGAATTATTCTGAAAGCTCTACCAGGCATCCATTTTTCAATATTAACCCAATATTTCTTTCAGGTCTGCTTTGCAAATATCTTTCGTTTACTATCTCAAGGCTGACCTTTTTGCCTTTCAATTGTGGCGTATTTATTCACTTTTGTATGACACACACACACACACACACACACACACACACACACACACACACACACATACACTCGGCTGCATCCAGGCTCTGCAGCTGGTCCAGGGCATGAGGGGCTTTCTTGAAGAACAGCTCTTACATTCAGCTTTATCAACCGAGATGAACTCAGAAGATGAACATAAATCCCTCGTTAAAAACACCAGACTGGTGGATGTGAACGTTGTCACACGTGCGTGTCGGAAGGGCGCCAATCAGGGCAACACACGGGAGTTTGGGCGGTTTGACACTTGTATTGCTCTCTAAGGAACGCCGGCGGGCCCTCAGCTCCTCCTTCCCTCTGCTGGTCAGCAGCTCGACCAGCTGCTCTCATGAGACCCAGAGAACCCAAAGTGAACGCAGCTGAGGCCACTTACCCATCCCGGCACCGCTCCTTGAGCCACACCCATGCCTCGCCCTCTCTGCAGCTGTGCTTAACCCCCCCCCCCCCCTCACCCCATTGAAATGGAATCACCTTTAACATTAAGAATAAATCCCCTAATATTTATGTTTATTTATCTTTCTTATTATATCCTATTCATCACAGGATAATCCCGTTGCTATAGGCAACCACTTGATGTATGGACACACTGATTTTCAAGATAAGAAAGTAGCTGCTGAACAGCATTGTGTCCCTGCCCACAATTGGAACACAATTTGACTTAATATATCTGAAGGTGTTGAATTGGGGCTTCTACTTTAAGAGTTAGATGAGAAGGTCAATCCCACCCTGATTCCACTACATTATCCAAACCGCTTCTACTATTTAGCCGATCTGGAGCCAATCCCAGCTGACATTGGGTGGAAGTTGGCTCTGCAGACTCTGATGGTGATGGTTTAAAAGAAAAAGGTGTGCAGTCATGGAGAGCATTTAAATTAATTTTAACTGACTCTAATCCCCAGCTCTCATGCCACATGGCGAATTTTGAAAACTCAAATGTGCTCATTTGTTGCAGCCTAAATTAGATTTATAGAGGTGTTGCTGCGGATGGCATACGGCCAGAGACATCCCGATGTTTTTTCACTGAACCGGCGTACCGTGGACAGCTTCAGAGGAGGGATCTCAAGCAGTGTGACACTTGGAGATGTTTTCCCTTGAGCCAACACATAAGTAACCTTTTGGGATTTTTCATCCGACTAACAAAGTATTCAGAGGAGGAAGAAGTGATCCGCCCTGTCGCTTTCATTTTAGTAACCAAATCATGAAGTGTCAGAGGAGCAAATAAAGCTTTGTGCTTCAAGCAGTGCTTTCCTGAATTATATTGCAGAAGCAGTTATTTTAAAACGTCAACAAAACCTTTTTATTTCTTGTCTGCGGCTTTTATGGAAGACCAAGGTTAACTTGAAATGTTGCTGCTGTATAGAAAGAGTTCAACAACAACACCGCCAGAGCAGCCAACAGTTCTTAAAGGATGTATCTTTTGTTAGTACCGTTTTAGGGTTAGGGCTAAGTTAAAGACTCTTTCAGCTGGAGGAAGTAAATAACAGGTGCAAGATGATTTTACTGGTCATAACTTCTCACTGGATAACTGTATGTCTTTTAAGATACTACAGTGTGACTGTATTTGCACACATACATCATTTATAAACACACAACATTAAAACAAACTTGTTTAATTTGACCCTGTTGCACATGACGACTTGTATTTCTATTCCGGCGGTTTTCAAACTCACATGTCACAATATGTTGCTGATTTATAACAACGTGTATTCTTTATACTTTTGATTGATGAAACCCTGCAGACATCGCATGAATTAAGTCTGATTTCAGCCCTGAATTGATTGTCTATGATCAAAGACCTGGCAATTGGAAAATCAGTAGGATATCTCCAATGGCAATTATTTTGGTTGGCGACTGTTTGAGCAATTCCACGACCCAATTTCCATCATGTGAGCTTGTTTCAATATTACCGGAAAAGCTTTTCACATGTTGCTGCTAAAACTATACACTATATAATATCTGCCTCTTGCAGCCATCCATTAAAATATTACTTTCCGTTCCTATTAGAGCTTTTGTCATCGTTGCGTTATATTGTTTGCATGAACTTTATTATAAATGGGACCATGCTTTCCTACCGTGTGAGCTAACGCCTCTTGACCAGTAAATTGATTCGTACACTGTTCTGACTTTGCGAAAAGGCTGAATATAACGTGTTATACGAGTTAACAAAGAGAACATAAAGGATTAATGGTAACAGAGTGTCCGTCCATCTTCAGAAAGCACATACATTTTTACATCTGATAATATAGTTCAATCAGGAGAGACTGTATTTAGAGTGTGACCCCCAGATGTACTTATCAATAGAATATTATTCATAGAGATGTAAAAGCTGGCGTGCATTTTCTCTGAAAACAAGGGCACAAAACACTCTTACACAATATAGAAAAATGTCCTCCAAATAGAAAACAAACTAGTGTCCTTCAGTAAAAACTTTCTTGCATACTTTATGGACAGCACCCTTGAGTACGAGTTTGTGTTCACAAGGGCGGCCTTTTGAAGAGTCGTTGATAATACTAATATAAACCTCTTCTGCTTTGTCACATTCTTGCTGCAGACCAGCTGTACTGTATGTAAGGTTAAGCATTTCCTTTGAAAAGTGGCAATTTTGTGCTCTCCCTGCAATTTAACAAAGACGCTGGACAGGTTGCAGCCTTGTTCAGGAGCAGTTTCAGGAGACATCGAGTTGTGCATCTCAGCCAACATACATATATTCCATCACCAGTGTTGGGGAGTAACGGAATACATGTACCGCCGTTACGTATTTAGAATACAATTTATGAGTAACTGTATTCCGTTACAGTTACAATTTAAATAGATGGTATTTAGAATACAGTTACATTGTTAAAATCAATGGATAACATGACGGTACTTCTCTGTTTCACGAGTCTATTCACTCTCTAAATCAGGGGTGCTCAATACGTCGATCGCGGCGACCTGCCAGCTGATCGCGGCGTAGTATTGGTAGATCGCATGACATAAAAAAAAATGTGCCCGCCCCCCCCGTGTAACTTTCTCTATAGCGCCAGATTACAGCAGCAGAACGTCATTTCTGTCTCTACATGTCGCGTTAACAGTCCTCTGTGTCGCGTTCACAGTCCTGTGTCGCGTTCACAGTCCTGTGTCGCGTTAACAGTCCTCTGTGTCGCGTTAACAGTCCTGCAGAGCGCGGACGCTGGCTTGCGCGCAGCCCCCGCCCCCGCAATTGGAGGTGATCCAGAAGATGATGACTTCTTTATTTTTGAGAGAGCACAGATGACAAGTTCATCAGCAGAATTTGGACGCAAACTTAGTTTGTGTCATGTTTGGATGAATAAACAATCCAATCCGCATAAGAATAGAAAGTTGACTCATATCTCACTCACCAATTTAATAATTTGAATTCAGCAAAGATTAGATAAATACTGCTAACGTAAGAACTATTTAACTATTTTCTTTTTATACATGTCAGAATATTGCACATTGCAATGCTTAATATTTTAACTGAATGTTTCATATCACCAAACTAGAAGATATGCATGCTTGTGAGCATTGCTGGCGGTGTGATAGTAGAGTTTACATTTATGGAAACAACCTCTAAGAAATATCAAGTCCGGCATTCATTTTCTTCCAGCTATTTTCAGCACCCACCACATTTAGAATAAACACAAACAACATCAAGCTGTTTTCAACTCTGAGTTGTTTAATTTTTACAACCGACACGAGTTGCTCAGTTACAAAAAAAGCGTTGTTCTCATGGAAAACAATGACCACATCTTCGACTGCTAACATGCACCTAACAAAGCTCTTATTTACAAGACTGCGTGTTTGTTTGCTAGCGCTGCTTTTCTTCTCCACGGCTGAACTGCAAGACTACTACAGAAGGGAGGGAAGAGGAGCATGCCTTTGAAATGAAGAAAACTACAAAGAAGAGTGAAGGACAAGATGTAGTTATATTTTAATGCGGCATAACCTGCAGCAGTCAACAAAGCATAGAGATCTGTCGGATAACACAACACTGCACACACCAAGTCAGATAGGAAACGTGCAATACATTTTTGTCCTTGCCCGCATATTATGTTGTAGCATCTCAATTACTGAGCAATGCCAATTAGATACAGCGAGAAGAGCAATGTGCATATAATTGTAGTCAAACGATGTATAGTGTACCCATATACCTTTGTTTGACATGGCAGCTATTTGACTTTCAAGCGCAGCCAATAACACGGTACGTGTATTGATCAGGCCGATAACTACATCCTCTCTCTATGTACACACATTTTTGACAGATATGGGAACAACATAGTCAATGGCAGTTCATTTACCAGGTCAATGGAAATGCATCCCACCTGGATTTGTTTTCTTTCTTCTTATTTGATGCTTTTTTTAATTCACTCGGCACCTTTGCATAAAATGTACCGTACATGTCGTTACACACAGGCACAAGAAGATGTATTATTCTAAGGGCTCCATAAAAAAACGTTAAAATGATTTGTACCGTTTGCGGTAATCTTGTGAATTGTCAAAAACTTAAAACTGTGTCCATTTTATTGACAGCTGGAATACCAACGAGTAGATTGACGGGTTGTTGAAAACATTCAACAGGGTAGTAGGAGAAAGGACAAAGAAAAAAGGAGAGAAAGACAAACATTTCTTAAATAGCAGCAATAGCGTTTGGCACAAATACATGATTCAAAATACTTTTTTTTTTTTTAAAGCTTCTGCTGGAGTAGGAGAGGCACGTGTACAACAATAATCCTATCTATGCACTGCATCTAATGCATTGACAAACACAGGCACAACACAGGCACAAACACTTTAGGCAGCCTTGATGTAGCCGTTCTCCGTTAGCCGAGGAGTCGATCTGGATTTTAATGCTAAAGGCTAGTCTTAAGGACAGTTAGACATATATATATATATATATATATATATATATATATATATATATATATATATATATATATATATATATATATATATATATACACACACATTGTTCCATTGACGTGTAATCTAATCAATCTAGATTGCTTTAGTGTGAGGTGAGTTCAGATGAGGCTTTTGCTCATTAGACCCACCATTAGACATGAATGGTGACCAGCTTGGCTGAAAGAGAACATATTTCCGAAATGAAACTGCTCACAGCAATGTCTTTGGATTATTTTGCATATGGAGGTACTTTTGGAGAGCGACATTGCCGTTGAGTTTAAGTGTCGCTTTAAACACCACAAGCCGAATGTCATCTCGCTCCATTACATCGGAGAGAAAGCAGAAGCCTCTCTGGCCGATATCACTAACAGTCGACAGCTCACACCAAAACACTCTATACAAGTAGCACTACAGGCAAGAACAACCTTTTCTCTTTTCTTTTGAGACGAGCCGTCTCTTTTAAAGTAGTCATAAGTAGGCCCACTGCATCTGCTACTGAATGACACTTGTTGTGGCCTTGCTTACGAGCCGTAAACACTGCAGGTGAATCCACAGATGTCAGCGGTCCAAAGAAATGAAAAACAACAGATACAAGTACCAATACGTTCCATTTAGTTCCACTGGCAGCTGTAGCTTTAAGTTAACCTTCACACAAGAAACTGATTCTACAAGCAAGCAAATCAATTCACTGTGACACTGGATTTGTCCACAAATAGGATTCATCGGGGCGCAACTGGCTTTCACATGACAGATCCAGGAGATGAGTTTTCTTCCACAGCTACCATGCTGCTGTTAACTTAAACTAGTTTAATCTTTTCTTGCATGTTTCCACAGTCCATATTATTATCTCAAGCGTTTGTGTACTTTATACCAAGTTTGGCTTGTCACTTTCCTCACTTGTGGTTCTCAAGGTTATAGCAGTGCAGTTTACTGGAAACCCAGAAACACATTTCCATAAAGTCTTTTTTAATTGGTGTATAATCTGAAAACAGAATTTACTTTGCTTAGAAAAAATAATTTATATCTACATAACACAGATAACGGGTCCTCATCCACGGGGTCCACCGTGTTGCACAGCCCGTAACGGACAAACACTAACGAGCAAGACTTATTCACGATGTTATGTTATCTGAAGTTAGGGATGAGTTCAGAAACCGAACGATAGACAATATTTAACATTTAAATTCTAATCCTGTTTGGAATATATTTGCAGATGGGTGTTTTGTTGGTTGCAATCTACAACACGCAACAAGTTTCCACTAAATCTGTCACTGTTCCTTTAAGAGTTTCGATGTCCGTGGCTTGAAGAGCTCCACCAACATCCTTTTCCATCGGTCTCCATCACGTGTGATGACTGCTACAGTGTTTCCTCCTCATCCTCAGCTGTTGCACTTGGAGTAAGAACATGCAGATTTTCCTTCAGCGAGATATCGTCGACCCGCTTGGTGCCGCTGTCCTCGGGTTCCTCCGGTATGGATGGGTCCGAGTTACTGATCACGTATCCTGGCAGGGTGCTGATCACGTGAGGACACGCGTTTCGATGAACGCGGCTTGAGACCAGTGCGTTGGAGCGTGTGGAGGAGCCGGCCCTTGCCAGGTGGGACTGGCTGCTGGTGCTGTTGTTGTTGTTGATGCCAACAACGACGGAGCCGTAGCGGTAGCGGCCGCAGACCACCGAGCCCTCCCACTCGAAGGCCAGGTTCCAACGTGTCCATGTCTTCTTAATCTCTGTCTGGACCTTTGGGGATGGAAAAAAAACATAAAGGATTCACACTTCAAGACTGCAAAATGAACTTTATTCGATCAAAGCTGACTATTTCTTTTAATACATTTTAGGTTTCTACAAACTTTTAAATGTGGTTTATTTATTTGTATTTCTTTTGTATCAGACCTTTGATACTTCAGGGTGGAATTTAATTCAGCATATGCGAAGTATAAAAACTAAATAATATAAACAAACAATGTCTGCTAGGAAACCCAGAGCAACAAAGCTCAAAGGAGTCACGTTGTTGGTTGTGTGATTAATGAAAGTAAAGCAGTCATTTTCCTTTTAGCTCAGGTTTGGGCTCCACCCGGTCCTGAGAAACATTAGTTAGGTTTCTTTAATTTGCTAAAATTTCGATCTTGTTAATGTCCCAGCTATGGCATTTATTAAGAATTACATTATCTTATCCAAGATAATATCTTCATCTCCACCACTTAAAGTTAATAGACGGAACTTTTTATTAATCACAGTATTATTTTAAGTTATGGCTGAAACCCTTCCACATTATGAGTAATTTGGTCCAGTGTTAATTACAAAAGAATGCTTTCTTGAGTTTTATCAAACTATACATTAAAAATACATAAATAAATCACTAGTATAATTTTGAGCTGTTGGATAGAAATAAGTCTAAACATCGTGGAGGATGAAAGCAGTGCTGCCAGGATACAATGTGGATAACAAAAGGCGAGCGAGAATATAACAGAGGGTGATGTGTGAAGATAAAACTGGCAGAAAGGTCTCTTCTTGGTGCCAACTGAGATCGCCAAGTACAATGTGTGAGAGGTAGAGGTGTAGAGAATAAATGGTATCATAACTGCTCTTTTAATCACATTTCATTTGAGGAATAGAAAGTATCAAAAGGAAAACATGCAAATTTGCTAATTTAATTATTCTTCCGCCAGATCCTTGAATATGTCTGCCACTGGAGTAATTTAAATGTCAATGGCTTTGGTTAATTTAAAATAAAACTAGAGTATATTTTAAGTGATCCACTCACCTCTCCGTTGCAGAAGCAATAGATAATGGACACAAAGAAGCCCTGAAAGGAAGAGATATGCAATACAGATGGTGAGCTCAAGTGAGAACAAAACATCTATCGTTCATTGATCACAAAAATTGATCAAATGTCATTTTATCAGAGTCCAATACAGACACAATCTACAAAAAGGACGTACCAGATCTTCCATGCTTGATTAAAATAGTGCTTATCTTATGAGAAACAAGGGACATGAATGGTAATCTCTCTCTGTGTTGTTGTTGTGACCCGTGTCACCTCTTGTCCTGGCTTCTCACTACAATAAGTTACAGGAGAGACAGTGTCTTTGAAAAGAAATGGTGTTTTATGTGAAGATGTGGCCGTGTGTCCATGCACGTGTGTTTCTGTGCATATCTTGACATTACTTTGCTGAGTCTTTTTCATAAATAAACGTTCAACTTCACAGGATAAATAGGAGACAAACAGCAACTTGATGTGGAAAAGTGTTACAATATAAATAGTTCCCGTCTTGCTACAAAGATACCTTTCCTCAGCTTTTGTTTTAAGCTTCCAATTTTTTAAATTTTTTTTATGTTATAATTAATTTAAGTTTGTTATAATTGTTTAAAAGCAAGTTTCCAGTTGATTATGTGATTGTTAACAGTCAAACGATACATTCAGTAAGGTTCAAACCCATCATGTGTCACTGTCATATATACTTTACATGTGTTTTTACTCTGTCGAATATAACTTATTTTAAAATCAACTGATCATGAGAAAAAGGACCCCAAAACATAAAGAGTGGACAACACAAAAATCCTCAACACAATCCAACAGGAGAGGAAGTTCAAACGGGAAACGAGTTGAACATGTTTTGGCCTGAGAGGAAGATGAGAGGTGCTTCAAAGAAGATTGAAAGTACATTAGGAGGGAATAAAGAGACACAGGATGGACAGAAATGTGTGACTCAAAAGAAGATGGAGGAGTTACCATTAGTCTGTGACATACATACATGGTATTTACCAATTACAGAGCCGCCATCGACCGAGTGATGTAAAGCACATGCGTCAATGGTTTAGAAGCAAAGTGACCAAGAGTACTTGGCTCAAAAAAATACAAAAAAGGGCAATTTTAACAACATCTTTACCAACTGCAGATACCATTCTAACTTGGGAGTGTATGATCAGTTTCTGAATGGTTTACGTCAACTGCCTTTCCCTACATGAGTCAAACATTCAGTGCAATGCAGAAACACCTAATGAAGGAAACATACCATTGACTATATAAAGTGAACCTTTCCTATGCATGAAAGATACATACTTCATTTCAATCATTTACAGAGCATGTGTGACCTTTAGCTCTTTTAGTGTAAATTGATTTGCTCTGTCTATTTTAATTTCCCCATGGAAGCTTTCAGTATTACAATAGCTCATCACTTGAGTGAAGACATACGCTCTCCACACTGTAGGCAAATGCCAAGAAGAAACTTTAGTAGGCACGAACTGCAATTTAATTGTAATTATATTGAAAGTATATTTAATATATTACACATTTGAAAAAACTAATCAAAATTTAGGCACAGCTAAATTATGACTGAATCAGACTTATTATCGAGCAGCTTTACAGAATCATGAAGTTCTGTGTTTTTTATTTTCAATCTTTAAATTGTATATACAAGAATATATTTTATTAATAATATAATAAGACTTGATGTGCATGCAGCCAAGTAACTGCTGATTTAAAAAAGGTAAAACATTATTTATTTGAAACGGGCCAATGATACATTTTTGTTAACATTTAAAGAAAAACAAATACATTTTTGAAAGCAACAAAGAAAGTCTTTTATGCTAAACAATTAGGTGGGGAACGAATAGGATCAGACCGTTCCATTGCAGTATATGAAAGTCCACTATTTGATAAAGATAACATCGCTATTGTCAATTTCTATGAAACTATTCAAAAATGTATATGCGGTGATATTTTGGGGAAATACTTTAAAGTAAAAAATGTTATTGTGTTTTTTCAAAGTGACCAAAACCGAAGTCCTCACATGGTTGGAGTAGCTGTATAGTGCTTTGTAATGAAAGTGTGTGTGTGTGTGTGTGTGTGTGTGTGTGTGTGTGTGTGTGTGTGTGTGTGTGTGTGTGTGTGTGTGTGTGTGTGTGTGTGTGTGTGTGTGTGTGTGTGTGTGTGTGTGTGTGTGTGTGTGTGTGTGTGTGTGTGTGTGTGTGTGTGTGTGTGTGTGTGTGTGTGTGTGTGTGTGTGTGTGTGTGAGAATCTCAGCCACTGCAATGTGAATAATAACTGAAGAGAACTGCGTACCTGAAACGAGTTGAAGAAGAGCTCACAGTACATGCGGACCTCCCAGCTTGATCCTTCAAACGCGTGAGGCATCCCAACAAAGATAATGTAGTGGATGCCAAACACCAGCACCAACACCAGGGTGGACTTTGCCAGTTTCCTGTGGAGACACATACAGCGTAAACATAAATATACAACACAGAGCCCAGCTGCTTTGGATTAATGTAGTCATCAGTATTAAAGAATAGCATAAAATAATTGAACACAAGCCAATTCTATCACGTTTTATCCTGTGGACTATTATTCAGTTGATCGTAACAGTACATGTAATAAAGAACATCCAAGGTCAAACATATATAATTCATAGCCAAATGAATCATAATTATCATCTCAACAATGTACTGCACTTTTTATCATATCCGCAATAATATACACCAACAATTGGCATATAACACTGGCACTAATCACTAATGTAGGTTTTACGTGAATGTGGTTTGACGACTAAAGACCGATCTCTTAGCGAACTGCTGATTTTTAAAAGACTACGTGCAATAGCATAACTTACCAAAAGTATTAACGTGGCCATCTTCATACTGTGTGTGTGTGAATGCATCACACCAATGTGTGAATTGTGTTTCTTTTTTGTTTCACAAACAAAATGAAAGAAGCCATGTTTAGTGCAAGTACATACATTAGTATCAATTCAGTTTTATTGCGGTTAATTGCTTCTGAGGGCTCCATGGTGGTGTAGTGGCTAGCACTATTGCCTCACAGCAAGAGGGCTGTGGGTTCAATTCCCGGTCGAGGCGGTCCTTCTGTGTGGAGTTTGCATGTTCTCCCCGTGGCAGCGTGGGTTCTCTCCGGGTTCTCCGGCTTCCTCCCACAGTCCAAAGACATGCAGCAGGTTAATTGATCTCTAAATTGCCCACAGGTGTGAATGTGAGAGTGAATGGTTGTATGTCCCTATATGTGCCCTCGATGGACTGGCGGCCTGTCCAGGGTGTCCCCTGCCTTCGCCCTATGTCAGCTGGGATAGGCTCAAGCGACCCCGCGACCCTAATGAGGATTAAGTGGTATTGATAATGGATGGATGCTTCTGACCTCCTCGATACTGAGATCAGTGATGATTGTTTTGTTGCAAAGCTCACATTCCAGGCACAGATTTTAATGAGCTTCTTCCAGCTTGTTGTGCGAGAAACATAATACATCCTGTAAAGTGTAAACGATCCTTCGGTCTCTATTTCCTAAAGCATATTACAGATTGTTAGCTTTTCTGATATTGGAAGATAACCTTTTTTCACCAGGGGGAAAATCTGGTAGACGTATATATTTCCAGTGGAAGGCGTTTTCAATACTTTGACTAGTTTTAGAAATTCAACATAATGCCGGAGGATGCAACGGTTATGTGAATAATTTGAAGGAAAATGGGATGTGTGAGTCTTCCCATGGATTGCGTATTTATACGGCACATAGGCTTTCTACAACACGGGACCTTTAACACTAGAGGAGATCACGGGAGTGTTACATGTGAGCAAGGATTCTTTAAAGAAATATCTGAAATAAATGAGCATTACAAAACACACAATAATACACTTTATCCTATTCTAGAATACGGTACATTTCTCTCATGTTGAAACCAATAGTGTCTGAGCCACACAGCCATTAAATACTGGCAGGTGAAGCTCAGACGTGCCTCCTGACAAAATAAGGCAATGTTTTTCATTTGTTCCTTTTAATTCATGGAGAACATCTGGATCGTATCCAGCAGCAGCCCAGGGCTGCAATCAACCTGACAAGTTAAGATTCAGATTTAATTTACAAGTCTAAAAATAAACTGTTTGCCCTAACAACAACAAAAGTTTCAATACTTTTTAATTGCTTCTAAAGCATTCATAATAACCAGGCTGCTGATTATTCACCCACTCATTTAGTTTGCATTTTTCTAAGTGACTAAAATACGTAATCGCCTCAAAGTTTAAATATTTCAACTAGTGGAGACAATATATTGTATTCAATGCTTTTATGGTATGGTCTTTTTTGTTTGCCGCCATTTAAGTTTTGTTTATGCTTTGTTTATCTGTAGAGTACTTTGTAAACCTTTTTTTTTTAAAGTGCTATATAAATAAAGTTATCATTATTAAAGTTATTATAATATGAGGCGCCCACATTGCGCCGCCCGCAACACACCGCCCGGACAAATGTCTCGTCTATCGCAGCCACACGCCTCTGTAGGTTGATTTTTCATGCGATTCGGTCGTGTGAAAAGATTGCGTCGCTTTTGGTCTGAACGTACCTATAAGGGGGGGAACAAAGGCGCCGAACAATAAGGTGGAATACTTAAGCAAATAAGGAATACTTATTTATCAGAGTGAAGGCTTAACAGGATGGACTAAAACGGAAGCAGAAAGGCCAACACAACAAAACAAAAAAAACATGGTAGCAAAGGATCCCACTGACCTACCATAGAAAAAAGGAAAAACAATACTGAGCTCCCCGTCTGATCTCAAAACAGGAGAAAATGGACACAAATGACAGAGAACCCTACACAGCTTCACCCAGAGAGACACAAATGGCGGCCTACACTTCGGTGCCATACTACAGAATGCTCTAAGTCTAGGGGTATACAAGTCCAGCCCGCTGATTGGGTGATCCCTCTGAGATGGTGTTGCTCCAGGCGGACCAGACCTGAAAGAGATAACCGTCTAAGGCACGGGACGTTTCATCAGCAGCGGCATCAGAGCTCTATTCGCCTCTAAAGTTTTAGAAAGAATTTCAGCCGTTATCCCTCAGCTCTAACTTTATGAAAGTTTTTGGCTGACATTCATCTTCCAGCATGGCTTAAAGTTTACTGCAAATAATCAATATCTGACAGTCCAGCCTCGCTGGCAGCAGTCTGTACAACGCTCTTCTCAGAAAACACACGTTCGTTATGACGTTCTCATCTGACACATTGACTCCTGCACCTGCGGGAGAAAAATCACAATTGCAGGTGTGTGTGTGTGTGTGTGTGTGTGTGTGTGTGTGTGTGTGTGTGTGTGTGTGTGTGTGTGTGTGTGTGTGTGTGTGTGTGTGTGTGTGTGTGTGTGTGTGTGTGTGTGTGTGTCAACTTTTTTGTTCACACTACACAACTTACTCTCTTGCCCTTAGACTCTTGAAGTCATTGTGCTTTTGACACAACAAGATTGATACACTCTACAACATCTTTCACGCGTTGTCTCGACCGGTCTCCCCTCAACTCGGGTCTTGCGCTCTGATTGGCTGCGGCGCCTCGTGGATATTAAAAGCACACTCAGGTTTTCAGACCCTTTCAGTGACTCTGCTGGAGTAAACTCAGGCTGCGTCTCTCCTTCTGTTCTCTGCACCTTGCGCAGATGCAGGAGTGAGTTACTATGGTTACGGGCTTCGGTGTCGCCAGGTAACTTTGCCGAGGATTCGACCGAAACATTTTACAGTTTGAGCCCGATAACAGTCGCATGCGTGAGCCAAACGTGACGCTCGAACGAGAGACGGACCTGCTCCCCGCAACATCAACAGCCTGAATACATGCAGGTCCCTCCATGACCTCTGGTGTGTGGGAGGAGGAGGGGGAGGAGGAGGAGGAGGAGGAGGAGGAGGAGGAGGAGGAGGAGGAGGAGGAGGAGGAGGAGGAGGAGAGGGGAAATGATAGAGCACCGTTGACATGCAGATGGACTAATAACATGCATTGAGAAATTTGAGATGCTTGAGAAGGGGGGGGGGTTAAGCACAGCTGCAGAGAGGGCGAGGCGTGGGTGTGGCTCAAGGAGTGGCGCTGGGATTGGTAAGTGGCCTCATCAGCGTTCACTTTGGGTTCTCTGGGTCTCATGAGAGCAGCTGGTCGAGCTGCTGACCAGCAGAGGGAAGGAAGAGCTGAGGGCCACAAAGAAACGACTCGCCCGCCGGTGTTCCTTAGAGAGCAATACAAGTGTCAAACCGCCCAAACTCCCGTGTGTTGCCCTTCCGACACCCACACGTGTGATAAAGGCCAACGGCCGAGCCCGGACACAGGAGTGGAGCGCCGGTTTTCGTGGACGCGTTCCATTGAGAACGAACCTGTACTGTTTCCTGGTGTCGTAGCGCCCGGCGTTGGTCTCTCGTATTTTAGTGGCCAACACTCGTACGATGTTCAGGAACAAGATGAAGTTGAGCTGAAATGAAAGAAGAGAGATGGCTGCCTCTTAATTTATGCAGTCGGTGTTCGTAGTTCTCGTTTCTATAATTGATGTAAATAAATAGATGATGACTCAGTGTATTAATCAAAGAGCCTACTGTCTGTCATGTTCACAAAATACATTTTCATACAATTATATGAAAATCAAAGAAAAACGTTTATTATTAAAGCGACACTATGTAACTTTTCCCCTGTAGCGCCCCCTTCAGGTATTTAACGTCTGGTCTCGAGCCATATATGGCTCTTCCGGCTTGTCTGCTCCCAGCTGATCGCGACCGGGCTGACGGTGAACGCGACTCGCTGCCGCTGATCAGCGGCAGCCCGGTGTTCAACACAGCGGCATGTCACTCTGTCTCTACGAGTCGCGTAGCGGAGCAAATAAAAAGTCACCTGCGAGCGTGGACTGGCACTATAAGACGTTGCGTAAAGCTGCCAGACAGCAAGTTGAACTACTTCCGCCGGAAGTACCGGGTCGGTCCCAACCATCTTACATTCAGCAGTATTCTGGCCATGGACCGCCGATGGCAGTGCCGGAGGCGCAAATCAACATAGTAAAAGTCATTGTAGCGGCACAATTTTTTTCAAGTCGTTATTTTAAGGTGGAAAAGTTACATAGTGGGGCTTTAAGGCTGGAATCTGTAGATCTCCACATATTTGACTCATACATATTAGTAGGATCAATATAATTATCACCTGGAGTGAAATGTCCCCGATCTGACCAACAAACCAAACCCATCACACACCTCTCGCTTGAAATATGGAGTGTTTTACTGTCCTTCACTAAATAGATTGTAAACCAGGCAGACACATTCATGAACACAACTTTTAATTGCAAAATATACAACAATATATATTAATATACTAATATTTATAACTGTCAGAAACCATTATGCACAAAATACCAAAGAGTAGCAATTAGACAGCGAACTCACCCACACCTTGAGAAATAAAATCAAACAATTTCCTTGATATGAGAACGTCTGTTCCGATATCTATAAAGATAACACACCGTGTGGCAGGTGTTTTGCATGTTATTTACTGCAATGTTAATCCATTTGAAATTGCCTGTGGAGGATTGCAAGTTTCTTTTCAGTGGTGGAAATCTGAACTGGAGATTTAAACACAGCGTCGTATCTTGAGGAGCTTGGGATGAAACCAAACAATTTGACACACAAACCGCTACTCTTCAATTCTATTTACAGGCTATCCAGTGAAAAGTAACCCAAATAATGTAGCACAATCAAACTCTATATAACTATTAATATTTAAAGCATTTTTCATAAAGTTGTCAAGGAAGTTAGAAAATACAAACATCTGTTTAGGTTCACAATAACACTAACTTAATTAGAAATTTAGATTTAATGATGCAAAATGTTATAATTAAAGACAGAGCTATATCTGACCTGCGAATATACAAATGCAATTATATCTAGTTTTGATTATGAATAAAAAAGTCTTCATACTTTTTAATTAACTGTATTATTTATGTTGCATCTTCTCTCTCTCTTTTAGAGTTGTATGTCTGTTATTTTGTATATGGAACTTGGCGTCTGAAATAAAGAATAAATAAAAAAATTAAATAAAAATACTTCTGTATTACAGTTCCAACACAAATGTAAGGTTAATGTCATTCAGCGGTCACAAAGCAGACCTGACATCATCCTCTGGTGAGCAACTTTACTCTAGAGTGTGAGAGAAATGTGTCGACTCGCCATTTATTATAAACTGGAGACATTATTTCAATGAGAGAAAAGGCTTTATTAAACTAAAATATGAGCTTTCAGCCAGGAGGCACTACTTGGTCACTAATTTTGGAAAACCGCTCAGAATGTGAGACGTAAAGAGAGTTCATATTTATGGAGAGTAAGTAAAAATAATTGCATGTTGGACCAGCTGATAACGGCACATTCCAGAAAATATGTTAACACCGTTTTGTAGATCATCATCATTGTCTATTTTAATGGATTTTTGATAATTATACATTTTAAAATGTAACTAGTGCCAGAGGATCTGACAGAAGCTACTAAAGAATTGCCAATTCTTTGCATATTCATTCTCGTAGACGAGTTTACAAAGTTCCCACGCAGATCAACCCGTCTGAACCAACTCATGAGTCGGCAGGATCCATCCTCTGGGCACCGAGGATGTCTGGACAAACACTGCAGTTTAAAGAAGTTGTTGACATATTTCACTCAGGACTAAAGTGGTGGACCGACTGATATTACCACGCGTAGCCCCCGTTTAATGAGTTTAGGTATGACAGCTGTCAGTTATTAGAAGCCCATTCCTCACCAATATTGAGCAAGAATGCAAATTAAGTTTAACAACGTTCTTGTTAGTGGAGCGTTCTCAAAGCATGTTGACCAATTAGAAGTGATTCCCTGCATTAGAGCATGAGGGTTGTTGAACATGTGGTCTCGTTTCTGCAGGTCGACACTTTCTGGCGCCTCAAGAGTCCGTTACGGCGAGCAGATCATTCGTCCTGACGAAGACACACCGTCCCGTTAGAATCTGCAGGAGATCTTTCCAGTTGTTTTTCAGTGCTTTCATTCTGGCGTCCTCACAGCGTGACAAACAGTTTGCCTTCATCCTCTCCTTCCTTAATGTGTGCTGTCATGGCTGCTCCGATGCTAAAAGAAGCCCGGAGAGGAGTCGTGCGCGGTAGAGAGGATAAACTGTTAATCCTCATTCATTTGCATGATATTCATTTTCAACAAATACTGTTGTTTCATGCCATAAAGCTCATTCGTATTTTAATTAGGAGATTAGGAAAAGGAGGATTTTCTACAGGTTGCATATTTTAGTGAATTACTTACTCCTCCTGCCTTTTTAGAATAACCGAGAGATCATTAAAAACGTGCACATTAGTTTTGGTGTCGTCGTGTTTGCCTTCGTTGGCCACACTCTGGTCTGCAGCCTGGAAACGCTGATTATTTACTAATTGGTTCTAACCAACACAAACAACACATTCAGGTTTTCTTTAATTTAAAGTGAGTCTTGTTACTTGACCTTCATCCCCATTCTGTGTTGTGCATCAGTTGTAGAATCAGAATGTTTTTTCAAAGTATGTAAATGGCCATATTATGTGGTTATTAAATTAGTTAGCTTTACCACCTTTGAAGGAAGCTTTGAATCTCGACTTTGAGTCCATGCAGAGCATCAAGTGTCTCATCACTCCACCATTAGGCTTCAGTATATACGTGGAGTGCAAACAGTGAGGTCAACAAGCTGAATCAGTTTGAAAACTTAACAATCGTGGAAGAATCTGATGGAAACTTGTTCAAATCAAAAATATGAAAGCAGCCTGCTCAGAAACTGAAAGGAGTGTGACAAGATAAGCTACTTATAGTAATCATACACAATTAAGTCAGGCTCTGCATATTATTATCACAGCATGGCACCTTCATCCTTAACTATGCTTTCACCCGATGTGAACACATGCGTTTGTATGCTGGGAATTCATCATGATTCCATAGAGTGTGTGTGTGTGTGTGTGTGTGTGTGTGTGTGTGTGTGTGTGTGTGTGTGTGTGTGTGTGTTGCAATGTCTCTGTTTAAAAGAGTTGAAGCTAACTTTAGCATCCTTAGCGTTTCTTTTAACTTGTGAAGCTACAATCACACACACACGGCGAGAACAGAGAACTGTGTTTCACTTTATTTCGCTCTCTTACCCCGATGGCCGTCAGAATGGGAACCTGGTAGATCCACTTAATGTTCCCGGCACTTAACTCCCAACACCTGCAATTAGCACAAATCCAGGAGAGGACGACGTTAGAATAGCGAGAAAAAAGCGGAATGCAGTTGGTTTTATTCAGAAGAGACGTGCAGAGAGTACAGATGTAGCAGCACGTATATGATTAAGGTCAGTTGGAAGGAGACAAATGGAGGATAGATATATAATGTTGAAGTTAGGAGTTGTTCATATTGTTCCAGATTTGTCAAAAGAATCCGAGGAAGGGTGAGAACAGAAGATTTGTGGAAAAACCGTGGCCGGAGTAAAGATAAATTATAGACAGAATTACTGACAAAAAACAGCAGGAGGGGTCATCTCCTCTATTAAGAAGTACAAAGGGAAAAGATAAATATTATATATTTTTTTCTAGACGCTTCCTATAGCCTCTGATGAGTGTCTGGGTTCTGGATGAAGGTATTTTGGACCATTCTTCCTTACAATACATCTCCAGTTCAGTCAGGTGTGATGGGTGCAGAGCGTGGACAGCCTGCTTTAAGTCACCCCATAGATTTTCAATTATATTCCAGTCTGGCGAGTGGGAGGCGTTCCAGAACATTGTAGTTGTTCCTCTACAAGCGATGCTTCGGGTCGTTGTCCTGCTGGAACACCCAACTCCACCGTAACTTCAGCTTTGGTACAGATTCTAGAACATTCTTGTCAAGAATTTGCTGGTACTGAGTTGAATCTATGCAACCCTCAACTTTAACTAGATTCCCAGTAGCTGCACTAGCCACACAGCCCCCCAGCATGATGAACCCCCCACCACACGTCACTGTGGGCAGCAAGTGTTCCTATAGGAACGCTGTGTTCTTCTGCTCCATGGGTAACGCCTCTTGTTGTGACCAAATCACTCCAGCTTTGTCTCATCAGTCCACACCACTTTGTTCCAAGATGAGCCTGGCTTGTTCAAATGTAGTTTTGCATACCTCAAGCGAAGAAAAGGCTTCTTCCGCATCGCTCTCCCATTCAGCTGTTCTCTGTGCAGTGTGCGCTGAATGGTGGAGCAATGCTCAGTGACACCATCTGCAGCCAGAGGACCTGCAGGTCTTTGGAGGTGGTCTGAGGGTCGTCCTGGACCATTCTGACCATTCTTCGCCTTTGCCTCTCCGATATTTCTCTTAGCCTGCCACTTCTGGCCTTAACAAGGACTGTGCCTGTTGCCTTCCATTTCGTAATAACATTCCTCACAGTGGAAACTGATAGCTGAAACCTCGGGATAACTTGTTGTAGCCTTCCCCTAAACCATCCTGCTTGACACTCTTTGTCTTAAGATCATTCGATAGCTGTTTTGATGCCCCCGTGTTGCCACTGTTCAGAGGAGAATCAAAGAGAAGCACACCTTGCTATTGGCTCCCTTAAATACCTTTTCTAATGACTGGATGCACCTTTCTATGGAATTGAACGCTTAACGAGTTATTCAGACTAATGTGTTGCAGTTAATCAGCATTTAGTAGGTACAGGTATTCAAATCAACAAAATGATAAGGGTGCCCAAACTTTTACACAGCCTATTTTTCACATTTGATTTAATTTCACACAACTAAATACTGCTACACTAAATATCTTTGTCTGGAAAACAGCCCACAGAAAATGAATATTACATATTTTTTTGGTGAAGAAAGAGTAAATTATCATGCAGCCTCAGAGGGGTGTCTAAACTTTTGCATACGACTGTACTTCATCTTGGAACCCGAGGATGATAAAACATACAAAATAGGGAGCGGGCGACGGAGAGCGAGATCGTTATACTGAAATGAGTGAAGGCGTTGGGCCTGGCACCGTCTTCACACGTGTACCGTCACAAGAAAATTGTGCATCATGAACACAAACATATAGCTTCCCACAAAACGACGGCTTCTAGGGATTATCCAAACAGGATTATGCAAATGTTGAGCAGGCGTCGAGCCTAACAGAAAGTGTACTTTGCATGTTGCGCAAACATCTCTCGAAACACAACCTCTGTTGGAGCTATTCATTTTGATATTTGTATTTAAGTTTAATTGTGAGGTAATATTGATTATTTAGGTTATAGTTTGATAGGTTAGTTGTTTCTTAGGATAGTTGTAATTTAGTTTAATATATTTATTTGTAGGTTCACTAATTGGGTAACACTGGGCACCTATGGTTATATGTAGAGGTGGGTAGGCACAGGACCAGCATGCACCAGGGTGGCCAAAGGTTTTTTACCACGCTCATGCTCACGCTCACGCACACGGTAACATAGCAGAAGGAAATGTTTGCATTTTGTTTTTTTTGTTTTTTGTTTCTTTGGAGAATAAATTATCACAACCCAATCCAACATTCGAGACATTATTTTATTTTGCGTGCGTCAATACCGAGACCCACGGTGCATCAAAGTGGCAGTTTGATTTAGATTATTGTTTGTTGATTTTGGACTGACAAATGGCCACTACAACCTCAATATAATGCAGGGGGAATTGTATGAAAGTAGATGCATGCACAGAGGCTTCCTAAAACTTCATGAGCGGCAATCTGAAATATAAAGTAGATGTCGTCTCTGAGGTCTCTTTCTTCAATTTATAAAGTGATGCTTCCCCAAAAGGCTGCAAATATCATTAGGGATGATTTTCATCAAGCATCTCCTCTCTAGATAATGCTGCCTTGAAGGTCACATGGAAACATTCCAAGTGGTTTAAAATAAGTACAATATGTTCCCCAAGGCCGTCAAGAGTGATACGTGTTGTTTCCACTGTTGCTTTGTTCGTCTTACTCACTTTGGGGAGTGAGTTAGAGATAAAGTTAACCCAACTCACCTACATGCAGTGTGCTAAATCAAGCTTAGTGTGTCACTTCAAAGATCCAACATCAGGGGACCACCAAATGGAAAAGAAAAGTCAAATTTAATTGTAGATATTCTGCTGAAGGCCAACAACTTTTGTTGTGCATTGACAGATATGTTCAAGGTCCATAATAAAGTTTCCCAAAATTCAAGTATATGCATATCTTTTAACAGGAAGCAATAAATCTTACTCGGCTTTTCAACATGTTGCGACATATTGTGACTTATGAGCCGTCCGTCCAACTCAAAACAGTTCTCAGCAACTCAGCTGCATGTTGCAACTCCATCATCAGCTCGAAGGCTTCTTCTGAATCTTTGAGCACGAGTGAACTTAATAGTGAATGCTGTTGGCAGCTACTTAGAGGCAGAGAGAGGTCATGTTTAGCAGGTATTATAATCACAACACAATGTATTTAAATCAGCAGTGAACTCAGCGATTTAAGCCTCTGGTGATTTCAGGGAAAAATAAATAAATAAATCGAATGCAGAAATTAAACCATATTAGATTGTCCTGTCAAACTACTGGACTACACATCATTGTGCGTTTCTGAATGACATGTTATACAAAATGACACACACACACACACACACACACACACACACACTCTGTTTGCATGGTTTGGTGAAGGCCCCCCAGCTCAAGGAACTCTTCATGCTCCAGCATGCAATGGCTTGTTTGTGGTGACCATTGTGGGGAAGTCCTTTTACAGCATGTGAAACTGGCTATGGATGAATAATTCTTTTATTATTGATATTTCAAATCCTTTGTCATTTTTCTGTCAATGTTATTATCTTTCATTAAGTATATTAATGAAGCGAATCCCTGCTGCCAGGTTCCTAGGTCATGTGGAAAGCCTTCCCGGAGGAGTAAAGGTTATTATAGCAGGAAATGAATGTTCATGAAATATTTAACAATCACATACAGGTGTACATTTGATCTTCATATCTTTCTTCAAATCCAGTTCTTTTAATATATAACCATGCAATATTTAATTAGATTTCAACGATGGTTAAAATGTCACCATAATTATCCTGTCTTGAAAATCTCTTTGTCCCGTTTCAGGACATTATTAAGCTCATTCTTCAAAATTGTCAACCTCCAAATAGTTTATTTATTTATTTTGTGTAAAACAAAGAGAGCTGCATTGTGTACGACCTGCTCCTCACCTTGCATCCGCTAGCGTTGCCCTGACAATCGCCCACACGGCCACAAAAACAGCTGGCACACCTGAAATTACAAAAGCAAAAAGGTACAAACAAACTGTCATCATCATGATGCTATGCGTTTGCCGATTCATGTTTATGGTCACATTTTACATTTACATTAATGTATAATATTTGTCATCAAGAAAGGAGAGGTATGATGTAATAAGTCAAAGGATATTTTGCACTAAAGTTCTTAATTAAATTAGAAAAAGACAACGTATGTATTGCATTACCACCAAACATGTTATATTGTGATGTACATCGTTACTGAGAAATTAAAGGACCCCCATCTGGACAGAAGGTGTTGGCCCATATTGCACAGCCCTGGTTCTCCTGGGATACAGATCCACATTCCTCAACGATGAGTTATTGGACCTCTTCGCGTATAGTTGACTGTTATTGAAACGAAAACCTCGACACACAGACCCCGTTTATTTTCATCACCCATTGTGCATGGTACCAAATAGTTTTTTTACATTTTTTTAAGGGCATCGCACGCTTTATACGATTCACATTTTGGCATTTAAACCAATTTTTTTCCCTTGCACTTATCAACGAGGGTATACAAAGACCGACCCCGACCCCGACCGTACCCATTACTCCCTCCGCCACAGTGGTTGTGTTTTCCGTTTGGTCTTTGTGCGTTTCTCAGGAGCGTTACAGAAAAACCTTTGCAGCATTAAACATAAATATCGTGACAGGCCGTGGACTCAAAAGGAAGCCTGCACCCTCTGCGAGTGGCATTCCACTTTTCCGACTCATCTCACACACTAACAGCCTTTTGACAGGTGTCATCGCTGAAAAGATGCATCAACGCTCGAGAAAAGCATCAGTTGCATATCTCGGCCAGCTGCCGTCTCCTGACACGTCGGGTACGATCTTTTGCCGTTAAATGACACGTTTAACAAGTTTCACGACACGGCCTCAGAGAGACATACAAATACAAATCTGCTCCGCTAACCGTACTATTAAACAGTATTTCCACTTATTCCATACAAAGCCTTGTTTAAACTTTAAGAAGCCCTTATGAAGTCAAGAAGCTGTAGCTCGGTGGGGCGAGTGGTCAACCCCAAGGTCGTCGGTTCGATCCCCGCTCTCCCCAGCATGTCAAAGTGTCCATGAGCAAGTCACTGAACCCCCAGATGCGTGCCGGGCGCTTCACAGCAGCCCACTGTGCCTTAATAACTAAGGATCAGTTAAATGCAGAGATTACATTTCATATATGTATATAACTATATGTAATATGATGATATGTCTTTTTCTGTAAAAAGCGCCACTAGATTCTATTGTTTTTTCTTAAAGTTTGTTGAGTTGCAATTCATTTTGCTTCCAGTTCACTTTTATTCCACCAATTTATTCATTTATATAAAAAATATATACTTTATAAAAAAAATACCAGCATTGCTTTGGTCTGTCTAGAATCAATTAACCTCTCTGGATCCATTCTGAACTTGTTAAATATAGATGTGTAACTTATTTCCAAACTAGTCAATGGGTATTGATGAAAACAATCTTTGAGGGGAAACGGCTCCGTGAAGAAATGCCCCACTCCAACAACTATGAAGACACACTTCATATTTACATTTCAGAAATTAAAAGGAACGAAGAGCATCAACACTCGAAATGCACATCGTTCCACCGCAAGAGTTAAGACCGACCATCGGCTGCATCAACCGAGAGTCCTGAAGGGTTTACTGTTTGGTCGTGGCCTTTTGAGTTGTTAATCTTACATTAGAATTCCAGTCAACGTGATATATAATGCATGTAATTACCTGTGTGGCTCCATGGATATGCATCTCAAACAGGAGTGATTGCATGGGATTGTGTCTTTGCAAGACCAGCTTCTCAGAGGACATGCCCCTCTATCATCAGAGTATGGCAGCTCTCCATGAATAATCAGTGGAACTTAACCTGGATGAGAAGCTTTCCCTCTTTCCCATCTCCCTTTCAAGCAATAGATAATTCCACCAGCGGACACATTTTTATGAATGCTGCATCTCGTCTATTGCTAAACAAAACAAATAAAGAAGAGGGGGAGGAAAGCAGAGACAAAGAGAGCCTTTTGTGTCGGAGGAAAGTGCAGTGATGTCACCATAATCTTACATTGATCTCTGGGAGTTAGCGCGTGTTTATTAATGAGCGTAGGTGTCAATTTCACATGAAATATATAGCAGACGTTTCTCCTCTGCACAGTTTCTTTTCAACAGCTTGGAGATGATTCACCTCCCATCTTCAATTCACACTATCGGACAAAAAAAAGTGAGTTCTTAGATCTCCAGGGAGAAGATTGAGGAGGGGATGTATAATAAGACAGCTGTTTTCAGACCCGTCGAGTAAAGTCCCATCCCAGAGTGTTTTATCCTTTTGAAAAGATGACACCAAGCAGGGTTAAGATACCTTGTGCATTCTATGTCACCATTAGCGCTATGGAGCAATGTTTTAATTCGGTCTCCATTCTGTTGGTTGTTATCATGAAGTCGCACTATAGTTACAGAAGGAATATTTATGTTTTATAATTAAAGCAATTCATTTGACATGCATATTGACAGCAGTGATCTGTTGATTTAGGTTTTAAAAGCATATATTATTATTTGATAAATTGTTGAACGAAAGTGAATAAACAAATCACCTGCTGCAGCCACAGAATCACTTCTCCATCCCCACTGATCGTCAAGCATTTATTCAATAGAAACAAGATGAGATGTTCAGAAGAATAGATGTTTTATTAGACCATACAAAAGCACTGAAACTTTTCTTCTTTAGCCACACAGACGGTGAGTCTAATTATCAGTCCTGAGCAACCGGTAGACGTGGGCCGCAGGGCTTGGAAACAAAGCAATGACAACCAAAACAATACCAACATAATATCTACTTCATGTTTAAACAGTGTAACAATTTGGAGAGAATTTCAGAAATGCAGATATCCAAAGTAAAAGTAAATCCTGTTACTCGACTGCATGTCATCCATGTAACCCACAATCATGTTTCCTTCTCTGCGCTCCTGTCACACAAAGCCTGGTGGGTTTTCTCACGTCTAATTACAGCGCAGTCTGCACTTCCTACTTCGATACCGTCACTGTTAGGATGGAATCAAACCCGATGTGGGCAGCTAGACAAGTCAGACACGGATGAGACAAAGATCTGTCGGCACTTTATTTCCTATCACTTCATAGTACCAGCAGCTCGGTTGCTTCTGATCCGCAGGTAAGTACTTTTCATCCCAAAATGCAAGCGTAGCACATTGTAGAGTGGGCCTTTATTTTCTTCAAAATA
The DNA here is from genome assembly GCA_036178185.1 of Liparis tanakae. Taxonomy (NCBI): domain Eukaryota; kingdom Metazoa; phylum Chordata; class Actinopteri; order Perciformes; family Liparidae; genus Liparis; species Liparis tanakae. Next base: position 14,531,289 of record CM070107.1, read on the forward strand.
TGTACCAAACATGAGCAGACGGTGTCAATGACGACAGGGGAGTCGTGTGTGGGGGCGGAACGCCGTTACAGCACTGACTGCTGTGTATGTGGTCTGGTGCAGTGAGGATGATGCAATATGTAGAGTACGTTCATGCATTGTATATCTAACTATATTGCTTATATGGCAAGTGTAACTATTGAAAGTTCAGCCTCTGTATTAACTAAAACATTTAGCATCGGCTACATTTTTGCTGTAGAACGAATGATGTTGCCGCGCTACAACGTTTCGTTATAGGAGAATTATTATTAAAAAAAATTCCTGACTTACCCCATCCGATGAGGGTGAAGCCCAAGAGGTATTTGGAGTCTGATCGGAAGGCCATGAAGATGAGGCTGTGGAGGTAGAGGCCTTCCACCAAGATCCAGTAGTAGTTGGTGGCCAGAAAATAGATGAAGAGCAGCACGGTCACCTTGCAGCCAATCTGAGGAGAAAATACAGGAGCACTTTTATCACCCAACGCATTATTGTGACTACAGTACAAATGACTCGACTTTTGGCACTTACATTTTACTAGCGTACATTTGAGCACTATAATTAATATGACTATACATTATTAATGATGCCAAAATATACATTTGGCTGCACAGTCATGGTAATAAATGAATACATTTGCATTTCCTCTTCAAATATCTCACAACTGGTATTTCCCACAAGAAAGACCAAAGACTTATTATGCATGCAATGCATTAATGAGCAAGGCTGTAATGTAGTCACATTCTATACCTCACTTTGTATTATTTGACCCAACTTTAAAGTAATTAAGGGATAATGTTGACATGGATTAAACATGCAAAATAATTGCTCTCACTCTGAGATTTGCAAAGTTATTTGTAACTCAAATCAGCTGGGAAAAAAAACAATCCTGACCTTTAATGCCAATTTGAGATGATTAGATTAATCTCTGAACTTGATTAAATAAATACTTAGGATTAAAACGCAACATTCAGATCCCCTTGATTCTGAATGGGAAGGCTAGTCCCTTGTTCAGTCACACACTTGACTCGAGCCGAGTCATTCACCATATTAGTTTGAATAAATCCAACAAAGAACAATATTTTAAACACTGAATGTAAATGTTTGTCATATTCAATCAGAAATGTCCCCACAGAAGATTTGTTGTAGAGGTGAAATCATGAATTAAAGCCTCCAGTTCGACATTTTTGGCTTGGTTTAAGGCCGGTCGCCATCTTGGATTACCCTCGTTGACATCTTGGCTCTTTTGCAACCAATGAACAGAAGTGACCATATATGGACGCTGTGTACGGCTTCGATCGGGTAGCAACCGGTCAATCACAGTAAGCCCGATTTATAACACTCAGCTTTATGCCATATTTAAAAAGACTTGAAACTAGAGATTGTAACCATAAACACATTTTTACTGATGGAATAAATCAAGTTTAGGGTGATTTTCTCATTAACTTCCATACAATTGGATTTCAGCAAAGAAAAAACAAAACAAAACAGGATTTGAGACCATGGGGCCTTTTTTTTTTAAACTCAGTCACTTGCATCGTCATCAATCATCAAGAGGACAAACAACCATAAACCATGTGCAACACAGCTATTCTGTTTTTTCTCAAGCTTGGATCACTAATTTTAGGAGCTTCCAGCCACCGTCAATAACTCTAAAAGGTTCCCAAGCAAGACGCTATAGTCAGAGCAATAAAATAACATATCAATTTCCCAGTATTGCTAACTCCGGTTACCTGGCTGCAGTGAGATTGTAATGTCTTGGTTATATCACCCTGCAGTCTTCGAGCTGGTTTCAAACACGAATTTCTCAGTAACCCTTCGTCTATACTCTATAAACGGAACACGTCACCCGGGCCTGCCCTTTCTCCGGCCTCCTCCTCTCCTTGTGTATCCCTCTTTGTCCACGGCGTGCAGCGCGGCGGCGCACAATCAACCCGCTCGGAGCGGCTCAGTGGCGGCCTGCTTCGCTGTGACATTTGCCTCGGCGGAGTGACAGCGTGACACGGAGCCTGACCTTACCCGGGTGGAACAGCCAAATGAATAGTTGTTAACACTGAAAGGGAGAAAACAGAGTCAAACCAGTAGAGCTGGTACTTACATACTGGGAATTGTCCGGTGGTGCCATGCCAACTGTGTTCAAGTTGTCCAACAGGGCGGAATCGAAGTCCTGCAGTCCGGCATGGGCGTGGACGACTGTGTCCTTCACGAAGATGCTGAGCGCACGTAGCATGAAGGACACGAACAGGTGCATGTGGATGTAGTTCCTGGTGCAGTGGAGACGCCTGCCGTGAAAACAAACGGCAGTCACTGGTATGAATGCATGAACAGGATTATGCAATCCAAGCCACTCTTTAAATCACATTTCTATACGCTCAGGTTGACCCGTCGTTGATGCGGATGGCGATAGGACAAATACGATTTATTGAGGTGGAAGTCCAAGGCTAGTCTACAAATACTGTGAAGTAGATATGGAAGAACAATATTAAAGCCTTTCATTGAGGTCGTTTGAAGAAGCGAGCGCTGATTAAAACATCCCAGTTTAAGGCTTTAATCAAATCGCCCCTTTTTCTCCAATTCTCTCCAGTCAAGCATTTTATGGAGGTTGAGAACGAGACCTGTTGAGGTGGCATGAAAATACAGCCGACCATTCTGGTAAATAGCTCAATGTCTTTCCGCTGTGAGCAACACACCTGAGCTGCAAGAGTCATCAGGTCATCAATCAAATAGAGGGAGTAGTTTAAATCTCTCGGAGCCTCAGTAGTTTCTGCTGTTACATTTCTGCACTCGCATTACTTTCACTGACTCTCTTAAGCTGTCGGGGACTTTGTAACCCTTTGTACTTTGTCCCCGCCCTAGTCGATGTGTCCTTGAGCAAGACACTTAATCCTGAATTGCTCCCTGTAGCTGTGTCTACGGTGTATGAATATAACAGGATTGTAAGTCGCTTTGGATAAAAGCGTCAGCTAAATGACATGTAATGTACTTCTAAATGTCTCTCCCTCGCTCTCTCTCTCTCTGAGAGATGTCATTTCTTGTTTTTAGTGCATGCAGAAGTATCAGAAATGGAGGTCGTAGTGGAGGTTGTCCTTTAGCGGAGGTAACGCTGTACGAACCCCACACACACACACACATTATGTGTGTCTTTGAATCAGCACTAGCGTTCTTGTTGCTTAAAATTACTGTAAAAAAATATGTACACACAACCTGAGCCTGAACCTTTCTTAAAGCGACACTATGTAACTTGTCCTACCTTAAAATAACAGCTTGAAAAAATTGTGCCACTACAATGACTTTTAATATGGCGATTTGCGCCTCAGCCACTGCCATCGGGGGTCCGTGGCCAGAAAACTGCTGAATGTAAGATTTTGGAGCCGTCCGCTCCCAGGCTGTAGTACCCGTATGTACGGGAAACTCTTACTAGCCCCCCTCCCCCCCACGTTAAATACCCAAAGGGGTATACAAGGGAAAAGTGTTGCTTTAATGTGTGTTTAGAGAAATATGCGTCTATATAATTAAGTATAAATAATTCACGTCTATAGCACGTTACACAATATCACTATTCTGCATGAGGTATCCTGGACATCCCTTAGTTGCTCTGCTTTGTAATAAGCTCACGGTTTACTACACTTTGCTATGGCTAGTATGTTGAAGCTAAATGAAGCGTCATATCTGGTAATGGTATTGTGACAGTATATTTAAAGAGAATAGCAAAGAGAGAAATTACGTCAATAAGCAGATTTAGGAACCGTGTTTGTCTCGTCGGCTGCAACCGATCCAAGTTGTTCTGTTTGAAGTTTACTTTATAATCATGCAGCTGTGAAGACCTTCGGGAGAGGAGACGCTGTTGGAAAACTTACCATTCTCCTTTCCTCTTTCCTAATGAAATCCTGCAGCCTACCCTTGCTGTTAAAATGCAGAGACTCAAAATAAAAGGTTTGTTTTTGCACCGAGTGCCAACAAGTCATTAACGGAGACGCAGTGTTCACTCTGATGGATTACCGTTATGCCTGGAAGGTGGAAGAGGTGGGGTTTTTTCCTTCTTTTTTTAAAGTAGTGAGCAAATGAGTGTGGCTCCAAAGGTTGACATTGCCTTAAAATGAGTTTCTTGAGATCTTAAATTACATTAGTCTCTCTTCATCTGGACATCGGGTTGTTGTTGCTCTGTAACCGACACTTGCTACTCAGGCTGGAGACACAGGAGTTGCTTATAAGGACCCAGTAAGCTCGGTACACTTGTGGTAAATATTGATTTAATTTCATATTTTCTCATCAGCACCTGTGTTTTTAAGAGTTTAGTTTTTCGTTTTTCTGACGTTCCGTGCCAGGCTTAAATACAGGGACCCTTCAGCCGAGTGGGCTGTACAGTTTCAAGAGGGAAGAGATCCGCAAAAGGTTTCTGAAGTGCTTTTAAAGTGAAATGGGATGATTACACAAAATGTAAAATGTCATAATAAACCCGGAGAGCCTTGCCAGTTAAATTACTAGATTAATGGCAGTAAAACAAATATTTTTACCAACAAGGCTGTTTGTGGTGCCACAGAGAAACGCTTCTATTCACTCCTCTCTAAGTAGGAATTGGCTGGAAGTAACGCTTTTCTCTACATCAATACTTTTGTTTTCCAGATCTGTAAAGTATTTAAATGTGAAAATATGTATTATCTTTACTCTGTGCACCACCAGAATTGTTTTGTAATCCACTTGTGTATGTATACAGTTGTTAGATGTGTGAAGCTGTACACAGCCACTTTACAATGTTAAATTAAACTAAATAAATGTAAAATGTAGGTTATTTTCATCTAAGTGCAGTCCATATGCATTGTGTGTCAATCCATGGCTGAATATTAAAGCAGCCTTACATTGCTGATCCTTTTGGGCAGTTGTCCTGCTTGTTGCCCCTGCTGCGTCTCGTCAATCACAAGTTCATAGATTAAGTGGCTTGTGTTGACCGAATGACGACAGGCCTGTGAAGTTTTAGTCTTAAATTAAGAGTAAACAATTGTTCCATTTTATGCTAGACACGTATAGCACACTCGGCAGCAACAATAATTAGAATGCAAAAGCTTTGGCAAAAAAGCTAATTTGATGCTTTGGCTCAAATTCACCATTAATTAATCATTGTGGCGTGGGATTAATCGTGTGCATGTAAAGAACTAATTTGTTTCCATCATATTTCAAACAGACAAATAATTCAACTGAAACGTAGCGTACGGAGTAGCTGAGTGGACTTAAACGGTTCTCAAGCGATCCCATATTTAATAAAGACTTTTACAACTTGTTTTGAAATGCAATGCAAAATGTGTTTCCGTTCATTAAACAGTTAATCTTAATTAAAAGTTTGAGAATGCAGAGTCCATTCCCTTGCTAAACAAATCCTATTGAGCCGACTAATTGTTATGCAGTGTTTCAATTAAACTCAACATTTTCCACACTAATGCAGAAGGACAGAGATGAACGCATGTATTCCATAGAGCATGGAGCAGTGAAGAAGCCTGTTTGATGATGCAATCACTGACCACAAATTATATATCTTATAGTCTTCACGACAAGCATACATTTGTGCCATTTTGTGTAGTTTTCTAATTAGGACTTTGAATTGTGTTTTTAGACGGTACCGTTTGTTATTGTGTTTTGACCTGCCAGGGGACGACAGATGTGAATCAGCTTGAAGCTAAAGCCTGGTGCGATGCATCGAGATGGTGATATGGGTGTTTGAAACTGTGCATTAAATTAAATACAAAATTCTTACCAGCTACCTGTGTGATATTGAAACTACCTCAGACCGGAAAGCCCTGCAGAGAGGTGAGGAGAGGTAGGGAGATAATCTGATCTTCCCTCCTATTCAGGACTCGGCACACCTAAGCTGCCGGACCAAGGCCACGACAAGACACACGGGGGCCTGTGTGCAGAACTGCTTCTTCCCTCGGGTCATTAGACTCTATAAAACCCCAGTAACCCCATTCATTTGAACATAGAAAAACTATCGTTACCTGAAGTATCCAAGGATGGCAATGGCCACCAGCAGAGAGCTGAAGGACACCGCGTAGCCAACGGTATACATGACATACAGCCGCTCAAAGAATTCTTTCTGTGAACAGAGAAGTTTGAGCTCTTCAGTCCAGACAATCGAAACAGAGTTGCAGAGGAAATAGCATATACATACTTTTTGTTTCACAGCTATTGGCATAAACAGGATGTTGCAATGAAAAAACACAAAGGCAAGGAAACTCATCTGACGAGTATTAAAGCTCAGACTGATGGTGATGGTGATGCTAATGCTGCTCTTTAGCCTGCACATCAGTCATATTAAGAAATGGATGAGTAACACATTCAGAAAGCTCCTATTATGCCAGTCTAAGATCATATTTTTTATAAAACAAACATATATATTAGGTCTAGAAGTCTGAAATCCTTAACCTCTTAATGCTTACATACCGGAGACAACAGGATTTTAACAAATCTTTTCAGATTGCTTAGATTCTATCGGGCCCGAGGGATTACGATGAAACCAGAAACATAAGATGGCTGTAGCCCTTTTCCTGAGAAAATCTTTGCCAAATCAACTTACAAGTAATGAATATTTTAAGGAGTTATAGACACAGCTAAAGCTGCTGCAATATACAAGTCAATTCTTAAATCTGAGATTTACACTTTTATGTCAAGTGTCACAAATGACCAAACTCCCGTCAAAACACACACTTATTTTTGATTGAAGCAAATAGTAAATCAAAGCATCTGTAGCATCTTCTGAGTTTCTAAAAAGATCCGTACTTTATGCAGAAAGATGCCATTTTCTTGACTGAAGAACAGTCACACGATGGAGGCTTGTAATTTAGAGATTGCTAATTAGCACGTTGATAGGAATCCTGACACTCCTGCAAACTTTGAAGTCTGGAGTGAACTTGAGCCCTCAGGCACATCAAGTCCCGAATAAGTCAAGTCCATCCAAGTGTTTGCGACTCGTGTCCAAGCCTCACATCTAGTTCTAATAAACACAATAATAAAATGACGATCCCCAGAAGGCAGCTGTGTGACAGAGGTGATAGTTGAAAGTTACATCTCAACAGTACACAGATGGCCATGACCCCATGGCCAACTAAGACCCCGTTCACACAATGGGAAAACGCATATATATTTTCATGCGTTTTGGCCTTTCATTTACACAAAAAATTAGGTTTTATCACGGAAAACGATCATTTCTAAAAATTCCGGTCAAAGTCGAGATTTCTGAATACTCAGTTTTTGTGTTTGCGTGTGAACTAGGTTAAACATAGTTTTAGGTTGTCAAACGTCACAGTATGCGACTAAAGATGCTTCACGTCATGTGAGCGTCCTATGTGGACGTATGCAGGCGGCGTATTTATACGGGTTCATATAAATAGAAACCTTTTTGAAAACGACCTTGTGTGTACAACGTTATTTTATTTAACGGAGGGGCAGAACAATGTGTTTCTGTAAATACCCGGCTATGTGTAAATGTGGCCTAAGGCTGGATGAGTGTTTACTCTCAGTGTCCTTACATTTGTTTTGTTTAAATCAACTGCCTGCATAGGACTACATTGGAAAAAGAGCACATTTCCTAAGAGCACTGGTTAATCAAGGATAAAGATGCAAAATACATTTTAGGTGATGGGAGAGTATTATAGAGTAAACTGGACAGGTGCATCCAGTAGATTTTAGCCAGGTGTGTCTGCAACCACTTCTTCTGTATTGTTTGATTGAATGCATACAACAAGTGCCGTTTTCACTTCATCCAACAATACATGGGCTCAAAAAATATATTATACATATAATACACAATACAAAAATAGTGCTAAAACACAAAAGGTAGAGACACACAAACAAAGACAAAGCTAGTCGCTGGTTTCAATGTCAACATTAATATAAAGATGCGAGTTTGAACGTCTGAAGCATCAACTCTGTGCCCAATGTGTCCGAACATGAGCACACACGGTTTAACATCCACATTTCAGAACACCCTTAATGTTGATAGGCCTTCATGCATGTTTGGGAATAAGATTGGTTTAGCTAGTTAATCAAAGCAGCTGCAGCCTAAATGTGTTGGTCATACTCACCCTCCCGTCCTCATTGGTGGGATGAAGGAAACGCACACACTCAGAGTAGTTGGTCCATGTTTTGTTCCAATGGTCCACAAACACCCAGGAACCGTTGACGTCACACTTCCTGTAAGCATGTCCTGTAAACAAACGCTTTCACATCATTTTGGACATTTACAATACCAAACAAAAAAATGCTGCTGACTAAGCAGTTCATGCAGGTGCAGCTAATGGATTTTGGGTATTTGCCTACCGAACCTACACAGGTGAATGACATCATTTTGATTAGTTAACCTTGTTACAGAACTGCGTGGCAGTGTAGAGACAAGGCTTGATTGACGTCTCTCTGATTCCAGTGATCGCTTTGTTGCCACTATTATCATTTCTATAGGCATTCATTTACGAAAGACGGATTAACATGTGAGTAAAGACTTTTACACACAGGGGGCAAGGTAAATAGAAGTCATCATGATAAAAAACTGTTAATAAAAAAATAAATATTGCTGTGTAAATGAATTGCATGAAAACATATAGGGGATATGTGTTAGCAATAGCAATATCATTTTTTTATTTACTTTTTTATTTACTGTTTACTGTTTGTTATGCTGTGTGCAAGGGCCTTAATAAAACACAGGTGTGAATAGTCCAATTAACGATGGAGCCGACTATGATTGGGAACACCTGTGCGTTTCCTACTGCACATCATCGCCATCAGAGCGCCACACATCTCAACTAGGCAGAGGTCTAATTAGCCTAAATCATTGAAAACACCTGTGAGTGAATATGTCAGGTATAGTTCAGTAAGGTAAAGTAGAAGAATACTTATATTTAAATATATTGACAGCATAACCAGCCTGAATCTCTATAATTAAAGTTAATTGTAGTCTGTAGTCCTCAGTGTTAGTGTTGGTACATAAAAAAAAAAGATAATAACCTTTATGATTGAAGTCATAGATGTAAAATGGGCAGGGAACCATGGTAACCAGCCCAGAGGAGCCACGGGGCCAACAAATAAGACCGTCCCAATCTGGAGGGCACACCTCATCTACAGCAAGCAAGATATAATAAATAAGAAGAAGTCAACATACAATTTAATTATAATAATACAATTGTCATCTGGTATCTGGTCAATTTCTTTTGTTTGTCTGAAAAGCTGTTTTTGTTATATTTTCATATCGATAGACACTTTATAGCTTTATTCTGTCGCTCAATTGGCAAATCAAAATACTATTTTCATATATTTGGGAAACACAGTACAAGTTATAATCTTTATGTGCATTCTTTTCAGAAAATGGTTCATTCGAAAGGACGGAAATAAATTAACACAAATACTACCGCGACGACTATTATGAGAATCAGGGGGAACAGATAAGAGGCTGAAGCCACTCTGAGAGAGAACCACTGTAATGCTGACATTTTGTTTGTGATAATATTCCCTTCATAATAATCCATTCAATGAGTATTCTCCCATATGCTAACACAATTAGATATCTTAACATATTCCATGCACCGAATCTTATCTCAACATGTGTTGCAAAGAATAATACGAGGGATTCAGAAACCAACAATGTCCTTGGATCTTATTGTGAAGGATGGATAAAAGAAAAAAGTCAAAACATTAGTCTGGACAAAAACGTGAGAGACACTTATGGACATGGAAATGGATGTGACCAAACATAAATGTGCACTTCTGCTGGCTCACCTTCTCCCTGCTCTTACCACTCAGCATTACAGTTTGCAAATTTGAAAGCATATCTTAAAAAATGAGCCACTGGACGTCCTCTCAAGATAAACATGAATCATTTGAGAATAGTGTTTGTTCGGCGCCTGGCTGCTGCTGTGATCGACTCACGCTGCGTCGCAAACGTTTACGATTTTAAAGTTGGGAACAATTTTAAGCTCAGTGTTTTTGTTTCTAAGTTACTGCGGCGTTGATGCCCCCCAAAGGTCAGATCACACTTCTTCAGTCGGCCATCTTCTAAACCCGTCTCCCTGGGCAACGCACCCATTTGTCTCGGTCTGAGATGCTGTTTTTTTTTTGTTGTGAAACATCTACATGTAGTGGCACTGAGTGTCGTGTATGTATATAAAACCATTAAACATTTAAGATATGACGGACCAATAGAAGAGCAGCAGAGCCGCAACACAAGCTGTGCCCAGAGCATCTGCCCAGTTACTGTCATCAAGAAATCACGGAGAAGCACAAAGAAAGCGATGAACTGTCAACCAAACATAGCAAAACCAAAAGGCAGGCAAAGCACACTGAGATGCAAATGACATCTCATTCCAGCACGTCCTATTTTTTGAATAATGGTAATTTTTGATGTTTTTGTCAGTTTTTTTTCAACATCAAATTGCCTTGCGCTTTTATCAAGATACAAAATAAATGCCACATTTGACATCTTGGGAGGTAAAAAAAAATATCTTTGAAAATGCAGCCTGCAGCCAGATTGCAGGTTGCAAATATTTGCATGGACCCCCTGAGGTTTGTTGAAATGACGGCACTGTGGGAATTCTTTTTTTTAAAGGAGCGCGAAGGTTAGAAATTGGGTTACTTGTTAACTCAGTGTGTTACATTATATTTGAAAAGTCACAGCTTCCACTTTAAATAGCCGCCTTCTGGCACATCCCCTGTGTAGAGCGACCCCAGTGTACGGATCTGATTCTGGAAGCTATTAAGTGTTTCGGCTAACGATGACAGTTTGTTTTTCTTTTCTGGTTTTGGATAAGCGTGACGTTTGGTTAGTCCTCATTCGAAAAGCTATTTCTCTCGTAACATTAAAAGTAAAAACAGGCAGATTGATAAGATCAATACTTATGTAACCTAAGCAGCAAAATGTAAACTAAGACACAAAATGTAGAGCAGTTATCGTTTCCTAAAGGTTTTCTTGCCATGATCCCACTTGAGATTGCATAGCTTCCACATGAACATGAAGAAAACTCCCCCTGGTCGTGTAGCAGAGGATGGACATGTGGCCGTGTACGTGTTTACCTGTGGACCCTGGCTCAATGGTGGAGAGGTTCTGGAAGCACTGCACTTTGATTTCATAAAGGATGTACATCTGCTCCTGTGCAGAGAGAGGGCCATCAAACTCCATCTGTGGAGCACAACAAACAAGATCTGTCACCCTCGATCTATATGTGAGTAAATTCAACTTTAAATTAAAGCCTTTTTTTAAATACATTTGGGGCATCTTCTCATATCCCTTCTGCTAACAGGTGCCGCCTCCAGTGTAGAAAAGTAAAGTCATAACAAAAACAATGTTAGAAAACAGGGAGAAATACAAACTTGTTATTGTGCATTTAGGATTGTAACTTTTTTTTGTGTAACATTCTTTGTATTTTACAATTACAGAAGGTTATTTGAGGGTTGATTTAATTTTCGTCATCTAATCTTAATTGACATTAAATAGTACTCGTCATTACATTTGAAGCACAAAGTATGTGCAAAAATACAACTGCTGTAAATACTATTAGCGCCCTTGTGCGGTTTAGTTTATTGCATTATAAATCAATCTGGAAACACTGCATACATTATTTAGGTAAATTGTTTTTAACCAGTGCTTTCATCTCTCCTTGTTTACCTTTGTGCATCAGGAACTATTTCACTGAAGCCATCGTTAGAATCTCAACACTAAACGATGCTCAACAATGCTTACTCTATTAAACACCTGCACATTAAGATGGAAAGCTGTTGTTTGTTTCCTGCTATGAGCTCTTTCTAGAAGATTGAATTACATGTTCATTTGGATAACAAGTTATTCAAAAGGAGAAGACAAGTTTATTAAAATAAATCATTTTCAAAATAGTCTAAGTTGTTATGAATGTACCTGTTTTGTTGTTGATATTTTTCAAGGAAATAGTGAGAACGGTTCTGATTATTCACCTCGCTCTGAACCACTTCCTGACTCACTCTTCCTGTTCCTGTGTCTCACAAAGATAACATGGCCCTTAAAAAGTCATCGATAATGAAGCCTTTGTTTTTTTAAACACAGTTGAAGTTAGAGGTTTTCTAGATGTATTCTACCCTTTTATTGTTACAAATTCAATGTAGACGTCCATAGAAATAAGTCAAGAGGATGGAAGAGGCAACCGAGACAGTCGAGATAACTTTAAGTTTTTACGTTACGTTACATTAAGGTTCCCACTTGCCTATATGAAGTGATTAATACATGTAAATTATCACATATCATATCACTTTAACTGCTGTGGCAGTCATTCTGACCTTTACGTCTATGAGGCTGTACTTCTATAGGTGGTAACTAAAGCTAAATGCAGACAACAAAACAATGCTAAATATGCTGTTATTTAACAAGGATCACCAAAATCATTCAAATCCATTATCGGGGGACAATGAATCCATGTTTGGAGGTAACAGCCGGCCTACATTGCCCCTGTGCACTGGATTACATGCTAATTTTGGACAATTATTAATGTCCATTGTGTTATATTTATTTTTAAATATGTAAGGTTTGCACAGCTGCCTCTTCTTTTATTCACAATGTTTCCCACAGGGCTACCTGGCAAAAAGGTTAGGTTAGGTGTAGAACAACCACCCACTGGATTATGTGTTGTTTGCTCATCATTAAAAGAAGTAACTACACTCAAAATACATATTTTGAATAAATGAACAGCATGTCCACGGTTTTCATGTTTTATTCTCTGGTGTTCGGATAATTCTTTGAAACCTCAGTGTTTTTTTAAATGTATCATTATTTGTTATTGATTTTAATAATATGACTCACTGTAGCTGTTATATTGATCTAATATTCTGATGTATGAGCCACGCTGTGTTAACAAGATATTCTTGTCTTAAGAAATTAAATACTTCTTGTATGCACTTTTTAATCATACGGTATCCACTCGCCTGTAGAGATGGAAATAGTTCCAGACACTTTAATAATGAATTCCATACAAAATCCAAATTTGAATAAAGTCCTAATTATGAATTCATAGCATCTCATCGCCTATCAGCCTGTCATGAAGAATGACATTGTGCCAGGTAAAGTTCGCTGAACCGTGTGAAATAAGATCCCTGACAGGCCGGTAAGCGCACGACTCAGGCAGATGGATCTCCACTGAAGAGTTCATCGTTGATAAAAATGTGCAGGCTCGTAAATGGGTGCATTAGACCCATTAGAATAGGAAGCTGCCTGCCAGGCCGTGGACTGTTTGCTGTAACACACAATGTCTAATGTCGGACATTTACATAAAACTGGAAACGCCGTGACTCAACCTTGTCTCGTTCATTACAGCACGTCATAACTGTCGTGTGTGTGTCCACACCAAATCCAGGAAGAACAACAAACTGTGGAATGACAATTTCTAAGTATGTTAGTGATGCCATGGAGCCCAGAAATAAAACCTTTCCGCAGAGGAAAGAGACATCTGTAACTCAGTGATCACAGCTCATCGCACAACTCACTGTTCCCTCTGGTTAGATGACGCTTCTCTCGTGTCCTTCGGAACAGATGGGGGACACAGAAAGTGAAAAAGATTTTGTCCTGACATTCTCAAGCAAAGTCCGTTTCATGAAAAGGATTACATCGACAACACAATGCACCGAATGGACGGTAGAGTCGGTCAAGGAGCAACAACCTGCTGAATCTATCAACTTCTCTTCTGGCTGCCGTTAGATGGCATTCAGAGAGCCGAGTGTGGTCAACAGATCAATAAAGTCCAACTACAGCGCCTCAAAGTGCAGAATGCTGGTTTTCACAGTTTGGTGTGCAGCGATTATAACGCAGGAACTTTCATGAGAAGTCAGCGAGCAAAGTCTTTGAAAAACAGAGTATTTTTCTGTTTGTTGTTGTCGTGTTTTTCTTTGCTGCACATGATTTTAAGATCTTTGGTAAAACACACCAAAATACATGTTTTTTTTAAAGGCTGTGGTCGCTGACTTCTCATGAAAGATCCTGCATATAATGATTGGTGACTCTTAATCAGAGTTTGAGGCCTATTTGTTAGATTTCCACGCAGCCTTTTGCTTCCTGAGTTACTTCCAGTCTCTAACTTGCTTTTTGAAGAAAATATGAAAACCAGCTCCTCAGGATTACTAGAGCTGCCCTCTGGCTGCACATGTGGGAGGGCTTATCTTTTTGACCAGAGTGGTTGAATAGGCCCTTTGCCTGCATTATAATAAAGGCCAGCCGACCACATCACAGACCTTGGGGAGCTGAAGCCTCTGCCTGGTACTCGTCCTCTCGATTCCCTGGTTCATGATGTACTCTCAGGCTCTGCACCAACAGAGTTCCAGGACTATCACTTGTGGATTAATGATGTGGTGCGCAGCCTTCTGTTCCATGGTAATCTCGTTGATGCTAAAATATATGTGTTTGCATGCCCTTGTACACTGTTTTGAGTCGACGGTAAAGTGGTTTTGATCCCACATCCACCTCCATGTTTACTTCTAGCAGGTGGATATTGTCTGTGGTCTCGACCTCGGGAAAGAAGGCAAACCTGCTGCTAATTAGCTTCAGTTAACTATCCAGTCACTGCAGTTCAGGCTTATGTCTTTACCTTCGCATTCTGAGAATGCGGAAGGTTATATTTTGATGGCTGTGTATTTATTTATTTGTATGCATGTTTGTAGGTTATTCGAATAACTCAAAAAGTATTAAACTGAATCACATGGAATTTGGTGGGATGATTGGTTATTATCCGGGGACCATTTGATTAGATTTCGGGATTGATCGGGGCAAAGGTCAAGGTCAAGGTCATGAAAAGGTACCAAAAGAGTTGCTGCGGCGAAGGTATGCGCTCTACCGAGTGCCCGTTCTAGTTATTTCATGCGTATGAATGTTGGATTATGTCAATAGTTTATCATAGCCACAAAGAATGACAGTCCCACAGATGAATAAGTATGAATAAGAGACGCTGCAAACAGAGCGCACGCGGCAAAGCATCTGCATCGTAAGAAACTACAACCAACCTAAGCAAATGTAACATTCTACTTCATTATATTTTGCTTTTACAAATGTATGGTTAAATATGTTAAAGATATTAAAGAATGTCACTCAAGGTGCTATTAATATGCATATAGCAATCTGGCAGCGCTCTGCGCTCTTCGCACTTCTCGGGCACCTGAGGGAGCGCTTGTTGCCGTGTGATATAATGTGTTGCTGTGTTGTAAAACTGTTTTGTGTTATTTTCTGAGAGGAACCTTGAACCTTGCACAAGACAAGGTGTTTTCTTCTTCATTTTCTCATCTACAATCTACAACTAACCACCATCTTCCATTGTGTTGATCATTTGTGTTAGGATAAACCTGAGCATGCATGATATCACGCCAACTAAAGTCTCCCGGGATCCAAGTTGTGTGCTTTCTCCGCCCACCATCCAACCCGACCATCTCCCTGAGCCTTCAGCAGAATGCAACCCCTAATTAACTGGAAAGCGAAGGAAAGGGAGGGAGGAGAAAGGGGGAGAATAATAAGACTCAGGAGTGACGTTTTAAATTAAGAGATGAAAGGCAGGCTGTTGTTTCTTTATAATGATGGTTAGTGTGTAGTCACAGACAACAATGGGGCATATCTTTCTTTTCAGCAACAATCAACCGGTTTCGTGTTCCACCGACAGACAGTTGTTGATCTGTTTTTCTACATGGACGAGCTGTCTCTGTCGAAGGGGCAAACTGCTTTTCTTCACTCCAAATATTAGAGTTTCTTTCACTATTGAAGACATCACACTTTGCAGTAAAATGTTGTGCAATACGGATTTGTCTTGTTTTGTTGTTTCATCTCCCTCACTGAGAAGTCGAGATCCCTTCATATGCAAATATTAGGAAGCCCGCAGTCCTGAACATAATTTCATACAATAAATCACGGTGTGAGTTTCAGGACTGAAAGGTTAGGTCTATCAACCAAATCAAACATGCATGCATGATGTCTTCACAATCAGTGTTGTATTCCGTTACAGAATACAGAATACATGCCCAAAAATGTAATCCGTAACGTATTCCGATACATGAACTACTGGCTGAATGTGTTAGAGAAGTCTCCCTGAAAGTGTCATTTTATTGTATTATATTTTTTTGTCGAGGAATAAAGACTATAAGAGTATGTTAACGCAAAAAATGTTTTACTTGGTAACAAGAAAAAGAAAGAATTGACATTTTCCCTTATCAATTTCTTTATGTTCTTAGGTGTGAAAAATGACACACTAACAACTGTCCATCAAAACAAAACATAAGCTCAAACTGAATGTGATGATGGCAAAACATTTTTTTTAAAACTATGCCATCAAATATCCTTTTTCCCCACATTAAACAATGTGTAACTTAAAAACCAACATTACTTGTTGGTAATGTAACAAAGGCTAGCAGCAAAAACCAATCCAAAATGTCAAAGTTATAGAACATAGGTCAAAAAGGTGACAAAAGGTATGACAAAAGGTGACAAAAGGTGATATTATAAAAGGTGATATGACAAAAGGTGTTTATACGAATGTCAAATGAAAAAAAGATAACAAATGATTTTACACAGAAATGAGGCTGTCAATGTCCATGCATTGTTTGTGAATGCCTGTGAACCTAAAGACCAGTATATGTTTTGAGCCACCTATACTCTACAAGTCAACACACCCCAGTACAGTGCGGTTGTATCGCAGCATGAGAGCCTGCTCAAAGTCATTTTGTTGCAGTGTAGAGTGAAAACTAGAATGGGCACTCGGTAGAGTGCATACCTTCGCATATCACAAGATTGAATTATGAACAATTTGGCACTAGTTTCACGCAAATCGGATGCCAATTAACCGAGATATCGCAAATTTACGTTTTTCACCTTTTCGTGACCTTGACCTAGACCTTTGACCCAATCACTCCCAAAAACTAATCGATTGTTCCTTGGGTCATGACCAATCATCCCACCAAGTTTCATAAGAATCGGCTCAGTTTTGTCTGATTTAGACGAATAACTGACGGACGGACGGACATATTCACAAACGCCGGCGAAAACATTACCTTCCGCATTTTCAATGTGAAGGTAATAAGTCCTCCCTGGCTAAAAAGCGTAGTAGTATTGTAGTATTGGCTAGTGAAAGTCTGCCCACCCGTGTGCGCACATCACAGAGCGAGGCGCGCGCGCTCAGACGCAGACGGATCTCTCGTATTCTGCCTGTTTTGTGATATACATGCCTAAAAGGGGGATTTCGTTTATCTGGCAACCCTGAGATCAGTCGACCAATGACTGTTCAGGTGGAACGTAAGGGAGATACCATTTACAAAACTTGTAAGGGGTAAAAACTTGTGAAAGACCCAGAGAAACGGAAATATCCGACGAAGCAAAATCCCGGACGTTTTTGGAAACCCTGCCGGACGCTTTTTTTTGGTCTCAAAAAGAGGACATGTCCGGGGAAAACCGGACGTCTGGTCACCCTATGTTAACAGAATTTCAGGGTCATAGTGATATTTTATGCTAATTTGGACACTCAGATAAAGTGTCAAATATACTATTCGATGAAAAAAATCTAATAATAATGTATATTAATACAAAGAAGGGAGAGATGTCAATAGTTATTTCTTGTATTTGGAATTCGCTCGTTCGCCTTCTCGCTCACTGGAGACAGTTTCTATGTTTCCACTTCCTTTGCCTCAAGTAAAGCTAAATGTAAGCAGGTAACAATCGTTAACAAATACCAACACATGATGTCACTACCTTGACCTTAAAAGTTCCCTCCGTGCATCCTTTACTTCGAGCTAAACTCCTGGTTGTCGTTGATGAGAGACGTTACTTGGCAGAGTGAGAAAGCCAGCGCAGCCTCCCCAAGGTCCTAGTGCCTGGGGATTATATCGTTAAGTATGATGATCGGCTATTGGATTGTACTTTGAAGGGGGAGAAAACATACAAACCAGAATGCACACACATATGTAGCATGTCAGAGTTATAAATAATGTGTCCAGGTAAGAAACAATAGTTTTATTTAATGACATCAGAAACAAAAAGCCAATAATATCAAATTATTTGGGAGAGCTTGTAAGGTCCTGTTCTGTGTTTACTCCGTATCTACTCTGTGTACTCGGTATCTACTGTGTCTTCTCTGTCTCCTTGATTGCTTCATTCCCTGCACCTGCCCTCAGCCACTCTCGTCTCGTTACTGTCTTATGTCGTACACCTGTTTCCATGTCGTACAGCTGTTTCCATGTTGTGCACCTGTTTCCCCCCTATATATTGTGCCACTCTTTCACTTTTCTGTTGCTGGATTGTTGTTGTTTTTTCCGTCGGCCTGTCTTTTGTGCATATTCCAGATTATGTCTGTTTTAATTCTGCCTGCCCTGAACCCTGATTCTCTGCCTGCGCCTTTTTGGACTTTGTTGTTTTTTTTTGTAAACTTTTGCCTCATTAAAGAGCGCCTTTTGTAATTCACGTTGAGCCCTGACTGTTTCTCTGCGCATGAGCTCCTGCACCTCACTACCCGTGACGTTGGGCGTGACAGGGCTGAAGAATATTTTGACTGATCCTGAAATGTCACAACATTCCAACTGGACAAATCTATTCATTATTATGTTATTTGCAATTTGTTGGCAGCATAATGTTTTCCCTTGATGTTTTTTTTATTTATTATTACTTACCTATTACTTACTCTTTTCCTGGTGCTAAACGTGCTGTCCGTGGTGCTGATAATGCTGGAAAACTCATGATACACCATTCTGAGCGCCTCACAGGATCACTCACAGCTCAGTGACTAACAACTCTGCATGCCTGGTGATTAATTTGCCACAATTACTCATCGGAGGCTCATGGTACAATTCAATTCAGTTCAATTCAGTTTATTTGTATAGCCCAGTTTCACAAATTACAAATTTACAATCTGTACACATAGACATCCCTGACCCAAAACCTCACATCGGACCAGGAAAAACTCCCAAATAACCCTTCAGGGGGAAAAAAGGGAAGAAACCTTCAGGAGAGCAACAGAGGAGGATCCCTCTCCAGGATGGACAGATGCAATAGATGTAATGTGTACAGAAGGACATATTTAGAGTTAAAATACATTCAAGGAATCTGACAGAGTTTATCAATAGTTCATATTTAGGCATATTCCACGATGGAGAGTTTGGAGACCTCCCAAGTGGAGGAGTGGGCGGAGTCCCAGCAGGGCAGTGGCACAGCTGGCGACAGGAACTCACGATCCAACCATCGAAGGTCCATCAGCAGATGGAATCTATGCCGTCTCATAGGGTCCGATGACCCCATGAGACGTGAAGTCAGAAGGACTCAGGGAGAAAGCAGAGTTAGTCATGTGTGATGGAGAGATGAAGATTCATCCATAGGAGAAAGAAAAGAGGAGAGAGGTGCTCAGTGCATCCTAAACATCCCCAGCAGCTATAAGCCTATACCAGCATATCCAGGGGCTGGACCAGGGCAAACCTGATTCAGCCCTGACTATAAGCTCTGTCAAAGAGGAAAGTCTTCAGTCTACTCTTGAATGTGGTGACTGTGTCTGCCTCCCGGACTGAAGGTGGAAGCTGGTTCCATAAAAGAGGAGCTTGATAACTAAAGGCTCTGGCTCCCATTTTACATTTTAAGACTCTCGAACTACAAGTAGCCCGCATTTAGTGAGCGCAGCTCTCTGGTGGGGCGATACGTACTACAAGCTCTTTAAGATATGATGGTGCATCACCAATTAAGGCTTTGTAAGTTAAGAGAAGAATTTTAAAAGTGATTCTTGATTTTACAGGGAGCCAGTGCAGAGCAGCTAGTGCAGGAGTAATGTGATCTCTTTTCTTAGTTTTAGTGAGAATACGAGCTGCAGCATTCTGGATCAACTGGAGGGACCTAAGAGATTTATTAGTGCAGCCTGATAATAAGGAGTTGCAGTAATCCAGTCTCGAAGTAACGAACGCGCGTGAACCAATTTCTCTGCATCTTTTGAGACAAGATGTGCCTGATTTTTGAAATATTACGTAGATGGAAGAATGCCGTCCTTGAGATTTGCTTTATGTGGGAGTTAAAGGACAAGTCCCGATCAAAGATAACGCCGAGATTCTTTACAGTGGTGTTGGATGCTAGAGTAATGCCATCTACAGAAATCACATCACCAGATAATTGATCTCTGAGGTGCTCAGGGCCGAGTAGAATTACTTCGGTTTTGTCTGAGTTTAACATCAAGAAGTTGCCGGTCATCCATGTTTTTATGTCACTAAGACATGCTTGAATTTTAGTGAGTTGGTTAGTCTCCTCTGGTTTTATCGATAGATATAGTTGAGTATCATCTGCATAACAATGAAAGTTTATAGAGCGTTTCCTGATAATATTGCCCAAAGGAAGCATGTATAAGGTAAATAGAATTGGTCCAAGCACAGAACCTTGTGGAACTCCATGACTAACGTTGGTGGTCATTGAGGCTTCATCGTTTACAAATACAAACTGAGATCGATCTGATAAATAGGATTTAAACCAACTTAGGGCGGTGCCTGAAATACCAATCGACTGCTCCAGTCTCTGTAATAGGATGTTATGGTCAATGGTGTCGAATGCAGCACTAAGGTCTAACAAGACCAGTACAGAGAGAAGTCCTTTATCTGCTGCCATTAAGAGGTCATTCGTAATCTTCACCAGTGCTGTCTCTGTGCTGTGGTGTTTTCTAAATCCTGACTGAAACTCTTCAAATAAACTATTCTGATGTAGAAAGTCACACAACTGATTTGCGACCACTTTCTCAAGGATCTTAGAGAGAAAAGGGAGGTTAGAGATCGGTCTGTAGTTAGCCAAAACCTCTGGATCCAGAGTGGGCTTCTTCAGGAGAGGTTTAATTACAGCTACTTTGAAGGAATGTGGTACGTGGCCTGTTAACAAGGACACATTAATAATATCCAAAAGAGAGCTGCCAATTAAAGGCAAAACGTCTTTAAGCAGCCTAGTCGGGATAGGGTCCAAGAGACAGGTAGACGTGTTAGAAGTAGAAACCATTAAAGATAATTGGTCACGGTTGATGGGAGAAAAGCCATCTAAATATATACCAGGACATACAGGGGTTTCCAAAGCCATTCCACTTGAGGACAGATTGGCACTGGTTAAGGGCAAGAGATTATTAATCTTGTCCCTAATAGTTAAAATCTTCTCATTGAAGAAGTTCATAAAGTCATTACTACTGAGGTCTATAGGAATACTGGGCTCCACAGAGCTGTGACTCTCTGTCAGCCTGGCTACAGTGCTAAAGAGAAACCTAGGGTTGTTCTTATTCTTCTCTATTACTGATGAGTAATATTCTGCTCTGGCATTGCGGAGGGCCTTCTTATAAGTTTTAAGACTATCTCGCCAAACTAAGCGGGATTCTTGGCGATTAGTTGAACGCCAAATGCTTTCAAGCTTTCGTGGCGTTTGCTTTAATGTGCGGGTCTGAGGGTTATACCAGGAGCAAACCTTCTCTTCCTCACTGTCTTCTTCTTCAGAGGGGCTATCGAGTCCAGTGTCATTCTCAGTGAGCCTGTGGCACTATCAACAAGATGATCAATCTGGGACGGACTAAAGTTAGACCAGGAGTCCTCTGTTATATTGAGACATGGTATTGAATCAAGTGCAGAATGAATCGCTTCTTTAAATTTAGCTACAGCACTGTCAGTTAGACATCTGGTGTAGAAACTTTTGACTAGCGGTGTACACTCCGGTAGTATAAACTCAAAAGTTATAAGGCTGTGGTCTGACAGAAGAGGATTCTGTGGGAAGACCTTCAAATGCTCAATGTCAACGCCATATGTAAGAACAAGATCAAGCATGTGGCCAAAGCTGTGAGTGGGTTTCTGTACTCTCTGACGAAAGCCGATCGAGTCCAACAATGAGATGAATGCAGTACCTAGGCAATCATTATCAACATCCACATGAATATTAAAATCTCCTACAATAATAACTTTATCAGTTTTAAGAACCAAACTTGATATAAATTCTGAAAATTCTGATATAAACTCTGAATATGGACCGGGTGGCCGGTACAGAATCACAAATAGAATCGGCTGTAATGTTTTCCAGGTTGGATGTGAAAGACTAAGAACAAGGCTTTCAAATGAGTCATAATTTAATTTAGGTTTAGGATTTATTAAAAGGCTCGAGTCAAAGATGGCTGCTACTCCACCTCCTCGACCGGTGTCTCGAGGAATGTGAGTATTAACATGACTTGGAGGAGTCGACTCATTTAGGCAGACATATGCTTCATGGCGCAGCCAGGTTTCAGTTAGACAACATAAATCAATGTGATTATCTGTTATTAAATCATTTAGTAACACAGCTTTAGATGACAGAGATCTAATATTTAGGAGACCACATTTAATAGTCCTGTTTTGTTGCACTGCTGAAATAATGGTGTTAACTTGTATAAGGTTATTGTGTACGACTCCTCTTGTGTTTACTTTAGATTTATTTAATTTAAGTGGCCGTGGGACAGACACAGTCTTCACAGTCTCTATTCTAGAGTAATGGATGGGTAACTGCTTGACAAGAAGAGCAGAGAAGGGTGTTAAACTACAACTCTGCTCCCGGTTCCTGATCTGAACCCCGGATTGTCATGGATTACGGTGATCAACGTGGTCATATTCGCAGAAATGAGACGCTCCTTCCAACGTGGGATGGACGCCGTCCCTCCTCATCAGATCAGGTTTTCCCCAGAAAGTCTTCCAGTTGTCTACGTAGCCCACCTTATTCGCTGGGCACCACTTCGACAGCCAGCGGTTGAAAGACGACATACGGCTATATAATTCGTCAGTTTTCAAATTTGGGAGAGGGCCAGAGAAAATTACAGTGTCCGACAACGTCTTGGCATAAGCACACACCGATTCCACATTCATTTTACTGACTTCCGACCTACGGGCTCGGGCGTCATTACCACCGGCATGTATTACAATCTGACTGTACCTACGCTCATCCTTAGCCAGCAGCTTCAAACAAGACTCCACGTCTGTGACTTAATCCCTGTTTGCTTCCAACATTTAAAATTAATAATTTGCATCGATGTGAGAGTGAAGCACATCGACCATTTAGAGGAGCTGTTAGAGTTAACTCTTTTTAGGGGTTGTCAGCATATTACATATTATTACATTTAATTTAGTTCACGTTTTTATCCAAAGCTACTCCCAATAGGTGAATTCAACCATGAGTACAAACTCAAAACAACAATAAACAAGAAAGTGCAATGTCTGTAAGAAAGCCAAACTACAAAATGCTAAGTAAGTGAGTTACTAAGTGCTCCCGGATCTACCAGATCTCACGTATCTGTTTAATTAGAAGCACATACCATCAAATACTGGAAAGCCAATATCAGCAGTGTATGTGTGAAAGAAATGGTCAGATGATGGCTGTTGATACAACTCCTTAAATCAGGAACACACGTGCACCTCCTGCGATGTCAAGCGAATTACATACGCAAAATGACTTTCTGCAGTGCTGGTTTTGCACCGATGTTGTGACTAAATAAAGATCAGCCGTCAGAAAAAAATAAATGTTGGCCATATATCAACAGGTCAGACGTGTAAAGCTGTTGAGAATAATACACTGGAAAGGCAGCCAGATTAAAGCCTTCTAAAGCACATGTTTGCATGTAATGGAAAATACCTCAACAAGACGACAACATTGTAATATTAACCATATTTACAGAAGAGGTGAGAACATGCTATAACTCCACAAATAAATATCAGTATTCTGTATACCTGGACGGCTGTCAACCCAGGAGTGCTCGGGAGCCACGTTACTGCATGTTATGTCCACAGTGCAGCTTTTTGTGAGCGATTCTTCAAAAATAATAGGTTTATAATTATAGAGGTGGTTGTTGAGACGCAAAACAATAAACCTTTAGTGGCAAGAATAGCGACTGGTATAGTGTGAAAGATATTTAGATACACGAGGTGTCCTTACCTGTGCGTCTACAGAAGCGCAGCACAATAAAAAGTTGAAGATGCATATCCAAACAAGCAAGTCCATAGTTCGTCGGTCTGCCTTCATCTCCAGCAATCTGAACGTGAGCTTCACATTATTATAGAAAGTTCACACCGCAAGTTGTGGTCCAGAGCGGAGTCTTCCAGCGCGCTGAGAGGGACCAGAGTGCCGTGACATCACCGCCCGCAGGTCGCCGGAAGTCTGGGACGCGCGCGGGGGGGGGGGGGGGGGGTTTGGGAAACGACGAAACAAATCAATAACAACTTCAGCCCGTGCGCACTCTCCATCGCGCAGTTGGATGGAAGAGTGAATTCCGCGTGCATATCTCGACCTCGTGCGAGTCGTCACCATGTGAGGACTGAGGAGTGATGGAGATGTCCTCTCTATGGAGATGTCCTCTCTCCTCGCGCGTTGAATCAATGAAAGGAAGCTCGGGCACAACCCGAGGCGCGCATCACTTCTATACAGCGCGATGTGTTTTTTTAACAAGGAGGCATGTGTAAATTATAATATGTGAATAGTTTTTATTCATATAGCCATTCTCCGTGTTTTGTAATGAACTGATCTGATCATGGCAACATCTCCAAGTTCAGCTCAAGCAACTGTAATAACATGTTTACTTGTAACTTGGGGGACATTAATTGTGACAATAACATGTTTTAACCAAATGGTGAAGATTTATATTTAAATAGACTAAATTATCGGTATGCTTTGTAATCTTTTCTTGTTATGATGTAAGTTAACTTATATTTAGCAGAAACCCAGCTTGTATTTTTTACAGCATGAGGTTTGATGTATTATTTATTGTAAATGTTTTATTTGTTGCCCTATTTGAGGCATCTAAAACAAGAAATAATAGGTAAACACGGCAAAAACAGAAAGGACCCACAAAAGACAGCCAGACGTGTGCATTTGAATCATTTATTTTAAGAATAAACAATCACACAGGGAACAACACAGAGGCAGAACACATCACAAAGGCGAGAAAAAAACACATAAGAAAAACAGACGTCACAAAAAGAAACAGGAAAGTCAAGACCATGACATTGAATAAAGAAAAAAAGTAAAGTATTTTAGAAAATAGTGACTGTTATAATGTCATGGCATTTTGATTAAAAAACAAGCAAATACATAATGTGTCCTTACCTGGGCTTCAACGGAAGTTATAATGAACAAGTTCATACCTGATGCGTAAACAATCGATATTTTCTATATATTTATTTGCCTAGGATAACCAGACCATATACATAGCAGAATACTACCAGTTGTAGCTTTAATCAGGTGACGCTCCGCACACACTCGGCTGTGAGCGTATGTGGCATGTTTAATCAGTTTTTCGACTGTGTGGGTTTATTGTATCGCCTTTTTACTAAAGGTTAAATCCAGGAATAACGAGTGTTACACTCAAGGTATTAAGCTACGTGTAAGCAAGGAGACACACAAACATTATTCTCACAGTGAAGACGAAAAAATGCTTTGATCCAATCATTTACAATATTGAACTTGCAAAGCATCCCGTCCCGTGTCCAAGCCGAGTCAACGACATGTTTTCCAGCGGGAGGCCATGGTGTCAACGAAGCTGTCCATGGTGCTGGACCAGTGCAGTCTAAGGGCTACTAAAGGGCTTCTTTCTTTAAGCATGCATCTCTACGTACCCCGACTGCAGCGCCACACACATGTGGGCCGAGCCTAATGACTCAGTATGAACTCATGCATTCAGCGCATCCCCCACGGACCCACACTGTGCATCCCCCTGTTTAGATGGAAGCTGTTGCTGGCGTGCAACTCTCATAATGACATCTGTGCAACTTCAAAGAGCTCAACGTCTCCTCCGAATGAATATACAGGACTCCTGGCCAATGTGTATTAACGTGCCACACCCTGAAAGACAATGAATGAGCTGGACACACATGGCACACACTCAAAAACATGCATACCAACAGTATCAGGGTTTTTTGATAACGGCCGAAAGCAGAGAGGAGGAGGAGACGAGACAGCGTAGAACTATTTGAGAAAGAGATGAAGAGTAAGTTATCAAAGAACAGTCTTTGTATTATTGGAACGCTGAGATACGCACAATTCAAGCAATTAACTGATGTGACATTCAAACATGATTGGCAAGGTCGAGAATTAGTTTTTCACATTTTCCTTGTATCCATATTAAGTGTTTCCATAGCTGGCTGTCATGCTTAATGAGAAGTCGGTGAAAAAAGGGTCGTTAGTTTCACATGCGTTTTGTTCCTATTCCCTGATGTGATTATAGCGTGTCTGGCATGTGAAATAGATGGTATATTTAATCCCTATATAGCTCCTATACATGTAAGGTGTACCCACTGGTTTGTTATCTTCACCTCCATCAAAAGCTTAAATCAAGTGTATCATCGCCACGCTGCTGCTCTTGTGCTCATTTTGAACCTTGATGAGCACCACACCATGCATGGATGGTTCTGGGGAAAGTGTTGAAAATGTGATTTTTTTAATGCTGATTATTTCCTGGCAGCTTTGCATATATATGTGGCTCACATGGAGATGCAGCCCGAAAACCTGCTGCCGTGCTTGGTTTGACAAATATGTTGTGAGCTTTTGTTGAATTTTCAGTAATAAGTTTGTCTCGACCTCCAACTGATTTGTTATCTCGTAACTCCAGTAGAGACTATTTACATGTTTAGAGGGATTCAGTTTGCTCGTTGGGGCTAAATATAAAAAGGTTTAACACTGGTCTTTTAGCTGTTCTCAAATTAAAGAATCCTTTCCCTAAACAGAATAATTAACTGGCTTGTTCGATGGCCAAAATAAAACCTATCATTCCATTTCATTTACATGTTTTATTCTTTTAAAGGGACACTATGTAACTTTTCCCTTGTAGCACTCCCTTCAGGTATTTAACGTTTACTTCAGTGTCGTGAACTTCTAGCTCTCGAGCCATATATGGCTCTTCCGGCTAGTGAGCTCATAGCTGATCGAAGCAGCGCACCTGTTCAGCCGTGGCTGGTGTTCTCCACAGCAGCATGTCAATCTGTCTGTACGTGTCGCGTAGTGGAGCAAATAAAAAGTCAACTGCGAGCGTGGACTGGCACTTTATGACGTTGGGTAATCACTGCCTGAAGTACTTCCGCCGGTCCAAACCGGAAGTACCGGGCCGGTCCCAACATCTTACATTCAGCAGTTTTCTGGTCACAGACCCCCGATGGCAGTGGCGGAGGAGCAAATCAACATATTAAAAGTCATTGTAGCGGCACAATTTTTTTCAAGCTATTATTTTAAGGTGGAAAAGTTACATAGTGGGGCTTTAATAAAAGACACAACTCTGTTGACATTTTCCTCAAATTAGTCACACAACATGTTTTCATTCATATTAGTTTGATAGCTTATTAGAAATGAACTGCAGCTCTAGTCAAACAACAACAGTTGACAAAAGTGCTGAACAGGAATAACAAATGGATATGAAGAAAACAACATTAAGAGGAGAATAAACAATAAAACATAGTGTGCATATAATAGCAGAAAAGGAATTGCAAGTTGCAACACAACAGATAAAGTTACGCTTGTATAAATCAGTCGTTAATGAGAATAGACGGGTCTTCAGCAACTCCAATATGTTTCTGTAGTCGAGGCAGTTTTTATATAAATAGGTAATATAGCCGAGGATATAATAGGTATAATTGGCTTTGTTTGTCTCTGGGGACATCCAGGAGCATCTGATTGGTCAACCTCAGTGGTCTAAGCAAAGTATGGAGATGCAAAAGTTCTGCTATCATGGCGCCAGTCCATTCAAAACCTCAAAAACTAGCACCGAATCTTATTATATGAAACCCAAAATGGAGAGGAAGCCAGTGGAGGGAGGCCGACACCAGAGATATTTGATCCCATTTTTCTTTACCACACTGTAAATTCCCTAGTGTCAAAAATTCAGAATAACTCTATACTGAATTCAACTTAAACTGGCGGTTCAATTCTCACACTAGTTCGTCACTTATGAGACATTATTGTCAATTGCTTTGGATTACAGTGTCAGCTAAAGAAAATGTAATGTGAATTAACACTAAACATAATGTGAATATTTCAGAGTTAACACTCTGGTAAGAGTTATTATTCTATTATTCTTCAATTGTACTGTGCAATGAGAAAACAAGCTTTACTTTGTACTGTAGATGATGAAGAAACAACTCTTCTAAACATACAAATAATTAGTCGAACCACATTCGCGGTTGAAATTACGACAAATTGGCTCCCCATTTATATTAAATTGTGTGTATTAAAAATGCCAAATCTGATGACACCTGGCGATAATGGATGGTTTGTGCATCGTAATCGTCGCAGCTGGGCGGTTTAATGAGCAATTCAACCACAGCACCCTGCATGCAAGGCACTTATCTTGTATTGTGTGTTGATACTGAAAGTGCAAATGAATTATCCGTTAAAGAGCTGCGGTACGTGGGTATTACAACACTGGCTAAGAACCAATCAGATTGCTTGTTTTGAGTTACAAGTTTTATAAAGAGAAATATATTTAGCACACACCTTGCTAGGGGACGTTACCTCAGAAAAGAGTCACGTTGTTCAACCGTGTACTGCAGAAGAAAATACAAAAGGGTGTACTTGTGTTTTTCCCTTACTGTAAATGAAATGCCAAAGATGAAGTTTAGAAGGGTGTAGCTCACGCACAGAATTGCCTCTAATGAATTGACACTCAGACGTAGCAGACGGAGAGATGGCTGGAGAGGAGAGCGGATGGAGGCACTGACTCCTGCCATCTTGCTTCCCAGCGTGCCAGAGTGGACTTTTAAACCCAGAGTAAGGACTTAAGTTGGAGTCAATTTGTTTCATAATGAACTGAGTAACTCTAACTCTGGATCTTATGAAAATGCATTTTTCATTACGGTGCTCCTTGAAGATATTGTAAAAACGAATATATTAGGGAAGGCTGTTACACAAGAATAACTCAGTCTAGAACAATAACATCTTGCTATTTGAAAAGGGACACTGCATGACATTCTTGCTCCTGTGTTGCAGGTACCTTGGCTTAGGACTATGTAAAACAAAAAGATATATATATATGTATATATATATATATATATATATATATATATATATATATATATATATATATAGTTACAGTTCTTTAACTCAAAAGTCAAAGTCTCTTCACCTTCATATTAAAACAAATAACAAGTGAGATTTTATTTTGTTATTGTGCACTTGAATTTAATTTGAAGTTAATATATTCTTCACTACAAACAGTGATCATGAATTGCAAAGCCCTTGAAAAGGTTTTATTTTTCTCTCATTCTCACAGTTGTGAAAGGTATTTTATTCTGATCACCTTCTAGAATAGAATACTGAGGGGTACTTTAGTGTTTCAAATGTATCTTACTTAATTATTCATATTAATTAATTAATTAATTAGGGACATATCGTCTTACATAGATTACACTACAACACAAACATTATATAAAGTAAGTTATATCCATTGTTTGTCTATCCAGCGTGGGATTTCAGTCTGGCTCCCTGAACTTTAAACTAAATGCTATGACGCTGTTAAAATTCTGAAAATGAACGGAGGTCAGAGCACATCACTGTTTCCATGACGACAAAAGTCGTCCAGTCTGATGTGTGCTGGACGCTGTTGTTTTATTCTGTCAGACAGCATTAAGTTGCAGTGCTTGAATTGGATCACTTCAGAGCGAAGGCTAAACGAGGCTCTACCTGTGTGTGAGTCCTCTCCGTGCACCGTGTCACCTGTACCAGTGGAGGTGAAGAAGAGAAGCGCTGCAGGCAACGCCGTGAAATAGTTCTTGACATCTCTGGAGCGCCATGTGTGCCTCTCTTCTTATTCGATTCTCCTTGCGTTGTGTGTGTATGTCCTAACTTTCAATTGTTTTAAAACTGATGCAAGCGTGCTGAAAATATTGACACGTAAAATAAGATGTTTTAAAGGGGACATATTATGAAAATTCCACTTTTTTTGTGCTTCTATGTGTTAATTTGTGTATCTGGCATGTCTCCCAACACACAAACTCTGGAAAAAAACAACTCACGCGGCTTGTTGTGATTCCGATGATGTCAGAAATGATATGCTTGAGTGCGTCGAATGGGATCACGATCTGTTTCTACGTAGATTCCGAACCATGCCCATGTAGGCCCCCCCCTCCCCCCCACCACATAAACACCAGGGTTGGCTGCTGATTCCGATGAACTTTTTTTTCGCGCAGCAGAGCTCCTGCAAGAAGGTGGACCCTAAGGGAGATACCATTTCCAAAACGTGTAAGGGGTAAATACTAGTTTGTGAAAAGACCCTCTGGTCACCCTAACTTATAGCGCCAAACGTTACGGTGGTTAGGGTGACCAGACGTCCTCTTTTCCCGGACATGTCCTGTTTTTGAGACCTAAAAAATGCGTCCGGCAGGGATTCAAAAAACGTCCAGGATTTTGCTTTGTCGGATATTTGTGTTTCTCTGGGTTTTCACAAACTAGTATTTACCCCTTACACGTTTTGGAAATGGTATCTCCCGAGCTCTGGCGGGAGGTCTGACGGTATAGAGAGCAGTCATTGGTCAACCGATCTCAGGGTTGCCAGATACACGATAATTACCCTCCAAATAATACAACCATTTTGAGCCTTTGGTACGATACTTCACCATTTTCAATCTGGCAACACGGAGCACCTCGCCCACTCAAAACAGGTCAATCTGTGGGGAGGTGTTTTTGACAGGGTAAAAGGGTGCTGTTTGAAATGATTCTTGTGGTATTTTAACCAAAATATGTTACAAACATTACATTAAGACCCCAAGGAACCATATCAACTTGTGGAAAGATGGGCATAATACCTCCCCTTTAAGTGTGTTAGCTAGATTTTTTTTTAAATAACTCCAGTAACTCAGAAAACATTTTTTTTTTACGTTTTCAATTAGTAATCACAGCTCAGCTCGCAGCACATGTCTAAACTCTATTGTGATCTACTATTCAGGTAAAGACGCCGTGATAGTTAATAGTTAATAGGAATGCAGCATCACGACCGGTGTCAAGGTGCCAGGAATGTGTGAATTGAGAAGGCGCCGCTTTCATTTGCCACTCGTGAAGTCTCGGCTAGTATGATGCATATATCTGTTGGCGCGTATAAACATTGGATGTCTGGTAAAGGAATAATTCCGTCAACGACCTTCTCTCGTTCTCTCCTTTCCAACAGGAGAATGTATCCTCTGATCACACAGAAACAATACAAGCTCGCTTGCGATTGAAATCGCAGCAGGAGACCTCTCCAACAACACACGTTGAAACCCAAAACAACTTTCTCTCTCCCAGCCACGTCTGGCCCTCTGAGCAGCAACATGTAGCGACATCATCCTGACCTTGGATCTGCTCATCTGTCCCCCCCTCCCCCCTCTCTCTCATTGTAACAACATGATAACAAGTGTGTGTGGCGTTTGTGTGAGGCAACTATATAGCTTTGAGAAGCAGTCAATATATTTCTTATCGGACACATATTCCATCTGCTAGGTGCTGTTTATTCTGAGGTTGAACACAACAGTTTATATCTCAGTTGTATAATATCAGGAATGTGTTTTAATAAAATGAGTGCAAACTAACCGGTTGGTTTCTGGAGCTTCAGGCAGAAGCGTGACTCAGTCGCCTCCCCGTCAGGTGTCTGCTGTGTACACTGGATTAGATAGGTACACTGGATTAGATGGGTACATGGCGACGACAGGAAGCCCATGAGGCGGGTCAGTAGGGGACAACGGGTCATTTTCTCTTGGAAGATTAATCGGACCACGCGGCGTCTTGGTAGCTCACCAGCTGAGTCCATAGCGCAGGTTTGAGTCCGGCCCGTGTCCTCCTCTCTCTCCCAAAATTAAGAGAAATAAAAAAGATCTAAAAGAAGCGTAATCGGAGTATTATTTAATTAATACCTTCACTGACAATTGAGGAATATATAAACGTTTTTATTCATATCATTTATATTTCATCATGAAAGTATTACACTGTCACTTTCTGTTCATCGAGCACGCCATGATGAACCGTTTCCACTGGCAACAAACATGTTTTGTTCTTATTGTGCTACTAAAAATATCAACCAAATGAACCCTCTCATTCCCTACGCACGCATCTCTCAATAACTCAACGGATTAAGTTTATTTCGATGGAGCGAGTCTCTGTCACATCCATTTCTGTACAAAGAGTAAACGTTACCTCTCTCTCTTACTGTGGGAAGAGAATGTAGTTGGTAGTTGTCTGCAGAGAGAGTTTCAATGTAGTCTTGCCAAAAGTGTTTGGCTTTTGAAAGTCTGATACCCTGAAGACGACTGTGGTGTCTCAACACTGGTGAATTATTATGAAATTTTTTTTTTTGTTGCATCGTGGTTATGATTGTGCAACTATCTTCCCTCACACATGTGCTTTCATTGCCCCCCATCTCTCTCTCTCTACCCCCCCCCACCCCCACCCCCATCTCTCTCTGTCATGGAATGATTCGTATGAACCCAATAGCACGACTCAGGAGACAGAACTTCAAATAATGATCCTTTACTCAGAGAATAATCAGGAACAGAAAAGGAAGAAATAAATGGACACAATATGTAATGCACGAGGGCTTGGGCTGGAGAACGAAATACAATCTGGCAGAGGACAAAGAGCAAGTAAGTAGACAGACTAACGAGGGAATGGGCAACAGGTGACATGGGCATGAGGACCAGGTGAAGGTAATGAGGGATTAACGAGGTGATCAGAGGAGGTGAGAGAACAGGTGAAGGGAGTTGGACTAACGAGATGGGAAGTAGGATCTGGAATGACACGATGGTTTGTGAGACCGGCAGACAGGATGAAAACAACTAATACAAAAAAGGTTTTCTCTCTCTCTCTCTCTCTCTCTCTCTCTCTCTCTCTCTCTCTCTCTCTCTCTCTCTCTCTCTCTCTCTCTCTCTCTCTCTCTCTCTCTCTCTCTCTCTCTCTCTCTCTCTCTCTCTCTCTCTCTCTCTCTCTCTCTCTCTCTCTCTCTCTCTCTCTCTCTCTCTCTCTCTCTCTCTCTCTCTCTCTCTAAGACCCCAATTCAGAATTCTATCATGACTTTTCCCAAATTAAATGACTTTCATTGTGAGAACATTGAGATTAAATCAAATAATGGACCCACGGTTAAAACATTAATTTGTATGAAAATAAGACTCCAAAAATGTAACTTGTGACTTTACATGTAATGAGACACTTTGCGTGAGCGACATGTGAGACGAAGGGGACAACGTGGCTGGCTAGAAACACTCTTATCTCAACTCAGGGACGGGGATGTTTGTTTGTTTGGGAACAGAGAAATGTCATTAGCTTTGGTATCTTGTATTTAATATGTTAAGGAGGATGATGTGTTTTTGAGTTTATTCATTGCATTAGCAGTGTTGACTGGGTTGTCCTGGAAGAATCATGTTCACCTTTGTTGGAACACATGCAGTCTGCAACAGTTTCTAATTTAGGGATTCGTCTGACCACGGCTCAGTTCTCAGAAATGAGCTAAAATACATAATTTATTTGACCACCAATAGAATCTCTTTTGGAAATCAGACCTCGGTTACCTCCATTTATTTTCGACAACATAACACTTTTTTTTTCAACAATCCAAAAATCCATGATGGTTGGAATTTTCATTTAAAGATCTGGCAATTCAGAACCACTTGCCCAAGCCAAAGGGACTGATCACACAGTTTAAGGCCCAGTATTTTTCAGTCGAATGCTGTGAAAGAATCCAGAGCTGATAAAAAAAGTGTCCTGATCCTTGCATTGCATTAGCCCCCAGGTTTGGTATGTGGACCCTTCCTTTTACTTTACGTTCTTCTAATTAAAAAAAATCCAATTAAAAGGAATTACTCTTACCCTAACAGCCCAGCATCCTTTCTAGGGAATCCAATGCAGGAATTAATTTCCCATTTGGACCAGAAGTTCAGATCTTGGACCATTACGCTGTTACATTGCCTCAGGCCTTCGGGGGAAAGGTTTCTCATCACACAAACCAGTGGCCAGAAATTGTTTGTGGTACTGTACGTTTCTGCACACTACGTGTTGGAAGTTTACGCTTCCAAACCAAAAAATACATTTCATCAGCACTATTCATATTATGCTCGTACCACGAAGAAATGTAGATTTAGGCAATAAACAGGTCACAGTAAGAAAAAACATTATAGTTTAGGGTTTAAATAGTATTGTAACAACGTAACTTCAATAATGTCCCTTTTTTAAGTTCTATTGAGATTAAAACCTCAGATAAACGACACAACCCACAGCAACGTTAAACAGGGACACAGTGGTCTCCTGAGTGAAAGTCCTGGATTGTTTTTGTGACACTTTGATACCACCTCACTTTAAATAACGGTCGCTCAATATACTAGACCGCTTGCTTTGTGCTTCGCCCGTTGTTAAACATGACTACACTAACCGAACAACAAAGTCTTGACATTCAAAGTATCCATGTTTTACAGACCACGATCTAGTGTTTCCTCCCAGAGACTGGGCTGCTTCCCACTCGCTGTCTGCAGGAGGGAACACCAACATCATCAGAACCAGCCGGTAATGACCGATTACCCCGTTGTTCTCATGTTGAGCAGAAATCTTTACCCGTGTTCCAAGAATACATTTCATAACACAGAAAACAAAAACACGGCCTCCCTATCGTGATCCCCGTTGAGTACATGAAAACCTTGCGTAACATGGCTATTTTCTTCTCCGGGTTTTGAACCCATCATGATGAAGTAAAGGAGCAAACAGGTAAACAATACTTTGCTACAATGGTTGTGCTTTTGAGACTTTGTCTGCACATTAGATTAAGTCTGTCTGAAAAGTTTATACCTTATAGTACTTGCTGTTCTTAACTACAAAATGTAATCTCATCTTCTAAACTTCTCTCTCCCTAAGCACAGTTTCATAAAAATACCCTGAATCTGTTAAATCCCGCCTGCACTCACGTAAGCATGCTAATGGAGCCACCGTCGAGCTGCATGCTGTGATGATGAATGGAAATAAATGCGATGAAAAAGCTCCCTTGAAATGAAACTATAAGAGAAGGACGGGCTGATAAATGAACACCTACAGCTGCACTTAGTGGCGAAGGCTGATCTGCTCCTGAAAACCTCTCAAGAAATGGTGCCCTGATCTGGGCATTTATGTATTCAGAAATATAAACATCGGGTGACTGCTTTGAGGAGGTATAGAGGCGGAAAAGAACACCTGGAGTTAATTGCAACTTATTTGCTGTAGCAGCAGCAGCAGTAGCAGCGAAGTGGCCATGCATTGTCAGAGGAACAACACCATTCACTTCACGTATATGATGCTTATTATTTCTAATCATGTCATTTCCACATGCTTCTCATTGCCATTTAAATGAGCCCTTCCTATGTAAAAAAAGAAAAGAAAAGAAAATATATCGCAAAATACCTCAAACTGTTTGTGGCTTCGTTCAAATTGCAAAATAATAGTAATTGTGAAATAGTTTCCCAGAAAATTGCCTTGTAACAAGCAGGCATTTTCTCTTTTAATGCAATTATTTGGCACATGTAATATGTTGCTTTTAAATTGAAGAAAAGTGCCAACTTCTGTGTATTACAGAAGTAATCAGCACAGTGCTGACCTCTAGTGGCAAGACCCACACATGGCACAGAACCCATCCGTTACACGTCCGTCTGTTGATTGAAGATCTGCCGACTCAGTTTTCCTCAGCTGCTTCACGTCACCTCTGATTACACCAACGTGTTCAGGTGGTTTCCCCTCGCGTCACCACGGGAAGGGTGACGTCACAGCCGCCTCACACCTCGTGGTCTCGTGCCGAGCGCCTCGCCTCGTTCTCCCTCTGAACGAGACATGGGTGTAAATCGATAGCAGAGACGTCCCCCGACAAGCTTGAAATCAATGTGGCAACAAAAAAAAGAAACAATTTCAACATTCTCGCTGTTGAAATCGACGGGCCTCGACGGCTCGGAGGATTAATGAGCATGTCACCATGTTCCCCTGACCACAGGCCGTCCAGCAGCAAAGTCATCTGCATTTTAATAATACGCATACACAGCTATCATTCATAAAGAAAGGAGAGAAACACGTGGAGTCACAATACTTGCATGTGTTTATTGAAGTATAATCGACCCCTGAGGCTAGATTAAAAAAGGCCACGCAGTTTGTTTGTGCCTCGTCTAGTTCCTCAGTCTGACACCGCCAGTTCAAACACAGCAGACCTGTCCAAAAACACACGTTACACAACTGGTGCCAACTAGTCCAAATGTTTGTTTTGTTTGTGATCTTTTTTTTAAACCTCACTGACAACGTTTCAGGACATACAAGACTCAAATCAATTGCATAACTTCAACAACACTTGGCGTCTATCTGAAAAAAAGAAAATGATTATTTCTACAATACATGAAAACAAAAAGTGCTCAATTGATCTCACATGTAACCCAGGGTCAAATAATCAATACATTATATTCACTTTCGGCATTTTGTATTTGGTCTGCCTGAAATGTGAAGACGGTGGAACAGATCAGCAGGTTTCTTTGTACCGGCCACAAGTTTCAGTAACTTTCTCATTTCAAACTGGGATTTGGACCTCGAACCAAAAGGTCAAAGAGTCAACTCGAGGAACGAATACGCTCGGTCTGCAACGTAAAAAAAGAAAGAAATGCTTAGACAGGAGGACCCATACCGCTCTACACTAAATATGAAGCAAGCCTGCATTCATTGAGAGTGGAAGTCTGGAAATGGCTCCAAAAAAAGGTAAGAAAAATCCAGCAAACAATCTCTCAGTTCGTAAAGATCAGATGTTCAGTGAGTTCAGAGGTGCTGGTTGGCTGTCATCGTTCCCCGGCCACTTTACACTGTTTACACTAAAGATATAAGACGACAACTGCTGGCTCCATCTTATGATTTTAATGTACCGACGTAACGCTCGGCAACGAATAGGGGGAACGCATGTATTCCAAAGTGTCCATCTATTAATTTAAGAAATGTCACATTGAACAAAAACATTTAATAAAAAAAGAAAAAAAGGACTCTTCTGTCTGATCACGTTTTCTCCTACGAGTCCCTCGTCCTCGGGATCAAACCGTTTCTTCTTCTTGGTCCACGGCACATGAAACGTCCCTTCGTGAATTGGACGGCGAAAGGCTCACGAGCCCCAAAGAAATGAAGAAAAGGTGGGGGAGGGGGGGCTTTTTGTCCAGGTCTGGGACACGCTGAGGTAACAGACAGTAATAAATTATTCAGTCGTTTAAAAAAATTACTTTGCAAGAATCATATCAATACTTCATATCAATAATACAAAATGGTATCAAACACACATGATGCAACATTTTCAAACATATTCAGTTTTTTTTGTTTCTTTTCTCCTCTGGTCCAGAGTCTGTTGCTCGTCTGTCCTTCTTGGGGAACTCTTTGAAAGTCCCTCCAGCAGCAGACAGAGACTCAAACAGACAATCTTTTTTTCACCGAGGTTCATTTTTCTACTTTCATGCCGAGGTGAATTTGTACGCCATTCAATAACTGAGTGTAACATGGACATTTTCCTTCAATACCTTTCGAATTATTAAAATTCAAATTTATTTCATCTCCGCCAAAATCGTTGCCGCGGCAACGGGCTCACACAGGCACACCGGGCTACAACGCTAATGGCCTCTTTGCTTGTTTTGTTATTAGATTTTTACATTCAAATCATTCCCGTGTTGGAACAGAAAACAACATGCTGATAGGAAAGTCAGAAATTGTATTAAAAGTGCAAAGATGTATTCCTTTAAGAGACGGTATTGTTCCAGACAAAAAAAAAAAAAGTTGTCCACCGAAACTTTAGTGCGTTAACAGTACGAGCCATTTCATAGGTTATTAAATAGTCCATTCCCATCTAGCTCACGACGACAGACGTGAATGTACTGAAGGTCTTGTTGCTGCGAGTGTTTCCTTCAACTAAACGTAAGGTCAACATGGCTTCACGCCCCGAGGCTACAGCACGGGTCCCCAAACCGAAGGAGTGCTCTCCTCGACGGGGCGCGAGTCGTCGTCCTGAATTCAGCGGTGCGGTCTGAAAAGCCCCTTGATTGAAATAAAGTGACATCACATTATTTTGGTTCGTGGCCAGTGCAAATCAGCTCCTCTCAGCCCGCTTCAGAGCGGAAACGTGAAGCGCCTGTTATCCCTTATCCATCGTCTTTTATCCCACGGCTTTCTCGTAAAACAGCATTGAATTAGTTTACATTGCCACCTATAATTAGTTTTTTTTTTTTATAAATCACAAATATATGTTTTGATCATTTTTCTTTTGATTTAAAAAAACAAAAACAAACACGGAAAGTAACTTGTTTTGAAGACAATCAGTTAAGACCACAAAGACGCACACAACCTCAGGGCGAGTGTCCGTACAGTACTGGTGACGGCTTCACTCCGCCTGCCGGACGGCGGCTGAGGAGGCGGCCGGAATGAACCGTCGTTATTTTTCAGACACTTGCTCTGCGTCGTGACGCGAAAAATAATAGTGTCTGTAAACATGGCCGCTGACACCGTTGGCAAAAATCCTGTTGCGTTGACATTAAAGTGTCACCGCGCACACCGACCACTCCCGGCGTTCTTTACAATGACTATATTTAAACACTTATTCAAACTGCTCGTGACCACGGCGCTCCGCCGTCGACCGCCACAACGCCTCGTCTCGGCGTCACGTCCCTCTCGTCGCGGCCGGCCGTCCTCTCCGAACCGACGTTTCAAATCCGCAGCGTATTCGCGCGACGCCCTCCGAAACCAACGCAACTTCTATTTCCGCTACCCAGAAGCCACCCTGTCGCCACTCCCCTGGTCATCCTCCAAGCCCTCGTGATGTCCGCTCTGCGCAGACAGAACATTTCTAAAGAGCGCGCGGGTTCTTCTGTTCAAGAAACGGTGAGGATGGAGGGGCGGCCGCCAGCAGCTTCTCAAGAAGACTAAAGTTTCTGATCTCCCCGCTGCCAGGGGGTCTGTCTTCTAGTGCCACGTTTGAAATTAAATTGATGACATTGATTGAGAAACCGTTGAGTTACACTGTAGTTCGGTGTTGAATAGGGACGTTTGAAAAAGGGCCCGTGGCTTGAGGAGAGAGGGCTCAGCTCTCGCTCCAAAGGCTTCGTTGGGGTGTGAGGAGACATCGGTCCGACGGTCGCTCGGCGACCCTCTCGAGCTCCAGTAGTTAACCACCGCCGGGGAGATCCTTGACATCCAAAAGGTATGCGGGTGTGCGTGGGTGTGGGTGTTACGAATGATGAACGGGATGAGGGAGGTCACAATATGGCGCAGTGGAACCGGTGGGAACCTGCGGAACGCTCGGCTCTCCATTTCATCTTCTTTTTCTTCTTCTGATTTCGCTCCGGCACCTGTTGTCTGCGAGCGTGGACGAGGAAAAACAGAAGAAACGGCTTTTAAAGAAAGTATCAAATCTAGAAACGTGGAAGGCAGCATCACAGAGTCCTCAACCACATATTAAACAAAGTATACAGAGGATAAAGACAATGTTAGACCTTTTTAAGCCTAACGTTTAGACACTTTAATTTGAGGCATTTTATGAGTCTGCGGAAAATGTCATTATCAATTTGACTCAGTTTTATCTAACATATAATCATCTAAGAGTGGTCATTTTTGAAAGTGGACGCAAGTATTATAATAATATTTCAACATTATAATAAATGTGCCTTTTTGATTTATTGTGAGTTAGACGAGAAGATGGATACAAATGTAATCTGTATAGTAAATATGACATATTATAGAGGTTATGGGCTGAAGTATTTCCCCGCCCGGGCGTTTGACTTATGGCGTCCCACAAGGCAAACTATAGGAAAAAAACAACTGATGGCTTTAGTTTCATATTTTCCATGCAGACATAAGAGTGGTATCGGTCTTCTCATCCAACTCTTTTTATGCATGTTTTTGAAGCATCTAGGATTTCTGCACCAATAAGTCCAGCAGCAAATATTGCAATCACATCCACACAGACGGCTATACAAGCGAGTCAGACTTCGCTTGGAGCCAATCAATAGTAAGTGTCACTTCTTAGAGATTCTACATTAAACGTGTTGTATGCAAGTTTTCAAAGCAGCAATAACCCAGTCCAAAGAGGATGGACCCTTTCCGCCTGAATTGCTGATACATCAGTCAAAAAAAAGCACAACCTTTATGTCTCGATCCACCTTCTGTATGCCTGACTTACTCCAGTCTGACCACAAGGGGGCCACATTGATTCATCAATACATTTCTTTTTTTCCATAATGTACCAAAACAGCAACGTTTCAGTTAAAGACCTGACAAGACAACAATGATAACTCTTCCTAATCTGGATTAATTCCTTTTGTACAAAAACAAAAGGTTAACAAATATGAATAGGAACCGAGTTAAGGCCCTAAAACAGAAGGGACGTGACTACGGGAGAGAAGACCTTAAAAACAGGATATGACCACATTTGAAACATGGCCACAAATCAAATTCTTCTGAAATTACACATATGTCAAGACAGGAAATAGCTGTAGGATTTTTTCTTCTCCTGAAAACACTTTCCCTGCCCTTACATACCAGCATAATGCTCTCTCTGTGCCACTAACCTCTGCAGACGTGGGGAGGGGGGCCCCCTTAGAGTTGAGACCCTTCCATTAGACGTTATGACTGTATTTAAGTTTGTAAGAGGGCCGATCACGACTGACCTCTATCGGTTTAACGGCTGTTACTTCAGGTGAATCTTCCTCACATAATGTGTTTTTAATGCAAAGACTCCTTCACGTCATGAACGAGTCAACGAAAGTGAACCTGGAGTTACCTTATGACACGAACCAGCTCATGAAAGGCTTTGTCCACATTCATTGGAGGATCCTTGGCACTAGTTTCGATATAAGTTATCTGAAGAAACAACAGAAATGTTCCCAAATTAGGCATGATCGGTAAAACATTAATACAACATGTAAAATATAGACACATACAGTACAGGGAGACGTAACATAGTAACATTTAACTCCAACCAAATGCTACGTGGCTAAGAAGCAATAAAACGTTTTAAGTTGCCTGAAACTAGACAATCCTATGAAGACAGAACCTGTATCCGTGACAACACCAATTAAAAACATAATTGCCCATGCGAGCAGCCATGGAAATGACTGATGAATCAACCGTGTGTGTGATGCTCGTCGGTGTGTAGACAGCCTCAAGCGTTGTGCTCTTTGTCCGGGCTGCATGATCACTTTAAAACAGTTATTACATTATTATTATTTTCTTTAAAAGGGGTCCTTGAATCCAAGAAATAAAAAAAAGATGAAGAAGAAGAAGCGTGACAAAGATGTCCTATCCCTGGAATAAAAGGATGCTGTATGCGCCTGTGACAGAGACAGTTTCCCAGAATCCCTCTG
This sequence comes from Liparis tanakae, assembly GCA_036178185.1. NCBI lineage: Eukaryota > Metazoa > Chordata > Actinopteri > Perciformes > Liparidae > Liparis > Liparis tanakae. Next base: position 14,572,578 of record CM070107.1, read on the forward strand.
TACCGAAAACAATCCCCTCAGATCAGTTGAACTGGTGCATTCTCTGTGGGAGTAATCCTTTATGCAGATTACAGTAAGCAGTCATGTTCACTTGGTCCTGCAACGGTCGAGCTGTGTCCACTGAGAGGACGCCCCCATGAAGGCGTTGACATTTGTGAAACATCTTTTTTCTCTGCACTTCCTCCCACCAAAACGGTCTTTTCTTTCCGGACGGAGCTTTTTCCAAACAACCTTCAGACTTTTAACGGCAGTAGGACACATGGAGCTTTTTTGCAAAACCCTGATATTAACTCAGCGACGTGTGGTTTACGTTCGCTGGAATGAAGCCGAAAACCCAAACGAATCACGCGAGCACCGATCAGCTTGGTCGTGTCACTCGGAGCTCTCGGCTTCTCTGGCCACAAAGAGCTCACTGACCAACATGTCCGACTCTAAATTAGTTTATTAAATGCTTTATAAATAGGCTACCCGAAAATTGACATTTGAGCGAATATTTGTCAGACAAATCAAATAATTTTAAAGGGATATTCCACCTTTGTTTCATTATATAGCAGCATATCATTCTGGACAGGGCCCGTGTAAAGGTGATAAAGTCGGACCGTGGATATGAGGTTGGAGTTTACAGCTCTCCTTGGGGTTGTTAGGTGGGTTAATGGCCTTTTGCCTGTAACACTCTTCGTCGTCTTGCTTCTTCAGAAGATGTTCGTTTGTACACCCTCTCGTGTTACAAATAATATTGCAACCAACAGCGCTTTGAGCTTCAACGCCCTTGAGCGTGCTCGCAGCTCACGCCACATCCCAGGGTTGGGGCCTGTGTGGCAGCAAAGTTAAGTAGACGACCTTTAACCGCCTCGAACTCTCACTGCCATTTCGGACGCTTTTTTAGCTGCAAGAGCACAACTGTGACGCTGCAGTATTAGAGGGCGAAGAAAGAGCCGTCTTCACGCCTTTCAGACGGCTTGATGTCGTCGCAGCGGGGGGTCTGCATCGTCAGTGTTCTTCGTGTTCGCTACAGAAGTGACACGCGTCCACTTTTCAGACATGAAAACAGAATTGACCATCTTACATTTATTTGGTTGCATTCTGACCTCTGTGAGCAACAATCTATCTCCTCACTGTGGCTTCAAAAATCACCTCCTTTGTGTTTCGCCTGTCGTCCACACAGGCTCATTTAAAAACTGTTGAAGATCAGAAAGAACAAAGAGCCCCTACTTACGTTGTGTTTCGCGGCCATCTCTTGGCCCTGATCACTGGTGACCTTTCTCAGATGGACCAAGTCCACTTTGTTGGCCACCAGCACCATGGGGAAGGCCTCCCTGAAAAGAAAAGGACAAACGCCCACGCACATCAGTTATCTTTGTAGAACTGAATCATGCTTTACCATACCAATACATGCCCCAAGGTCCAAGGACTATTTTAAAGATCCGATAGGTTTTCATTTGGATTAACATCACATGCTTCACAAACTGTCTGAGGTGTCAGATTTCTGCAACACTCGAATCTTGTAGAAAAATTAGCTACAGTAGAGCACCACTAAATATGGACATATGGCAACTTGCTCGGTTCCAGTTTCTATTTCTGTAACATCTCCAGCTCAGTTTTATTGGCTGCTGTCAGAGAACAGATGCATCTCTTCTCTCACAGCTGACATTTCACAACACTGCCGATTGGAATTTCAGAAACAAATCTGATGGTGTGCCAAATTAAACCACAGCTTGAGGAAAAGGAAGCGGGGACGAGATCCTGATCCTCAAGCGCTCGAATGCCGAAACAAGACAACGCCATCTGTCAGCACTGACCGGGCCGCGTCTGCCGAGTCAGCGCAACTCAAACTGCCACGACTGCAACGGACAAAGTTGGGCTTTATACGAGGATAAATAGTCTCGAGTGTGTGCGGTGTCCTTAAAGTGACGGAGGAGCGTTGAACTGCTTGTGAAACATCAATGCAATGCTGATGCCTTTTTTATGACCGACATGAATCTCACATACAACAGTTTCACTGGGCCAGAGTTCATAAAACGTACGACGCAAGAAGATAAAGGAACGTCCTCGTCGCTGACGTAGCGTTTAGAAATAACGAGAAAAAGACTAACCATGACAACCTCAAGCGGGTCTCGATCATGTGCATCACTTTTTAAGCGTCTCCTGGAAAGTTGCAGTCGTCTTCTAGATGTTTCCGCGTGTTAGTGAAGACGCTGCTGCTGTCTATCCGCATGCGTTGTCTTAATTTAATTCTCAGGTCCACTGTGCCAAGACGATTTGGGAAGATTATTTGTTCAACTTTTAGGTTGCATCACAACATAGATAAACAGGAGTTGCAGCAATGCCCTCACCCCCCCCCCACCTGTCTTTGACCCGTAGTATGAGTTGATGGAATCGGTCCACGTGTTCAAAGCTGGCCTTGTCCGTCACGGAGAAGACGATGAGGAAGCCGTCTCCTGTCCTCATGTACTGCTCCCTCATGGCGCTGAACTCCTCCTGGCCGGCTGTGTCCAGCACTGCCAAGATGGAGGGACACAAACGTATTACTTTGGGAAGGGTCTCTCTTATCCTGATGATGTACTTTATTTATCCGTATAGCAGTGTCGGCGATTATCCATATTAATTGTTGAACTTCTACCCAAAAGCTTCCCTGTTGATTAATAAACGGATATAATCGTCTGCAGGCACATGATCACCTCCAACCAGACGCTTTGAGGATCCAGAGACACGTTAACCCTGTGACCCGTCGTCTATCTCCTGGCTGCCTCTTACATAACAATCAGAATAATGTCCAGGCCTGAGCAGCAGGCGTTAAGATCAATAGTGTAATCCCATAAACTGTTTTCTGATTCTTTCCTGAGCTCCATGCGTTTCCAACCTAAACTGAATACTTTAGTAATTGAAGGATAAAATCATAGAATGATGAGTCGTAATAAGTCTCACATTCAGACTGCCGTTTTCTAAATGTAATACAGCTCCCCAACTATTTTACAGTTGGCCCAGTGGAGGAAACGGCGACCACCGGAATGTAGTTAAAAGCTGAAACTTACAAATGGGCCCTCATTGTCAGTGAAAATCGGTCAAGAAAATGAGAGACGTAAATCAGAGACTCACCATCCAGTATGGCCCACTGTCCGTCGATCTCCGTGTGTTTGAGGTACGAGTCCTCTATCGTGGGATCGTAGTCTGGCACAAAGATCTTCTGGAAGAATTGGATGGTGAGAGCGCTCTTCCCAACGCCACCATCCCCCACCACCACCAGCTTGTACGTTGGCAGGTTGTCACTTGGCAGGGCGCTGGTTGCCATGGCTACCTCGACAGCGGCGGTGAAGGTGAAAAGTAGACCGGGTCGGCGGATGATGACACGCCTGGCTGAGATTGAGGGAAACGTAAAGAAAAGGGGGTTGAGAATACACACACACACACACAGACAGAGAGACAGAGACAGAGACAGAGACAGAGACAGAGAGAGAGAGAGAGAGAGAGGTGTGTAAGTTTTGTTTGTTCCAGCTGCCGTTTCATCACCATGGAGACCACAGCAAAGAGTTGTAGATCAAAGAAGAAAGATGGGGGGGAAAAGTGCAAAAATAGAAAAAGAGGGCTAAGAAAAGAGTTCAGTGGTCTTTAAGTCCTCCTCAAGCATGTTTGTAACGATTCACCGACCAGAGAGAGAGAGAGAGACAGAGAGAGAGAGACAGAGACAGAGACAAACAGAGAGCTATACAATGAAGCAGAAAAGAGTAAAAGCAAAAACATGGAACAATTTACTTAATTTTCCGCTTTATTTTTTAATAGAGAAGCTGAAGTGTCCCCATGCTCTTTACTACAGTTCTTTGTCTTTGAGCCAACGTCCAACAGTTTTTACAGGAACTGTATCTTATGGAATGACCGTATTGACTTGAGTATTTATGCTAAATGGGCAGAAATGAAAGCACAGGACGGTGCAGCGTTCTGCAACAGGGCTTTCAGCAGCATACATTATACAACATAACATTATATCTGGATTACAACACAGATTATCACTTCAGTGGCTCTTGAATGGCTCTTATTATGGTACTTTTGTAGTTTGACTATGTTGAGGAAATGTTACTTTCTGTATTCTTGTTGTTCTTAGTTTGTACTCTAGGTTGAAATGCACTTACTGTAAGTTGCTTCGGATAAAAGTGTCTGCTAAATGACACGTAATGTAATGTAGCACAAATCTTTTTTTTTATAGCAGTCAATTTCTATCCAATTGGCAACTAATGCCAACATGTTCATAATTTAATGCCCAATATTTTGATATGCGAAGGTATGCGCTCTACTGAGTGCCTGTTCTAGTTATTGTAATTATGGCTTTCTGAAAACAAAAATAAGCCTCCATCAGCTAGAATGAGAGGTTTAACAAAAGGAGAGGAGTATTTGTTCTCCCACACAAGTGTGAAGTACAGTAGAGGATAAAGGAATAAGCATCTCTTGAAAACATTTGCAAATTATTAAGATGCATTCACACCTCAGGGGAACAGCTTGTAGTCATTGTTGTACCAGAATGTTCTTTAAGAGTCTCACATTATTACAGGTATGCTGAAGAGTTCAGATCACTGCGGCCAATGAGAGGGGAGCTCTGATTGGTTTGTCTGTTCAATCTCGGGCTGTTGCAAAAAGCTTACAGCAAACATAAGGTGTGTGTGTGTGTGGGGGGGCTACAGAGTCACAGGAGGGAAGCAAGAACAGAGCAGGAGAGGAGGGCGAGAGATTATCGGACAAAGAAGAGCGAGGGGAGAGGAAACAAGGGCACACAAGGACAAAGGTGATGGAAACGTTACTTTATGGTCGATACGACGAACACTACTTGACTGCGCGCCCACATTTTTATTTCTCCTGTGAGACATTACTGACGGTTCCGCTTCAAGGTATACATTTAACGATTGGGAAAAATATTTTCAACACCGATTCCTGACGTGATTGTGACCGTCGTGATCTCGTGACTCGGTTCAAGTCAGTTCAGTCGCGACGTCCTGACCGACCACGCAAAACTAAATCTAGGTTGAAGTCTGATTGTCAATGAAAATCAAGATCATTTAAAATACTTTGGACCGAGTATTGCGATTGGGAAATCTTTTAGGAGGTTTTCTGAGTCACCATGTTGAATTATGACATTTGAATGTTTTTTGAGGAAGGAAAGGCATTGATCTTGTAAGACCTAAAGGAAAAAAATGACTTTAAATGTGTGTCACTAAACCAGCACCTTTACAAATCTACATACAAAGAAAATACCTACATAATGAATATATTTGATATCTGAAACTATAGTTTCTGCTCCACAAGCTGTGTGATTCATCCTCAAAGAGTTAAAACATGAACAACCACAGTCAAGTCAAACAATCCACCATGTTTATACAAATTTAAAATATATAAACATTTGAAATCAAACTAATCTCCTGCATCTCGCTGTGAACCCTTCAGCTCGCTAGTTCTCATTAAAGTGGTGCAACGGTTTCGAGAGCAGACAAAAAAGCACATTCACAAACTACTAGCGCCGCCACCCACGCACCCATTCCTCCTCCATCCACCAGGAAACAGCTGTCAGCTGGCGGCAGTCCATCCTTTCCTGCCCAGCACAATGGAGGGAAGGAAGATGTTTCCTTCCCTTCCAAAAACCAGCCAGCCAACCAGCCAGCCGGCCTGGGCAAAGAATTTCCAAGACAAATTCCAGGCGATAAAATGCCAAAGTAAACGTCTACGCCACAATGTCACCACCGTAGACGGATTTTAAGTGCCGTGTGGAAAACTAAAAACGAGAACTCGACGGTTTGATGAGCCCCGGGAGGTCACGGTGCCCGCCGCCAGGTGTAGTCGTCACGCTGTGCCAGATTCGGCCCTCGCTTGAGCCAAAGTCAAGTCACACCCTCGTATGGCGCGTCAGCGTTCATCATACTCACCTGGCGGGGGCCGCAATTCTCTGGGACGCCACTAACTGGTCTGCGAGACAAAAATAATCCAACGACACCTGTTTAAAACAGGGTTCTTACACATTTGGACCAATGGATTTCCATAACTTCAAAACAAATTTCCATGACGGAAATGAAATCTCGGTATTAACATGAACAATTTAGAAAAGTTTGCGTATTGAGAGCGTACACCGGCTTACATTTTGAGCGTCTTTCTTTAAAAAAAAAAAAAACATTCATTATTTCAAACTCGGCGTAAATGAACATGTGATTATAAATTTCCATGACTTTTCCCAAACTTTTATGATTTCAGTTTTTTCCATGACTTTTCCCAAAGTTTTATGATTTAAGTTTTTTCCATGACTTTTCCAGGCCTGGAAATGACCATTTTAAAATTCCATGATTTTTCAGGTTTTCCATGACCGTACGAACCCTGTTTGAACTAAATTCCTCTGGGAGTGGAATCTTGGTCGAGGAAATGTCCGGACGTTCCCAACCAGAGTCCGTCACCTCCTCAATGTGGCTACGAACCCTGATGTTACAGACGGCCGACCGAGGTCTCATGAGGACAGACTTAGTGTTGAACACAACGCTCGTTGTGTTCGCACTAATGCCGACGAATATAAATCCTTTCCCATCGGATTTGGCCTTTTATCCACACTAAGCTGCCGTTTTCCACCCCCGACATCACAGCTTTAAGTTGGATCTGAAAATGTCCGTCTTGCATGTTGGGTTGAGCTCCTCCAACATGCTCACTGTGGCCGTCGACCCTCACCGGCTTGATCACGCACTAAGAGGTTGTCTTTGTCCATCAATAGCGGATCATGTGAAATCATAATGCGATGGAAGTTTATTGTTATTTATATCACTTCAAAGCTTAAAGTAGTGCTTTGATGAAGGGCCTGAATTGCAGCAGTACAAACATTACTCATTTCTGAAGGAGTCGTGTGTTTAGGATGTGGCGACGTCTCAGAAAAGAAACTTGATCTGAAACTGCTCGCGTGCCGAGCGGGTTAGGAGAACCACCATCCGAGAGCCGGCGGTGGGTTTGGTTTCTCCCATCTGGGCGACGGCAGAGACGTGGCGCTGCTACACAGCGGACTCTGTGATGTAGAAATAAACGGCTCGTTCTCATCATTTATGGCGATTACAAAATAAACAAACTCATCACCGACTTTTGATTCGAACCCCACACTCTGATGTCCTGCACTCTCCATCCAGAACCCAGCCGATTCAAATACTATTGAGTCATATATCAATGATTACTAGCAGACAGGGCTTGAATGAGAGATGAACCAGGAGAACCAACTGATTGACATGCTGAATACTTATCTGTTCATGTCGAAATGGTGAAGCCACTTACCCTCACTATAAATCAATGCCTGGAAAGTACAACTTTTTAACAATTTTTTTGCCTCTTCCATGCGAGGCAAGACATGATCCACATAAGGACCTTTGTTTTTTCATGTCTCGCCAGTTGCAAAGAATTCAAATGTCCATTAATGTCCATTAATGTCCTTGTTGCGTACACTGGGCGTGCAGCAGCGTGGCACATCCACACACTGAGAAGCACCTAAATCATTATATTCTGCTTCTTTTGGATGTGTTTTCTTCTGAAAAGCTGATCTCTACAGCGACATTTAGGTTTCCCCTCATCCAATGGGACGGCTTGAGGACCAGAGACACCTTTCGCCTCGGCTACACCTGCGTGACTCCACATGCGTGTGGGCTCGCGTGTAAAACACGAGCAGCCGGTGTGTTTTGGACTTCCGTCTTCCCCGTGACTCCAGAGGTCCTCTCTGGGAAGCAGTGAGTTGCCGCCTTGGGAAATAATAAAAAAAAGGGACTTCCCTCTTCATATGGGAACAAAGCAGCAACACAGCTCACAGGACAGGAATACGGAGGAACACGGCGGTGCACACCCCGGCCCGGAGTGACGAGGAACACTCATCGATCAGAGAGGTGGAGAGGCAAAGGTCACAGAGGTCAGAAATGTGTGACAAACTCCAAAAACTTCTACTTTGTCAAGACTTTTTTTTTTATAACTTTAACGTATGAACTATTTAAGAAACGGATAGTTACATTTTATGAATTGAGACTTGTTAAACCAGAATATAAACAAGCATTCTTACATACTGAAACCAATACTTTTTAGATAGACCAGGCTTTTAGCCTGAGAGAAGCAGGTTGCTGGTTGCTGGTTGCCTGCAGCATCAATATTAGCAATAGTCTCCAGTCGTATATGTGGTCATAAATCAGATCCACATTAATAAACTATTACTCATATGAGATTTACGATATTTGATGATTAAGATATTTAACTATTCTAAATAAGGTTGTTATAAATCTCGAGGCCCTCCTGGATAAATAAAGCATCATTCTGTACTTCTCTACCACGATAGCGAGCTAGACAGTTTTCTCAAGTCACAATTATCCCGATAATAGTGATTCACCACGATTAACGTAGTGTTTTTCAGTTGTTGTTTTTAAAAATCACAACCCAACTCATACAGACCCTTATTATTCTACCATGCTTGCCATTAAATAAACTTAAGATATTTTCCTCACAAAATAATACAAATCTATGGATGAAGACGGACATCAGCCTCCCACAGGTACAAATCCAATGTCCAATAAGATGCACTCTGGCCAGCTGAACCACCGTCTTACTGTACCGGGTAGCTTCCTCCTCACGTTTCAAACTGATGGTCATGTGGACATTGGGCAACAGTAAGCTATGCCAATAATACTGTGACTTCAGACGTCAAGAAGTAAAGTTGTGCTGATGTGATTTCCATTAATCCGTTTCAGAAAACGACACAAGCCAAGTCAGTTTCCCCCCTACATCACATTTCTCTCCAATGATGACAGACTTCATGCACACGTCTGAGACCCTGAGCAACATTTGGCTGGGAGAACAAAGTGCAAATAGCCCATAGAGGGCTTTATAGCTGATCACATGAGAGAGGGTCATCACCAATGACTAACCTGCCACAGTCTGGGGTTGTGACTTGCGGGATCAGTTCCTTCTCGGACCTCATTAATTCTAAAAAGTTCCTCTTTTGGGGGGGCTCTTTGAAAAATGGACATAGGGTGTGGATGAGGCGCTAGTGACACTGACTAAATAGTCGTTGAAGTACTCGATTTCTTCACGTTACTCGTCCCCTGAAAGACAAGGTATTATCATATTTAATTATCGCCAAAAATAATGTAAAACTTTGAATACAAAATACTATATTTTAGCTGTTGTTTTGTTTATCTAGTCTATTCCTCCAGATCTGGACCCCTCTCTGGTTCTTTACAGTCCCGATCGCACTGTTCTACAAAACAGGCCAAGCTTTTGCCTCACTTTAAAGCATCGGAGCATCACCAACAGTAAGTAGGTTAGACTTCACATACATGCAAGTGAGAATTTGAACGTCACACAAATCAGCCCGATATGACAACCAGGCCTTGTACACATGTAATGACACACACATAGTGATTTCCCCAGGTTAAAGGTCACAATCCTACCTCAGAGAAATTGCATGCAAACGTCAGCGTACCACGACTCCTCTCACAGGCAACGTGCATGCTTCAGCAGAGATTGACGTTTCCATTAAGTTATGACGTAAGGACGAAGGGATATCTGTCCCCAGACAACCAAATTATCTGGTGATTTCACTTCGCTATTAATAGTGATTAACGTGTGTGTGTGTGGGGGGGGGGGGTAGTGCGTGCATACTGGGGTGCTTCTGAATGATCTCATCCTATGAGTTGGTACATGAAGAATCTCTCAGTCCAGCGGTTAAATCTGCAGTGATCATTTCTGACAAACGGGGGGGGGAAAGCCTCGCATCGTGTAGCTCTTTTTGTGTGGCAAGAGGTAGGGCCCGCGTAAGCGCGCGCGCGTGCGTGTATGCGTGCGTAAAACCGCCCCTGAAAAAAAACATAACGGATTCCAGTTGCTTCATTCTTCTCTTGGAGTTTGCCACACAAATGAATTTCGTCAAACTGAAGCCAGCCGTTCACGCACTCATTCACAGCGAAGCTAACTTCCCTCGACCGCGTACCGCGCTGTCATCGTGTCAGTTTTAAAACAGACCGTCGGTCGGTGTTGTCGTGGGCACAGACGCCCGCATACACGACCTCTTCTTCTCCGTCAGACGAGGAAAGCCACTTACCGATGTGAGTCTCGCCGTCGTGGACACACACAAAAACGTCCTCACACCGACATATTCCTCCTCATCTCTCTCTTCTTTCTCGGCTTCAAACCGCCGCCGCCCTTTAGCCACAGACGGGAGTGCGCTGCCCACATCAGCGAAACAATACCTTGAATAGCTAATCTTTGTATTGCAACAGCTGATGCTATAAATAGAAAAGCCCCACAGGGGGAACGCCGTTTTTTGGGGAGATCATTAAATAATTATATTTGGAGTTTCAGTTTCTAATGATGTCAATGTTTGAAAGAAACACGAATTTAATGTTTTATTTCCCTTCGTAATGTTGTTTTTTGTTGTGCTAAAATTAAAAAAGCTCACGAAGCAGCGACCGATTCCCCCTTTTAAGTGAAATGGACTGTTCCTCTTTTTTCATTTAGTCTTCTTTAAAGGGATAGTCCTGTCAAATTAGCCGTACCTAATTCAAGAGGAGTGAAACGAATTAATTAAGTCGTTATGAGTTGACTCTTGGAAAACAATCAATCTTAATCAGCAATAGCATAAATATGGGTATGATTTTGCATACTTTTCAGAGGTTTTTGTCTACTTTTTGCTATATTATGATGAGTCAACCTTGTAAATCCTCTCATTAAACAAGTTTGAGCCATTAGTGCAACGACTTGTGACAAAGAGACCCACAAATAGAAGAAGAAGAAGAAGAAGAAGAAGAAGAAGAAGAAGAAGAAGAAGAAGAAGAAGAAGAAGAAGAAGAAGAAGAAGATTGAAAAAAAAAAAATTATCAGCACAACCACAAATTGTTCAATTACGGACATGTATTTACAAATTATATATATTTTTAAATCCAGTGATACAAACAGAAAAAGAGAACAATACATAATATAGAGAAACAATAACACATACTTGTATGAACAGAAATATATATAATTTATTTTTTATTCTCTCTCTCTCTTTCTCTCTCTCTCCAGTATGTTTGTCTGGTTATCTTTACTTTGAATAAACAATACCCCTTTATTTATGTATGTGAATGTAGGTTTATCTGTACGCATACATGGATGTATGGACATAAATGCAACCATTTTCATTCCCAGTCATCACAAGAATAGGAATTGATAAGTGCAGTAAGTTTGCAGAATGCACTAAAAAGACTGATGTTTGGGAGAAAACAATATGCCTTTTTTCACAACCGACATTTTGACTTGTCGTATAGCACAGCTATTACTCCATCAGCGCTGGCTCTGTTCTAATCGAGTGTCTCACAGGGATCCAGTATGCACAACAGGACCCTGAAACTGAATCAGTTAAATGGAATTCAGCTGTTATCATCTCACATAAACACATCAGATGTAGAATGTAGGATGAAATTGCATCTGAAAATGACAACCTCATGAGATTATATAAGCACATGTGTTTTTTAGAGAAACACATTAATTTATCAGATACCTTTTCACACAAGTATCTCATTATTACAATGATCTCAACTGTTAGATGATTCCCTTGCAATCAGTATTTGTTTTTATCTTACAGTAAGATAGATACATTGTGTAATCATGAGAACAAATACAGAAGTATTATTTACAGGAGAACATCTCCATTTGTTGTTTTTCTTACCTATTAAATGTGAAATAAAACATTACAGACACATGTGTTGTCCAGACATTGACCGTGTAAACAAATGAATTACTCTTTTTTTGTAAGATTAAAAGCAATAATTTGACAGTGTATCAGCCATGAAATAAGAAAAAGATCATACTGGTCCAATGGTTTGTTTTAGCTGGAGGTCAAAAAGACAGATATGTGTGTAATCAATCAAGTGTGTGTGTGTGTGTGTGTGTGTGTGTGTGTGTGTGTGATACAAAATAATTGAGAGCAAAGGGGCTTTGTGATACTGAGAATAGATTAGGCTACAATCTAATGTTGGTTAGCAGTAACTCTGTATACCAACAGATCTAGGAATAAAGAAGGCCAATATTGATTATTGTACAAATTCAAAACTGATAATAAATCACTACTGAGAAATCAGATTCCTTTTTTTATAAGTTACTCAGTAACAGATCGACCAGAAACTTTAATATCTGAAACACTGCACTCCGAGGTCTGCTGGTCCCAAATTTAAACACAGGCTGCCTTCTGACTGATTTATTCATTTGTCATACTGGCAAGTAGATACTTGAAAGAACTGCTTCCCAGAAACCATGGTAATTTTAAGGTTGCTTGTGAGCATGATAAATATATTCTGGATTTCAGCTCGAAGCCACAGAGGACCGGATGCAAATTCTGACACGAAGGAATGCTGATATCTCATGAGACGTGATATATTATTTAAAGAGATTTAACATAGTGTAGTTAATAAGTACACACATGTTCAGAATGAAAGAAAAAACACAAACACACACACACACACATTTTCCACATTACTGGCAAGCGTGTTCATGATGTATCAGTCAATTAACGGTAAGAGCTGTGTGAGTGTGTGTGTGTGTGTGTGTGTGTGTGTGTGTGTGTGTGTGTGTGTGTGTGTGTGTGTGTGTGTGTGTGTGTGTGTGAGAGAGAGAGGGAGTGAAAGACGTGAATAATTCAATGGAAATGCGAAAGAGGGAGCTTGCTATGAGTTTTGCCTCTGTAAATAATCCAGACATTAGGCGTTCAGAACTCACGTTACAGTAAGCGACCGAGGAGATGAAGTGCTCCCTCTCGCTTTCTGTTGGTTTTTCGAATATTTCCGGAAAAATCTTTTTTTATCTTTCCTTACTTTTTCTGTGGCCTTAACATATCTTTATCTTGATTGTCAGCACTTTTAAAACCAACAGATTTGGGAAGACCGGTACAAATAAACTAACTAAAATATGTTACATTCAATGCTAAATACATATTGTATTTTCCCCAATGAGATTAGCACAGTGGGAGGTTGTGATCGTTGTGTTACGTTTTACACCACGATAATGGTGCGCAAGATTAGGGCACTTTAGTAGTCAAAGGAGCACATGCTCCAATTCAGTTTGAAAGTAGTGGCCTCCCTATAGCCTCGTGATCACGATTCAACCCTTCGGGTTTTTCTGAAGTTCAAAAGCATTATCGTGGTGCTTCTTTGCTTTCAGCTGAACGCTACTGTCAGCATACCAACACTCACAATTACACTGTCAAAATGATGACAGTTTTACATGTATACCGTCCTGAGTAATTGTAATGCTCTTAAATTAGTATTTTCTAACTAACAAATACAAAAAAATGTGCCAATTGTTAGTGAGCCACGGGGAGTAGGACTCAAAAGCAGACATCAAGACGAGGTAGTCGGATTCAAAACTCAAAGTCTTTACTCGACAAAACATTAGAGAGAACTGACCCAGAACAAGTGGTTGACAGACTAAATACACAGGGAAACGAGGCACAGGTGTAAACAATGAGGGCGGGGTCTGCAATCACACAGGAGGGTAGCACACGAGGGGGGAGGAGTCTGAATCGAGAGACAAGGTGAGTGACAGACAACTCAACAGAAACACAGTGAACACAGAACTACCCAGAAGGTCTGGGCGTAACACTAATGGTGTCACTGGTGGAAAAATAAAGGGATCACCAAAAGTATTGCAATTTAGCTCAAGGGGGACTAATGTCTGACGGGCATTTCTTGGCATCCAACCGTTATCAAGACATTAACTCAAAATCACAACATAAAGTTAAAAGAAAAGTTAGAGGTATCTGCACAGAATGTCCCAGCTATCCACCAGAAGGTTGTTGAGATATTTCAGTCTGGTCCAAAGTGGTCATCTGACAACATTACAGCCCACTATCATGGCCGGTCGTGAAGCAGTATCGAAATGTGTGTGCGAGGACACGAGTTGTACGTTTTCTTTGTGTTGCACAGGATGAAAACAATGCTAACGGGAAGTCATTTAGGAACCTTTTTTTGGCGCTGGACACATTCACAGGCATGCATGTGACTATGCAACAGTGTGAGTATTAATTATGGAGGAAGACCATTATGGTGAGTGGAAGGGGGTGGGGGGGATGGATGGGTCCCATGAACTACATTTTTCCTAAATATAATTAAGAGGTTTCAGGTTTAAGTTAATTTTGTTCATAGTTATTTTAATCCCAGCCATGATGTTTTGCTTAAACCTACAGTAACTAAGTGATGTTGTTGCCTGAACTAACTTTTGTTTTTTTTAACTTTAACACAATTGATTTAATTAGTCATGAAACATCCATGTAATTATTACACAATATATATCACAAGTAACTTTTTTACTTTTAACCAAGAACAAAGTCATTCCAAGTGTCAAAACAGACAATCCGTGTCCCTGTACAATAAACCAACAATAGATTGCATTTGTCATGAGACTGTTGGACTATACTGCACTGTGCCAATGTAATCATAATTTAACTTGTTTAACTATTCTTCAGGTATGAGTATAGGAGAGATTGTAAATCAAAGGTAAATAGGATGCATAGAGTGTTTAACAACTCACCAATGGCACATTTGTCTCCGGCGTATGTCCATCTGGGATCCCAACGCTTGCTCGGTTTGACACACAAACATATTGATTTCTGCTTTGGAAGACTTGTTGTAAGCAATCAAGAGGTGGTGAATTGATCGACTGGGTTACTGATTTATTCATCAATCGAGAGATCACTGCACTTTATTGGACGACAAGTTGATGGGATCTTTGATCGCTTTGTGTCTCCTACAGTAAATCCTAATTTTTCTTCAGATGCTGCAGGCGTTTGGAGGGCAGGGTCAGGTAGAGGGAGCCTCTCTGATGGCCGCTCTGCACCCAAAGTCACAGGAGGGCCAATGTCCACAAATATACTAATCAAAAGTTATGTCTTTGGAATTGTTATTCTGAGGAATACCTTTTAGGCACATTTTAGTGTTGATTTTCTCTTCAGGGACATTAAATGCCTACAGTGTTCATTATGTCCATGTTAAAAAGTTTAATTGACATTCCGTGTCACGGGTCATAAAGCACCAGTGACTTATGTGTGTTTGTCAGCATTGATGCACTGACACTGTATCCAATGAACAACAATGTCCAGCCAACCCTCCATGACGCCTACGTACAGGACACATGCCCTCAAAAACATCTGTCTCTTCCGCCTTGACTTGAGACACCAACATGTCACGCGGCCCTGCAATGATCAGACGGAATGCAGCATGTTTGAATTCAGTTTTGATGTATGAAATTAGTTCAATATGATTCCTTTTGACTGTTGGTGGTAGAGGTCAGCGACACACCAGTATCAGCTTTAAAAAAAAATATTCATACAATATTCACTTTTTCCAGTCTGCACTGTGAGGAAGGCAGAGAGGAACATTTGAAAAAGCTTCCAGTCCATCACAGGACTGATATATCTATAAGACATGACACACAATACTCCCCTGTATTTGAGGCACATTTATATTTGTGATTTACGGCTAAGAATAGAATAATAAAAAAAGAGTACAACAGGGGATTTTCTCTGCCTCTTTCTCTTCAGAAACACACATATTCCACACACACACACACACACACACACACACACACACACACACACACACACACACACACACACACACACACACACACACACACACACACACACTTCTATCGCCTCTTGCCTGTTTCCATGGAAACAGTAGTGAGAAGTTTCTTCACTGGAATCACACCGTCTGACTCGATCACAATACATATGCACTCGCACATGCGTGCACACACATACACTGCAAAGTGATGAATTGTTCTTTTTTTTACACTAAAATGACTGTGTGTCCTACATAGGCCGTATCCCGACATGTACACGGTGGCATTAGTGATGCATCATCACTCGACATGTGTTATGGAGACGGCCATATGAACACAGTCTTTGTGAGGCTCTTACTTGCATAGTTTCCCTTTTACAGATTGTGCAGGATTCCAGAATTGTAAATGAAGGTATCACTGTTTTTAATATTTGTATTTTAATGAAGAGATATACTGCACGGTGAATTGAAGTAAACTGAGCTCAAAGACCACAGGATGAGGGTTTAAGAGGTATTATCTATGTTAAAATGGATAACAAGGTGAACACTATTACTTTAATGCAAATTTGCATAATGCCAGATTCCAATGAGGGAGCATTGCTGCCTTTTATCTTCCCTGCATATGTTCTTTGATATACTGTTGTCCAATAAATGTAGTATATGTTATACTATATTACTAACTTTAACCTCATACTATATCTCATATCCCTAGAGACAGTATTACAAATGTTATACTATGTTATGTTAATATGTTACACTAATTTTTGCATCATTATTATCTCACTATTATGTTATTTATACCACCATCACATTACTTTGTCATTAGTCTCCAAATGCTCTTGTGTAGTGCTATTGTGTCTTTTATTTCTATTTTGTTGAGACGTACCTCTTATTTATATTTATTTGACTTTCTCTATTTATCAGTTTTTGTATTATCTGTGTCCACAACAACTAAATATCCCCGCAGGGATCAATAAAGGTTTATCTTATGAAGACTTTTTATTGAGAAATGCCTAAACAAATCAAATTAAATAAATAAAAACACTGACTTTAAAAAATGGGTCTCAGTGATCACTTAATCACAATCAATGCGTTTGAAAAACTAAATAAGAAAGTAGACCCACTCTTAATGTGCTCCATGTGTTGCTGGGATATAATCCACGTGCACACTCCCCTGAAAGGGTGATATGCCACCCAACCCCATTACACCTCACCCTCAAAACCAGCTACACACTACTTTGGCATTAAAATAACGACGTTCATCGACAGCCACATGTGAAATAAAAAATCAGAACACAAAACACTCTTTCAGCCTTCGCACGTTGCAATCTTACATATTGTAGTTAGAAGTCAAGACAGTCGAATACAATAAGACAATCTAAAATACTGACAGTGTTCTCTCTGCAATGCTACTGCACAACTTTCACTTCCTCACCACGACACCACCACGTGTGCAGCCAGTCAGCACATTGGAATCAGCTGGGCTGTACCTGCTTCCACTTTCATTTGCATCCTGGAATTTCCCCACTGTGGGACTAATAAATGAATATCTTATCTTATCTTATCTTATCTTAGCTTATCCTGTGCATAAGCACTGAGCTCAGCCACATCATTCATATTTTACAGCAGCTCGTGGCTACCTGTCCACGTCACAGTGCTCCTCAAAGGAAACACTCATATGTGTTAGTCTCTTCTCCTTTTTTCTAATTTGCATAGGATTGTGTGCATGTCTGACTTCATCTTGAAAAAATGGTGGCGCTTTGAACATATGCATGTGCAACAACACACAGTAATTGCAGTAGCCAGGGTCTCTTAAAAGAATGTAAAATACCAATAGGTCTGTAATGAACCGTTCCCATCTATTCATCACACCCACAGATGACAGCAGCAGCTCTCTCAAAATAAAATGTGGGGGAGACTGGCTTTAATGTTATTCTAGTCATCTAGTGAGTTCCACCTCTTTTGTTCCTCATTTTTTCTGTTTAAATCATTACATTTGTTTTCTACCAATTGATACTCGTGGATGGAGAACTAATCGAGCCTACAGACCACAGGCCCAGGGGCCCACAGTTAATCCCAACCCTTCATCCTGGATTTCCTGATTAAAAAGCACATTCACACTTCCACCTGTCGCAACAAATATTCACTTCATCCCTCATTCACTTCAACTTGACCAACACACTCAATTGGGATTGAGACTAATCTTTTTACAAAATCTCACAGGATACCGGAAAAGGTTGTGACCTCACCCCACGCTAGTTTTTGATGCTGGACAAAGACTTCAGGATCGCAGCACTAAAGGAAGAAGAGATGCGTAAAAGGAAAGTGATAAATGACAAGATTGAGGGTTTGATCAAGACCATCGAGGACAGGCTGATCGACGACGATGACGCGTCACTCCTTCTTAACGCCGGCGCTTCAACGAGGGCCGCTCAGCGCCCCCTGCCGGAGGACTCGCAGCAGGCCACAGGGACCCGGATCAACGTTGCCAAACACCTGAGGAATATGACCTTCAATGCATGATGCAAAATGAAACAGATCTCACTGTGACATTTACACGGCCGGTGGACAATTACAAGATCAAAGCGGGTTGGTGATAAACCTGCTCGCCATCCAGCTGTCTAAAAAAGGAGAGGAGACTCTCTGTGGGGGTCTCCATGAAAGAAACACAAGTAATGGGGTGCAATTAAAGAACTTGTCAAATTCTTGAAGAAAGCTGAACACAATTGAATGTACATCTGCAAGACTGCAAGTACATGTATGTTTATATTGCAGCATTATTGGGGGTATATGGAATATAATATAATATATATATATATATATATATATATATATATATATATATATATATATATATATATATATATATATATATGTTTCTATATTTTTGCAAAATATACCAAAAAATCTCTCAACTTTATTTTGAAATGCAGTGTCAGTAACTACATTGTTTCTGAAAAAGCTGAAAGTGAAGTTTGGATTGAGGTTTATTATATTTATATATTTGTTGCCATACTACTGGAGTGCCTTATTATATTATTTATTATTTAAAAAAAATCTTATGCATACTTGTTGATGGATACATGAATAATTGATATGTGGTTTGAATGGAAAAGTCATATCCTGACTAAGTATATGTTCATGTTGTACAACTCAGTCTCTCTTTATCATGGCATAATGAATATATTGTTTCTGTTCGTGTCAACATCTGGACGAACATCTGAAAATTTATTTTTATATTGTAATATCTCAATAAACGCAGCCTTTTGTTTTAGTATCCCGTGACCCTAAATTCAGCAGGCTCTCTTTCTGACAGCCTTCAGAAGCTGCTGTCGTAAAACTGTGCAGCAGCGTCACGACAGCTGGTCGCTTTACGGACCGGAACGTGTGTTATGTTCCGGCTGCCCTTGCGAGGATGTGGATAGCATGTGAGTGTAATTTAGTGGATCATTTTTCTGTTAAGACCAATTACAATTGTTTTAAACCCCAACATTCAGTGAGCTAAACAATAAACCGGTTGGATCATTTCCGTATTAACGTTAGTTCAGTTAGTTCCGGGTTGCTTCTCAGTGTTGCCTTAAATAATGTGTCGTAAACCAACATCACACACTTTACAAGCCCAGTGGGTCAGTCTGCAACAGTACAGCTGCGTAGCGGAACTTCCGGGGGGCTTTTAATGCTGTTTTCTAGTATTTATAGCTATTGCTATGCTATGTTACAGCGAGGCTAACTCCAATCCTCATTAGGAAAACAAATAAAGTCGTATATGACTCGGAGGTGTTGCGAACATATTGTGCGTATAACTGGTCTTCTGGGATAACTGCAGATAATAATAATAATAATAATAATAATAATAATAATAATAATAATAATAATAATAATAATAATGTATTTATATAGCACCTTTAAAAACAATGTTTACAAAGTGCTCCACAGAGAGTCAAAGCAAAACAAGTGGAATAGTAAGAAACCAAAATGTATTAAAAATAAATAAATAAATAAACAAATACATTACAAATAAATTAAAAACAGACAAACTAAATTAGGGGAACTAAAGTTCTGCATAAAAGGACTAGATCACTTAAAAACTGTTCTATAAAAATGGGTTTTAAGAAGTGATTTAAAAGAAGTTACTGATTCTGCGTGCCTTATCCCCTCCGGTAGGTCGTTCCAAAGTCGAGGGGCTCTGATTTGAAAGATGAACGTACATATCTGTAAATGTTGGTATCTCTACTCGTGTGTTGTACAGATGCCTGCTGTTGACGTCCGTGGCACCCGACTGGCACAACAGACGTGACATGGCGTCTCGCATCCTCCAGTACTCGGTGCTCCTTCAGAAGTACAGGACTCCGCTGCTGGCGGCGAGCTGTGGCGGGGTGTTCATGGCCAACATGTTCTACCACGTTTTCCCGGACATCTCCTACCGGAAGCTCTACCAGGCCTGGTTCAAAGGACAACCGGTCAAGCTGTCTGACAAGCTCGAAGATGTCTTCCAGCAGGTCACGTTTAATAACCCTTGTTTCACTCATAGATCTGTACACTTGCTTGCAGATGGTTCAGATAAGACAAAAGACCCCAAAGGATGTTAAACCTTGAGATGTACTTCATTGCCCAGTATTTAACTGCTAAAAAGCAGTATATTGTATCAATAACGCTTATGGTGTTGGGTTTACTAGAATTATATGGATAACATTTTCACAGTAGTTGGAGTAAGAAGAACAGTCCATACATTTTGACCATAACAAAACATACTTTCCATTCACGAAACAATACATTTATAGTTTATGGAGGAGCAATACAATAAAAAGTTGGATAAAATCTGAATTCCAATGTTGTCATTGGTAGGTGTTGAAGGACTACGGCGTCAGCTCACCCAAGAACTTCTCTGCCTTCGCCTCCTTTGGGTTTCATCCGGTCGGTGCTGGTGTCTCTTGGTTTCCCGCTGGGGCCAAAATTGGCATCCCAGCAAACTTCAACAGCACGCCCGACGACCCCAGCGGAATCAGCAACCGCTCCATTTTCATCAACGGCAAATTGGTGGACTGGAGCAGCGATACCGGCTCGGCTCTGCAGGCGGCGCTGGTGTTTTCTCTCGACGCACAGAAGTTCGCCATGGCCCGGGAAGTGGCCCGCTTGCAGTCCGGAGGACCGGTGATGAGTGCGGCCGTGGCCCCGGTCTGCCTGGGTGGGGTTTGGGTGTACAGCGTGCTCATGAAGCAGATGTTTGGGATCCACGCCGGGCCTCTGCTCCTTCGCGGCGGCGTGAACATTCTGGCGCTGGGGCTCGGAGCCGTGTCCTACTTGCTCACCTCGGACGCCGTCAACCATTGGATCGACTATAACGCGGACCGGCGTGCGGCGGGAGTGTCCCGCGTTTACGCCAAAGGAGGCGTTGAGTTTTACGACAAGCTTCTGTCCAGAAACAAGACTCTGCGCTCCCTGATGGGGCAGAAGGGAGAAGAGATGTACGCTCTGAGCGGGAACCTGTTCCCCTCTCACCTCCTTCAGCTGAAACACACACCGTACACATCCCGGAGGGAAGAGATCCTCACTCTGCTGAGGGAGGAAAAAGCTTGAAAAGAAGTGAGACGTCATCTGAACCTGTTGAGACAAATACAGTTGTGCTTATCACCGAATCGACCGCTGCACTGATGGGGTGTTCCTAAACTTTTGTTTTTGAAGCCAAAAATCCTTACGTGTCACCCCACGTGTTGTTTTGTGCGTTCTATGAATCCTGTGGTAGAACAATACAAATGACAAGACTTTGAGTATTTAAAATATTTAGTTACCAGTTTGACTGGCGACTAATTTATCCAACTAAAGACACAATTTAGGTGATTTCTAGATGTGAAAATAAACATTTAATGTTGTTGATTGGACGTAAGTGAAAAGTCTTTATCACACAGAATATGATATTGTTGTTCTTTGTCTCTAGATAGTAACATTAGAACCTGTTAGGAATTTGTTTAACAGGTTGGGTCACCCACATTACAAAATATTCCCTCATGTATTTATTGTTATTTTGCTGTGCATAGTTTAGATTAGTTTTATTTGGCCAGATTTCATCCAGAAGGATGATTTCCGTCACAACCCAATCTCAAGCAGGGTGAATGTAAATGTGTATTTTAATCACAGCACTGAAAACAAACACACAAACAACACTGTTCCGGTTACTCGCATTTAATATGCATACAACTTGGACCTTCGTGAATAATCCGGAGTGACGACCACATTTTTCCGCTCTCAAAAAATGGAAAGGGGGGCAGAACAGTACAGGACATTTTTCATGCCGAACCTGAAGTTTATTATTGTGCTTTTATTATTAAGTGTAAAACCTCTCAGCTCAAACATCCTCAGATAGAAAGTCATGTCAATCTATTATAGAGGAAAATATGTTGGGATTGTTTTGAAATGGACTAGCGCTTATACTATCTCCATGTCTTGTGTAAATATGGAAGTAATGAACAACACAACAATATAGTTGTATTTACTGACATATGGCCACACTTCAAGGTGTTATGATGATGGAACTAATTAATCACATCATTTGCATGACCTTGACTAATTTATTTAGCGATAATTATCTTAATATGCAATCTTATTGTGTCTCAGAACTCATCCTCTAGTTAGTTACCTTAGGTTCAGATATGGTGTTATATTTACACGTCTAATCTTTTCCCTGTGGATGGTTTGGATATAGAAGCATATCATTAATAGTGTTGTAGATAGAGACACACAGTGGTGTTTTACAGCATTGCCCTTAGGTAGACGGTGCCATAGGAGCACACACGTGGAATCTACAGTAGTTTTTCCTTCAGTGGATCCATTTAATAAAAATAGAAAGGCACATTTTCAGAAAAAATCTGGACATAAAAAGCACTCAGACGGCAGAAACGGTGAAGTAGAGTAACTGTTCTTAATCAGGTCAGTTTGGGTTCAGTGTTCTCTGATAGCAAGTCAGACTCCTTAAAAACATTCAGAATTAGTTCCAGATCCACAATTATGCAGCAGGTTGTGGGCTTTGACTCGTCAAGACAATGTTAATACGTGAACTATATATATATATATATATATATATATATATATATATATATATATATATATATATATATATTTGCATATGTATGTATACATATGTGTGTGTATGAATATAGATATATATATAAGATCTATATATATATATATATATATATATATATATATATAAGATCTATATATATGTATGTATATATATATTTCATCCTAAAATAATCCCCCTTATATTGACAACAAAGTTTAAAAAAAATAAATAATATATATATATATATATATATATATATATATATATATATATATATTAAATAATCCCCCTTATATTGACAATAAGGTTTAAGAAATATATATATATATATATATATATATATATATATATATATATATATATTTATATATATATGATATATGTATTCATAGCTGATTAGGAATGTTGAAAAAAAACAAGGTATTTTTGTAGGTTTCCCCCATCAGTTCCTATAAAGTGGCTCTTGGGACATGCATATCAACAACACTGGGCTTATTGTCTCGTTCTCGATACTTCGCTTCATCTGCTCTCTTCATTGTGTGCCAAACAGAGTGACTGTACAATGGTCCATTGTTAGTTGCATTGTCGGCTGCTTCTTCCTGAAGCCACTTGAGGTCAGTACAGCCCATATCCCCACTCTCACTACTCTCCTTCTTTTACAGCGTCTCATGAATGACAGGGCTACGCATTCATTTGGTCTGAATGGACAGGCTTGGACTTGAAGTGAATGAGAACGAGAAGAAAAGGGTTGAACGTCACTTTTATTATTGCATTTGTTTCGAAAGTTACACAATGACATTTGGGCTGAGATTAAGACTCCCGTATGAGATTTTTTAAATTCAACTTAAAAAATATATTCCAATTAAGATCAAATTCAAGTGTGTGTGTGTGTGTGTGTGTGTGTGTGTGTGTGTGTGTGTGTGTGTGTATGTGTGTGTATGTTATAGTATTTGCAAACATTAGAAAAGATAGTCGAGAACATTTATTTTTATATTCTAGTGGCCTTCAAAAAAAGTTCTGTTCGGTATTATTATACCTTTTAGTAATGTGAGTGACATATCGTCATGCAATATGTTTGACATGAACACAACAAATTCGAGGAAGGATTTCACAATACATATCACAATATATATATATATATATATATATATATATATATATATATATATATATATATATATGCAAACTGCATTTTCAATACAGCACCTCGTTGTTCACTATTCAGATGGCAGGTATTGTATGTGCAGTAGTAAATAACTGCCTACAACTATGGTATTTTTTTTACTTTGTTTACATCAACGTGAAACTGAAATATGAATACATTCTGCAATATATACATATTCTAGATGAGCTGCAACCGAACAGTCGCCGTTTTCCTTACAGGGGGTTACAATAAAACTAAATGTGGGAATACGTAAGGTTATATTTTGGAGACGCTCCACCTGGGTGTGCTAAAAAGCAAACAGCGCGCCTCCCGCCTGGAGGCCCCGCCCCTCTGCGCTCGGTTTGCGCCATTACGTCGCTATGCTGATTGCTGCTGTGCTGCAAGGCAGGCAGGCAGGCAGAGCAGCTGCAGAGAGACCAGGCGAAGCTGACAACAACGGAGTAGGCTCGCGCGCTAGGAAAAGTCAAACAACGCAACATATTTCTTATTTTGTCATTTTCACGCGTAACCGTTACGCCGAGAAGCTCCTCCTGTGTTTTTATGCACGTTTGGGAATATATTTGTCGTTCTGTTGACCTGAAATGACTGCCCGTCGCCGCGTCTAGCCAATGCTTACTGCGGGGGCTCCTGTCTTGTGGATTATCCGTCGTCGCCGAGCCAGTCGCATGGTCGAGCCCGGAGGAGGCCCCGCTCCGCTGGATGGACTTGTCTGAGCACAGCGCTGGACTCCGAGTACTGATGAGGACGGTGATGATGCTCGGGTTTCATCGGCAGCGGGTGAACTGATCTTGGATGTTCGGGCTACATCGCCCCTACACAAAACATTTCCTCATAAGGCAACATTTATATTCATTAAAAACTGGACGCCTCTGGAGCAGTTTATGACGGTAAGAAATATCCCGTTCGTAACAGCCGACTGACGTTAGCTCGGCTAGCTAGCATAGCTAACTAGCTTAGCGCTGTCACTTTTATCCAAGTTGGCTCCCCGCGCACCTAAAACGCGAATACGGTAACTTAACAACGACATACAGATTCCCTCACACGGCTTGTCGTGTTCCCACACGCGTGTTCGTGCGGGTGAGACGTCGTACGGATAAATATTAAGCCGTAATACACGTTTTTTATTCCATAACCTTTAACACCCCAGCGGCTGTGAAACTCGCTCCTTTAGCTAGCTGCTCCTCAGCCCATTCAATATCTTTGCAGCTCACTTTAAGGCAGATGCGAAACAGTTTGGCTGTGCGGTTAGTTTGTTGAATTAATGCATACTTCGGTTAAACTTCTTAAAGTTGATGTCGGTATTATAAGATTTTTTTTGTTGGTTAAAAAACGACCGTTAATAGCTCATTCATTATCCAGTGTACAATAAGCCCTTTAATGACAGAGTCCAGTTGGCGTTCAATGGAAGCGCTGCGGCGGCAGCAGCGATGATTTAAGATGACATTCCTTTCATTAATGTGTAGTTGTTGAGTTATTCGTCCGTGTTGTACATGCAGCGAGTACACCGAGACCTGCCGATTTAAAATGTATGTTATTTAATTTAATGTGTACCATTCATTGGTAATGTTGGCGAACAACCATTTGTCATAACAGCCCTTATGTACGTGTCACATTCTAGAAATGTCACAGGAGAGCCCCCCCGCCCCCCCCTCGCTCCACCATGTATGATAAGCAGCTTATTGTCTGCGTTTCTTTATTTCGCACATGCATAAAACATCCATTTGTATTATTATTATTTGTTTCGAAAGGTAAATGGTTGGAAAGGACTCTCACCTGATTATGTGGTGTTGAGAAATAGATGTGAGGGTTTTTCTGTGATGAGCTGTCCTCTTTTCTGTCGATGACGTAATCCCCCCACCATCCGTGCCACATCTTTTGGGTCGCAGTCGGTTCCTCTGCTGCGTGCCTCTGTCGAGATCATCTGTGCCCTGTGCTGTCCGGGTTGTCTCGCCTCTGTCTCCCTCCATGGCTCTTTCTTGTCTCCCTCTATTTTAACTGCAAGAGTCGTTTCTTTTTTACAGGCACAATTGGTTATGAATGGGACCTCAGACAATGGGAGGAATTGTGAATGAAATCCAGTAGCTGGGTTCAGTTTTCCAAGTGGTATCTAAAACCAGAAGCTCCCAACACTGTGGTTAGGGGGGTCTCTTGGGATCTGGGAACCCACACCATACTGTGTATATATTAGGGATCTGTGAACCCACAACATATTGTGTATATCTGGTGTCACTATATAGTTTTTTGTATTTATCTGTGAGATTAGGCTATAGTAATTTGGTTACATTGTTTTTGTTGTTGTTTTTTTTTTTTTTTTTTTGGGGGGGGGGGGGGGGGGGGTCCAAAAAGGTGCCTTTGACTTAATGTTGGTATTGACCTGAATACATTTGGGAATTCTTGTCTGAGGCTAACGGTTGTTGAAGCTGACCTATTTATTTTTGGAATTAGGCCTTTTATGTTGCATTTTTTTTAAAATTTGGGACCCCATAGGCTGTTGATTACCACCACATATGATATATTAAAGCTCTGGTAGTGAGGATTATTTTGCAACACTGGTTATGTGGCTCAGGCAGAGATAGTATAGGAGAGTCGGGTTCCTTTTAAGGCCCAATCCTGCATATCCCATATCGGAAGAAGAATTGGAGGCTGTGCCGTTGGAACTTAAGCACGACTAAAATAGGCTGAGCAAAGTTTATTTTCTTGAATTCTGTTACGTGCAGTAGAAACATTTTTATTTACGTGCACATTATAATTGACTATATTGTGCTGAGAGGAATCCTTGATCGAGCCACTTTGCTTTGGCTTTCTCCAAACTCAAAGAAGTCTTGAGTTTTAGAAGTGGATGGACTCAGCTGGTGATGATTACATTGCCTGTGGTAATGGCCCTGGTTTACTCGAGCTGCACACCTGAACCTGCCATCCCCATGGCGTACAGCAGAAGTGTGTGTATGTATGTGATGTGTTTGTGAAACATGGAGAGAGAACATATGCCAAGAATGTAGGGGAAGTAGTGAGGAAAGGAGATGGATAGTGGGAGACGGAGAAGGCACAGGTGTGGCAGGGTTAATCTGCACCTGGTAGCAGGGGATCCCATGGGAGCACATTGGGAGTTAGGTAGCATCATCAGGTCACAAAGCAACTGGCTCTTGTCATGGCAAACTGTAATGTTGACCCACAAAAACTAAAACATGTTGGTCAACATTGCCTGTTGCCAGACAACATAAACTAAATTATTTGACAATTTTAAAGTTTTTGCGAGGAATTGTGATCACATTATTTAATACTGGAAAACGAAAGAGCTATTACGTGAGGAATATTGTTGACTAATTCCAGTTTTACCATAAGCACTACATCTTTCACACATGTGTTTGTGTTCATTTGATAAGCTAATCAGGGTTAGCAAAATCATATCCACTTTGATGCTCTCAGACCGTGCCATCATTATTTTTACAGATGTGTCACCCCCGGTTTTACTGGTGCCTATAGAGGAGATGACGGTATTCAGTTAAACATCATAAACCAGCCCACATAGTGAAGCAGTCAAAGGTCGGCCATTGTTCTTGTCTGCTCGAAGGGCTACGACGTGTATACACTGTGGGATGGGCTCGGAGAAGCACAGAGCGGTAGAACGTCGGACATTATGTGCCTAAAGATTAAAAAATAAAAATAACTCATTGTTTAGCTGGAGAATACAAAGAATAACATGTTTCCTCATAATTGTGCCACTTCAGTTTCTGTCTCGGACTTTTTCTCTTTCCGACACTTCTCCTTTCTCACGTCTTTGCTCTGAGTTTGTTTACTCTTCCTCTTCTCTATCTAATTCTAACACCTTATGCCCGGTTAGTCGCAGCGTTTGAAAGACACACCCTACTTTTCAGCATGGCTCGGTGGTGCTGATGGCTCACTGTTGGTGCTAACTGACGGTGTCGGTAAGACACCGACTGGCTGGGGGCTGCCGCCTGGATACAATATCAGACTTCATAGATGCTCACGTTTGCTTGTCTTGCATTCGTAGGCTTGGCTTCATTGCCAGAAGAGCTATGAAAGAACCCAGTTAATTGACTTTCACTTGTGTCATCATAATGTACGTTTTATTTGTTGTCAATGTAGTGCTACCAAGTAGCTTATTTCTACCACTCAGATGTTTATAACTTGGTTATTAAGGCTCCCACTTGTCAATGTTTCAAATTGAGTGGCCACTTACCTATTAAGATCGCCGATAGGATCCTGCTCTTCATTTGAGTGAGACCAGGCTGGCTGTGACCCATGCTGACTGTTGGTGACAGCCCTGTCAAAGAGCAGCCTGTTCATGTTTAACCAAGAGGACCAGCTGCCTGCTCGTTCTATTATAACCCTCTGGAAAGCTCCCAGTCCTATTTGCAGTTGGGGAGCGCAGTAAGCGGAGCCATTGATGGACAGTTTGGCCACTTGCAGTTAACAGCGACTGCACACCAAACCGACTGTTGCCAAGTTACTGGTGATTTTTTTTTTTTCTTCCCCAAGCTTATTCCTTGAATGTGCTTCTTGCACCAGTAATTTAATGAAGGGGATTTACTGCCTTTTAATTCTTTCTAGAAAAATGGTCTTAAAAGAATGGCACAAGTCCAATTTGCCAAACCCGGCACATGCTTGTGATCATCATCATCATCATCATCCTCATCATCATCATCATCATCATCGTCAGCTTTGTCCCAAGGTTTTTCAGTCTGAGTGGCAGTCCTGAAGTGAACCAGCCAAACAGCCGTTAGTTCGCATAAATATCCACCCATAGCTTTCAGAAAAGCAGCTAGTTAGCGGTCTGTTGCTGGGGCGGATATGGCACAACTCTTCAACGAAAACCATCTCCCAAGCCCCAAACTCAGCTGTGTTTACTCTGTCTCAGATACAACAGCTACATCATGCCAGGGTGAAGGTGCCGTGACAGATTCGGGCTCCCAAAATTAAATGCAAACAGTGTCTTTTTAATAGTGCATGCACGTTTCGATTGGCAGTCAAGAGTAACCGCATGACGGGGTTGCTTCTTTTAAGCCTTGAGCAATGGGCATAATGAGCAAAATATTGTGTCACAATATTGGTCATTTCATATCTAGATAAAGATGTGTATCAACAATATAGCATGTTTTCTGGTCAAATAAATAGTTTATATAATAACAACGTGGTTTTGTTTACTCGTGTGTAAATTAAATGCCTGACGGATGAGAAGAATTGAGTATATTCTCATTTAATTAAGAACTCAAGTGCAAAATAATCAGATTTTCTAGGAAATTTGAATTGGTATATTCTTATTAATATAGACGATGTCATTAGGTATTTCAATGTCTCAATATATGATTTCCTTGAATGCCGATATATTGAATTTGGCCCATCTTTACTTTAAGCATAACACGTTTTAAAGCCAGACAAAATGAACAGTGGCCATTGTAAATTAGATACATTTATTATTAGTAGGACAGTATTGTTTCATGTTCTAAGCAATCTTTTGTTTGTAATTTCTGTGTATGCGGTACCTTTTTCATGAAATTTTAATTTTTAGTGATTGTAGCTGTTAGATTTTTAAGATTTCATGTTGGACGTATGTTTTTATCAGATCGGGGTCACCTTTTCTGTTCCCTCCCTTCTTACTTTGTATCCCTATCTCTCTCTCTGCCCAATGTTGGCGTATCTGGATTATGCATAACTAATCAGATGAAATTGCACATTACGGTAATGGATCTCCAATAGCTCTTTTCTCAGACCTTCATCTATAAAACCAAATGTTCTGGTTTAGTAGGAACGGTTGTTGTTTTACTCCACAAGCCGTGAGGCCTTGGCAACAAAGGGAGTTTTTCTAGAAATTTGTTGCATTTTATAATCGGTGTCAGACCTATTATACGTCACTTGTGTGTCCCAACCCAGTTTCTGAAAAATGCAGGGTTACATTATCCCAGCAGAGCCAAGTGATAAAGCTCGCTACATTATAGTTCAGGGGCCATGTGAGCTGGATTTAGCTAGCATGACGGAGGTTGGATTAAGATGCTGCAGCATCACAGATTAATATAATCATTGATTATTACTGGACTTGAAATGGATAGATGCAGATGGGGCCTTCAGGTACATGAAGGAATGAAAGACAATTGTGGCTGGACCAGTGGTCCAACAGGGGCGACTATAAGGCATCCATGTGTGGATGGTATGCACAGTTTTGGCTTCATTAACACATCTCACAGGGCATTCAAAATGTCAAATGTTATGTGTTTTTATCCTAAAGGAGCATGTGTGGCTCTACCTGGGAGGGTTAATTATCAAACAAACACAACGTCATCCCTACTGCTCCCTTGTGTTGCTCAACACACAGACGTGCTTGTGTCTGACTCTCAGACTCTTAGCACATCCTTCCAGGTGTCTGTAGACTTTTGGGATTGTTACCCAGAACCAGTTTTTAGGTATTGCTGGTTACTGATCCGTCAGAAACATGTCAGTTTGTGCTGCGGTTGGTCGTTGAACATCATCTCATCGAACATCAGCTAGAGTTGTTGGATCTGATGCAACAGGGTTACATTTCCGTGAGGAGGACAGCGGTCATGAGGCGTGTGTTACGAGGCTCAAAGATGTGTGCAAACTTCAGCAATGGAATGCAACCGATGTCAAGTGGGCTCAATCTGTGTAGTCGGGATAGAACTTGCAACCCGGTGGAAGGATATGACATCCATTTCTGGTGTTTGCTCCCCTTGGCTTAAGTATGTTAGCGAGTACCTCCAGAAATACGTAGGTGTAATGAGGCTGGGGGCAAGATCATGAGGTCAGTCTTTTCCGGAGCATAACTGCTCCGTGTCTTATTGTTCTAGAAGAACCACTGGATGATTATACCTGAATATTTCTCATCTGCAGTGGAGTACTCGTCTCCACTGCAGCCCCACCCCCACCTTTACCTTCCTCAGGCATGCAAGTACAGCTGGCTCCGAACTCTTTACTCAAGAGTTATGCTCCAGTACGTGTTTTGGCTTGTCCTTTTCCTCACTAACATCCTCACCACTATCCCCCAGAATGCACACGGCAACATATGCCCTTCTATGTATATATACACATATCTTTTCCTAAAGGTATTTTTCTAAAGTTATTCTTATTTTTTAAGCAAAGAGTTGTATGTGTGTGTGTGTGTGTGTGTGTGTGTGTGTGTGTGTGTGTGTGTGTGTGTGTGTGTGTGTGTGTGTTTCAGATCCTCAGGTCTGCCTTTTGAAACAGCTGCTTAAAGAGCCTTGAATATCCCAGGAGGTGAAAGGACACAGTTGCTTAGGAACTGTGGGTCAGAGACAAAAGTGGATGCGCTTATTTCTCTTTCCTGAGAATGAACAACATTGTTTTCAAACTCCGGTTGAGATGTGACCAGTTTGGGTTAAAGAAAAAAAGGAAATTTCAGAGTGCAACTTGATTCAATTACTTACAATTGTGTCTCCATAAAGTGCATATATCCTCAGAGCATTGGCGTATAAAGTACACAAAAGCAACACTTGAGTAAAAGTAAAGAAACCGTACTGTAAAAGGACTCCAGTAAAAGTTACCTATCAGAATACTACTTGAGTAAAAGTATTAGATATTTACTGTACTTAACTATCTCAATTATTTGTACTTAAATATTGAAATCCAAATACTAGTACATGCTCCGAATGGGGTTAGAATTTTTAGAATTCCGAAGTTTATTCTTTTAAGTGCTGTGGTCACCATGACCACAGAGTTGTGTTGAACATAATAGGACAACAATGTTCAACATAATATATTATAAATAAGTATGCTTTTGCATCTACTATGAAGTTATCATAATTCTCAGAAAACCAATATGACGATATGATGTGATATGCGCTTATACATATATGCATTCCGACTACAGGATGTAGAGGGCAAATGCATAATATTGTGTTCAGCAACAAATATCTACTTGATGCATCAGGTCAGTGCCTTGAGAAAGGACACCTTCCTGGTACAGTGCTCTGGGCCTGATTTGAATACGATAGGAACAGGTTTTGCTCAAGCTGAATCTGCAATTGGGCGACTGCTACCAACGTAACTCGATCGGATCGTCCACTCTCGGTCATCTCCTCGAAGAGTTGCTCGCTAGCTAAATAAGCGTCCTGGTCATCACTGGGAATCAAAAGAACGTGGCTTTGAGAGAAATTGTTTGCAATCGCGCAATAACGTGATTAACCAATTATTTTACTCGCAAGCTAGCACCACTGATTCGTCAAACCGTTTGTTGTTCGTTTGTTGTCTGCTCCATCACAGTCCCGATGTTGGTAGGGCGACTGGGTCAGTGGGTAGCAGGCCCGTCTTTCAATCAGGGGGTTGGCAGTTCAATCCCCGCCCTAGTCGATGTGTCCTTGAGCTTGCCTACCTGGAGCTGTGCCTACGGTGTGTGAATGTTACACGATTGTATGTCGCTTTGGATGAAATCGTTATGGGATGTCTCATGATTTCATTTTTAAGATGGATTTTATTTTGATGCGAGTAACGAAAGTATCAGGGGAAATGTATCGGAGTAAAATGATCAGTTTTCTATGCAAAATGTAGTGAAGTAAAAGTGAAAGTCAATAAATATGAATAGTAAAGTACAGATATCCTAAAAAATTACTTGAGTAAAGTAACAAAGTATTTCTACTTTTCTGCCTCGGAGGTCGTAGAACCGGTTTCCAACTTAAAATAATTAATCCTAGTCAGAAATAGTAAAACTAGCAGCACTTTGAGAGACTCCTAGATTGGTTACCTTGTTTCTAAACCTTTAGTTTCCTGCTCTCTTTTTCAGACTTGCAGACATTCTTCTGCAACATTTGACGTTTTTTTCTGGAACATCAACAGTTTATGTTTTTTATCCGCTGCATGTTTTGCTTGGAGAGTTGTTGAGGAAGCGCAAAGGGCTTCTACATCCAACCCAAACAAGAACATAAAGAGCAGTCTAAAGACACGGGACATGAGTGCTGCTCTTTCTAATTCATGCTGCTTCCCGTTTCTCCCCTTGAGGGCTGGTTTTCTATCTATCAGTCCTTCTCGCCTTTCTTTTTTTTACCCATCTTCATCTTGATTTTTGGTCTACATGACCAGCTAGTTCAGGACATAGACGTTTGTAGTTTTTTTCCAACATGTACTTAGTTTTAGTTTTGGCGTGTTGTCGCTGTGCATGTGAGATGAGGCAGTGGGAAAAAAACAAGAAGGAAATGATTGACAACATGCGTGGATATATCTGGTTACAAATGCTGATGGGCATGCTTTTTTAGAGGGTGTGTCTGCCCACGAGAGCTTTGATAACTCTGCACAGCACACACGCAGAGACACACACACACACACACACACCTCCCAGGCCTAACCTGTCTCACCTTTAACTTAAAGCCTGAGGATAGGGATGATCCTCTCCTCAAGCTAATTCACAAAGTCCCTTTGGTTGCATTTAACATCCATAGAAACACGGCCACTAAAAGGTACAACAGTCCCAAGTATGTTGGAATAAAACCGTTGCAGAACGTATGACAGACCTACCTTTGGATTACAAAAAGCCATCTCTTGAAAACGGGTGACAGAGTAGTTCGCTGAAAGGGGTTCAGCCTATAAATGTTTTGCACCCCGAAAAAACGACAGGGCTTCTTCAATGGAAGTTTTGAATGCAACAAGCAGGACTGACCACCACAGTAGAGCTCTGCTGCAACTAGCACTGCTGCTAACGCGTAGCTAGACATGACTGTTGCTAATACACATACAGCAATGTGGGTCTTTATATTGATTAAGTGATCAACAATCTAATATTATGATTGTAAAGTGATCAAAATCCCTTTGCATTGATACTATTGGATTGATGTTATGTTACTCTGAGCATCTAATTATTGTAGTGCGTTAAACAGGAATCCATAAAATGCTTACTGTCAAATGGTTATTGGGTCAGATGGATTTATCTTGTAGCTAAAGTGATATGTAGATGAATTGTAACATGATTGAGATAAAAAAATAGTTTGGCCTATTGGCTAATAATTGACTTGTTGAAATGTGAACATTTGCTGTTTGTAGTTATTTCTACAACGACCTTTTGTCCGTTCAGCCTTCTTTACATTGGACTACCATTTTGATGCAAGAATGTCTTGTTAAATGCAATTGTATGTTTCTTTAGACAAAGTTATGGGACATAAGTATTTAAAAGCATTGATCAGAAACAAAAAAAGTTGTGGAATCAACATATTTGACAGTCCATCAGTGTCAATCCATTAACTGTATTGATCTGTCTTACTGTCTGTCAGCTGGTTATGTTCTGTTGTTCTGTATCAAATTGTGTTTCTGTGGTTCTGGATCTAGATGTTTCTACTTCTCAGACAGCTCTGAGTTTGTGGCAATTCTCAGATGGAAAAACAAATGGCAGTCTTTGATGTGTGTGTGTGTGTGTGTGTGTGTGTGTGTGTGTGTGTGTGTGTGTGTGTGTGTGTGTGTGTGTGTGTGTGTGTGTGTGTGTGTGTGTGTGTGTGTGTGTGTGTGTGTGTGTGTGTGTGTGTGTGTGTGTGTGTGTGTGTGTGTGTGTGTGTGTGTGTGTGTGTGTGTGTGTGTGTGTGTGTGTGTGTGTGTGTGTGTGTGTGTGTGGGCTTGTACAGGGCCTTGGTATCCGTGTGTAGAAAGAAGGCGCGCAAAATGGACAACCATGCACTGAGAGAATCTGTGTGTGTCTGACACGAGAACCTGAGAACAGGATTGTGTGTGTGTGAGAAACAGGCTGCCTTGCTGCTGTTTTCTGGGGCAGGCTATCAGGCAGCGAGGCAGCAGGGAGGGATAATAACAGAAGCTGTTACATTCTTGTGGTTTCTCTGATTTCAGCATGAGGCAGGGGGCTGGCTCTGTCTGACTCACTCTCGGAGACTATTTGCCAGCAAGGAAGCTAACAGCAACGGCACAATACATGGCATTTCTCGGTCACTTTGATCTATGACACATTAATTACAGGACTATGAATCTTAGCACATTCTGGCAGCTCTTGCTCAAGCATTAACCTAGCAACTTATTAAGACGAGCGAAGCTCGTACTGTGAGCAGAGGCAATCATTTTACTTTATAGTTTGTTCAGTTTGCCTTTTTAAGGCCATGTTGGCTCTGTTTCTGATGTTACAGCTGAGGATATCAAATGTCTGGGGACACCAC
>CM070107.1:14610000-14695000 GCA_036178185.1 Liparis tanakae
TATTACCTCGAAAAGAGGATTAGGCTGTTTAAAAAGCCCTTTCCTAGTACTCTGTCCTCAACAACTCGCTGCCGATATCTCATTTTAAACGTCAGCCCCGGTCTAATTATATTTCTCTTCAAAGAAAAAGAATAGAATATCCAAGGCTTCTTCGAAAACAGGCTTGCGTAGTTAGAGATACGAGGAGACGAGTAATGAACAAGATGGGTTGAAATTTGATGAGACGAGTTGTGATTGGTTTAGTGTTTGAGTTCGACGGCTAAGGCTTCTAAGAAAAGGAATCCAGGGTT
Organism: Liparis tanakae; assembly: GCA_036178185.1. Taxonomy (NCBI): domain Eukaryota; kingdom Metazoa; phylum Chordata; class Actinopteri; order Perciformes; family Liparidae; genus Liparis; species Liparis tanakae. The sequence goes on from CM070107.1 coordinate 14,610,291, forward strand.
GCAGGGGTTTAGGTATGTCATGTAGGCATCATGACTTTGTTATATGATGCGATCCTTAAGAGGCACCAGGCATACGTTGATGGAAATGATGGTCGCAGTAATTGTGTTTTATCATTATTTAGATTGTGGTTATTTATCACCATTATTCATTGATTTTTAGGTACACAAATATTTTCACTTTTCCATTTAAATCCAGGGAACTGCTTTCACTTCCATGCTGTGCTGTATTTCAAGTCAAAATAACTGCATCTCTGAAAAGGAAAGGAAAATGGTACAAAAACTTTTATACCCAAATTAAATCAATCGCGCTGCTTTTGTTGTCATGCTCTGCTACATTCCTGCTGATGAATCAATCCTTGGATCTAAATAAGACCAAAGATCGCACATTTAAAACGTCAATATCGTGCGTTCATCTGTAGGAAGCCAGAATCTTGATTCTGATTTAGTATTCCATTAAATCACAGTGTACCATCATTCTGTTGGACTTTATTTTTCTAATCATGATTTTGATATTATAGTAACAAATTATTCTTTTTTGAGGCAGCACTGTTCATTTAAACGGAAGTCATTCGTCCAAAATTGAGTAATTCTGTCTTCTTTAACCCCAAAATCGGTGACGTTGCGATCGGATTAGGCAGGAAGAGGATGAAAAGTTCTACACTTTACGACAATCGTGTTCATTTCTTTGTTAATTCTGCCCGACACAGCAACTGCTCAAGAAAATGACTTCAATACGTCATCCACCTGCAGAAATCTATTGAAATATTATTAATGTGGACACCTGGGCACGTGATGTGTTGACCCTGGATCCCCAAGGTTACCGTCGATATCCACGCAGAGTTCTCGTACGCTTAAACAATTGAGATGCGAAAGAGCCGAGATCAGCGCTCCCACACACATGAGTGTGTATGTGCTTGTGCACACGCGTGCGTTGTTTGTTCTTTATGGTGCGTCGAGGGAGCTTTTACACTCCTGTGATGAAAGGCTGATTAACTTACTGCTTATTGATCCTACACGTCGTTAAACACACAGTCGCTGAGAGCGGTTGTTAAAAGTATTTATACCGCCCGGATAAATCTTTTATCGGGAGAATAACACCATGTACTGCAGGTGTTTTAAAGCGGTGGCGAAAGAGGGCAAATGTTAACTTTTGATTCTCATTGTAAAGTGAGCAAGATCACTTTACAATGATAATATTAGATTGTTGATCACTTAATCAATATAATGACCCACACTGCTGTATTTGTATTAGCAGCAGTGCCAGTTGCAGCTTGTTGCATTCAACACTTCCATTGAAGAAGCAAAACATTCATAGTCTGAACCCCTTTCAGCGAAATAATCTGTGATCTGTTTTCAAGAGATGTTTTTTGTAATCCAAAGGTAGGTCTGTGATACGTTCTGTAACGGTTCTATTCCTTCATACTTGTGACTGGTGTACCTTTTTAGTGGCCGTGTTTCTATGGATGTTAAATGCAACTAAATGCGGGTGGAAATATGCTACGTGCTTAAAACTCGACCCCTGGTAACATTGAAAGGCACTGGCGTCAGCAGAAACTGAAAAATCAGGGGAATGTGCTGCTTTAATCAAACCAGCTTTGTGTGTGTGTGTGCGTGTATATGTGTGTGTGTGTGTGTCCTCCTGTTGTGTGAATGAGGTAACACTGTCCCACCCCGCATGTTTCCAATCTGTATACTCGGTTTACTCTCCATTTGCAATTCCTTTACATTTTCTCCCACTTCTTTGAACTTGTGGTAGATTATGGCCCGCTATGTTAAAAATCATCCATTTGAACATTTATTCTTTTCCTGATCCTTGAATTCAGGTAAAGTTAACAGTTAGGTTGCCGAGCACATTTTTGTTGACGGCTACTTAAGTTAATAAAAGTGTTATAAAAGCCCTGTAACGGATCTAGATTGTCATCTCACATGTAAATAGTTCATATTTGCCTGCTTGAGTGGTTACAGATCTCTTACCTGTGTGCTAGAATACAACTTTGGGAGAAAAAGAGAAATGCTTTAGAAAGTGAGCTGGGAATTAAATCAATGATTGAACCATCTGTGTGCTGCAGACTGTTGGTTGACTTGTTTCACAGCTTCATCACTGTGAATGAATAATTGCATAAGTTAACGTCAGATGTCTCATGATTCTGCTGCTGCTGCTGGATGACAGGAAACTGGTCATGATCTGGTAATGTCAGAAAAAACAAACAGTTCATTTATATTTATTACCTTCGCATTGAAAATGCAGAAGGTTATTATTTGATCGCCGTGTATTTATTTATTTGTTTGTATGCGTGTTACTCGCATAACTCAAAAAGTATTAAACCAAATTGGATTTGAAATTTGGTAGGATGATTGGTTATTATCCGGGGACCATTTTATTAGATTTTGGGATCGATTGGGTCAAAGATCAAGGTCACGGTCATGAAAAGGTCAACATCTTCTTTTTATCCAATTGGCATGCAACTAATGCCAAAATATTCATAATTCAATGTCCAATCTTGTGATATGCGAAGGTATGCGTTCTACCGAGTGCCCGTTGTAGTTTCATTTGTTTGGAAAACCGAAAGATGTGTGTGTGTGTTCTCTAGCCAGCCAGCCACCTCGGTGACTTTTGCGCTGTATGTAAATTCCAAACATGAAGTCAAACCAACCTGTGCGTTTACATGGCCTGAGGGGAAGAAAACACCTGGGCGTGTTGACTGTGGTTACCGCGGCGCTTACAGCAGTTATGTTCATATTGCTGTCGATGGCCCGCTGATGTAATCAGAGACGAAGGTTTCCACAGCTGAACTTTTTTATTTTCCTGAATATTAAGATTGATGTGATAGTCACCAGCACGTTAGTGGAAATATGACTATTCCCAGTGTAGTAATGAGCAAACAAAAGGTTTGTCTACCTCGACTTATGGATGAATTATTTGTGAATCTCTTGATGGAATCGTTAGCTTCCACAGCCTTTACCATTATTTTAATGTGAGCTGAATGTTGTCATCTTGTGGATTAATAAGCACAACTGTAAGAACTGTAAATGCTGTCATTGTTAGCCATCTCATGAAATATCCTCGGCTATTTGAACAATTGCAGTTGCCGGGGGTAAACTTTTTTTTTAATTATTAGTAGGAGTCACATTGGTTAGAGGAATGTGCTTCCAGCCAGAGGGCAGGAACAGTTTCACAGAGGGAGTGTAGTTGTCTCTCCACCTGTAGCCATTTGCAACCACTCTCTCTACAGTGGTGAATCAGGTACATAGTTGTGAAAGCCAGATATATCAATTGGCCTTTCTTAAAACATCAAGTACAGTTTTTTGTTTTCTCCGACATTGAAAAAAAGGACAATTCAAGAACAATCTGCTCAGGGACTCGGGATAAAGGAGGATCGGTATGAAGCTGTTTAAGGACAAAAGAAATATCTGTGCAGTAATTTGGCTTGAGGAAATGCATGTAAGCAAGGTTATGTGTGGAGGTGGGCTCAAAGAAAGGTCTACATTGAGGGGGACGTAACAAGAAGACAGGTGAAAACTAACTAACAAGCTAGTGTGAAGGAGAACAAGGTGTATGCCCACTTATAGGATATCAGGTTGGAGTAGAGACTCAAAGAACATCAATGCTAATGAGGGCAAGGAGAGAGGGGAGAAGACAAAGGTGTGTGTACGGTGGTGCTGGTGGGAGGTGAAAAGACATTTGAGATGCATCTAAAGGAGGAGAGTAGTACTATTGACCCAGAATGAGCTGAAAGGAGACGCTTCTGAAAATCTTGCCCACACGGGGGGCTTCGCCCTGCTACTGATGACTATAATTTGAATAATGGGCTCACACAGGTCGTACTTAAGGATTAAGGTACGAGAGGCAGTGCTGTATCATCAATAATGTCCCGTTCAAGGTTGTTGTTAGGCCCGACGGGGAGCCGGCTGACCCTTGAACAGGACATTATTGACGATACAGTACTGCCTTGAGTACCTTATTGCTTTTATAATACGGTTGCCTGCGACATAAGTAGTAAGTAATAACAATAGTTGTCGTCAGCAAATGTTGTGTACTGCATTTCAGTAGCCGAGAGGAAATAGTCCCCTCGCGTGGGGCTGTTGTTAGTACGTTTGTTAGCCTAACGAGATCTCATTCATTCACATTGCTCGTTTTATAAAAGTTGCCTGTCATGACGGGATTATGGTGGACCCAAATGCACGACTCAGGAGACGGATAATGATGCTGATAAAGATCCTTTACTGAAAGTATTGTCAGGAACGGAACAGACCGAATAAACAAACACACAGTGGAATGCTCGAGGGCTCGGTCTGAGAAACACAAGGGAATCTGGCAGAGGACAAGTGGAAGTGAGGGAGCTAACTAGTGAGGGACTAATGAGGGGATGGGCTGCAGGTGAGAAGGGCGTGAGGACCAGGTGAAGCTAATGAGGGACTAACGAGGTGATCAGAGGCAGGTGAGAGAACAGGTGAAGGGAGTTGGACTAACGAGATGGGAAGCAGGATCTGGAATGACATGATAGTGAGACGGGATGAAAACAACTAATTCAAGAAGGAAGGTGTGGAGCTAAACTGTTACATTGCCATTAAAATAAAAGAGAAATGACAACGGGACACTTGCAGTACAATAATATTTAATTTAAACATTAACGTTTGTTCATGTTGATTTTGATATCTCCAATAATTGTGCATCCGTGGAAAACATTTCTCACGTTTTTTTCGTTGCGCAACATTTCATAGGGCTCACTTTATTTCTTATCTCTGGTAGCATGACGTCCACCTGGAGGATCCTCTTCGGCTAACCACTCTCTAAAGTCATCCCGCCAAAATATCAAAGTTCACACGAAACATGTTTGGTAACTGTCAAGCTTGAAAACGGTCGTGCAACATCTACTGCTATTGTCATTTTGATTGTGCATGGATATGAAACGCTCAGATACATGTAAACGGTTTGTACAGGATATTATGGCTCAATATAATACACCCCGTGACTCTCAACCAATCAGAATGCTTGATTTCATCTACCCGCATTATAATGACAGTTAGATCTAGGAAGAGAAAGGGAAGCGAGGATAACGAAAAGACGTTACCAGGAGAAGGCCTGTCTCTTTCGACCCAGTTATAAAAATAATATGCGGTAAACGTTTTTATATCCTAGAATTTAATCCAATCAGAATGCATTTGCACTGGTTGGGTTAAAAAAAAGAAGTGTCATTTACTGGGCCGTTTCTCCTGAGGCAGCAAGAATCAATCGAATGTCTTGTTGTGTCAACCTTTTTCACAAGATAAATGTCAAACACAGCTGTAACTAATTACCTAATGAATCGCTGCATTACACTACAGTAATGATGAGCCAGATCCTCTAATGTTATTCCACCTGGGATATTTCTGCCATAAGTCAAAGTTCCTGATGTAAAGATACAGGAACCTTTGTTTCTACATCAGTTATTACCAACTAAGTGATGTTTCATTTCCCCCATAACTTTGGTGTCATCAGAGTCTTTGTGTCTTTACTCTTTAGATTATTAATATCCCTAGAAATATACATTTTTATTTATATATATATATTGTCTGTATATATATATATATATTGTGTTTTCCCTATTATATTAGATGAAAAACACCATATTTTAGTAAATAAGGGACATTTATTTTAAAATGATGGAGAACATTTGAGAACTACTGAAATAACACGTTGGAATCCATTTTGCCTCCCTTTTAAATCCTTTAACCGTTCAGCTTACTCATTGACTCACCTGGTTTGACCCTGGTGGCATTCAGTTGGATACTGTTTACAGGCGTTGGCCCTCTGTAAACAACACAGGGAACCTACCGGATCAACCCTGTTCTACAGTCGAGATGGCAATCCAAAACTTCTAGTCAGCAACAAGTTTACCACCTTCACAAGAGTAGAAATCAACAGTCCCACAAGTTTAGGATTTAATTAAAAAGAAAATTCAGATGGCCAGTGACTTGAGAATGTGACTTGGTTGGAAGAGTTGTACAACACCGAAACGTCAATTTAAATGAAAAAACATCAAACGGTAGTTATTTGTCAACTTTCACTGAGATCTGAAACTTTTTACTGTCAAGTAAAATACAAATGCAATACAAACTGCCTTGTTTTGGATAAGGGAACACTAGAGCGTTCATATGAGTCGTGTCTCAGGCTGTTCATCAGCTTTAGAACAGGGATCGTTGCTGCTTTTCTGTAAACCTCAGTCAATTCTTATTACGTTGGAATAAAAAAAGAATGAGTCTGTAAGCAGCTGAAAACTAAATTTGACCGTCTAGTTTTTCTAATCGATGCATTCGGACAGGCTGACTCAGTCTTTTCATTCATGAACTCGAAGAGGCATAGTCCATAAGGATTCAGTGTTAATGTTAAAGCAGAGGTTTACAGATGTTTGCAAGTCTATGTAACTAAATTGTGATGCATTTGAGAACAAAGATGAAACTATTCTACAGTTATAATAATCAATAATGTTCTTATTTACACTCCTTTTAAAACTTTAACTGCACTTTCACATCCAGTTATTCCCAAAGACAGTGTCGGGACCCACAGCAGGGTGGCAAGAGATTTAAATAGATCTGTTATTCTTTTGCAGAATTTATTCCGTAGGATTTAACATTTAGACCTGCAGTCCACCTTTGAGCCCCTTTATGGATGAATATTTGTATTCTTCTGATAATTGTGGTACATTATATAATTGAATCAAAGAAAGGCAAGCGTACGTTCTGTTTGTTTGACTAATGACAACCTGTTCTCATTTATTAAGTATTTGTACTGTTTCCAATAAAATATGCATAAAATGAAGTTGTGATTCATTTAAACTCTTGAAAATATCTGGTATACCTATTTAGGATAATATAAGGATTTATTCACAATTTCGCTCGTAGAATTTTTAAGATTATGAATTAAGTTGCGATGGTTTGTCGTTTTTAAAAAAGTGGGTCAATGAACAAATGAATATGAACTTGCGGAATTTTCTCGTAAAGCAGCTCTACTGGTACGAATACAATGCAAAGTGTGAGTACTTTCTGTACTCTAAGTCTAGTGTCGAGTTTGCATGCATGTGCTGGTCAGCACGACATCTGAATTTCCTTAGTTATTCTGAGAAAAGTCCCCTCTACTCAGAGCCTTCCGCAAACAGATACAAGCTGCACTGTATGACTTTACCATCCGCCAGGTCCACATATGGCAAACCCTGAAGGAGGTCAGGGGTCATTCGCTGCCCACATTCCTTAAGCTGCAACTTCCCTGGCACCCCCACACGGACACATTTTAAATGCTTTGTTTGAATCCGTCAGCCGCACACACACGCACACACTCACACACGCACGCACAGACATGAAACAGCACTCTGTCTGCTGTTGTTGCCCTACATAAAATAAGTAGAATTAAAGGGATCATGGGAGGAGGGGAGAGGAGGAATGTAGGTGGAGGAAAACGAAAGAGGGATGGAAAGAGGATGGGTGGGTGCAAAAAAACAAAAGAAGAAGTGGAACAGGAAGTCTTATTTTTCTTCCAGGTTAAGATGAGATCATGGGCTTCCCATGCCTCGTTTGTTTTTGTGAAAATGGCATGTTTCATTCATATCCTCTTTTTTTAAATGTCACGTGCAGAAGAAGAACTAACACTTTAAAGGAGTGGTTCTCAGATTGGGATACGTGAAGACGCTGCAGGGATTTGTAAAAAATATATTACAAATTAGCGTAAATTCATAAACAGAATTGTGCATATGTATGTATATATATATATATATATATATATATATATATATATATATATATATATATATATATATAATTATTATTATTTTTTATTATTTTTTTCAGCAATTTATTATGAAAACCCACACCATTCACAGGCTCAGACACACTGGCACACTTCTGTAATTGACCACCTGTTTGCCTGTGGCCTAGTTTCTGCTTTAGGAAACGCTGCGGAGCGGTGATGTATAATTCCTCTGGGATCCCTAACTCTCAGCCTCTTATTTCAGTTTTTTAAAGCAACACAAAGGGACAGAAATGCCAAACATAGCAAGCCGTTTTAATGAAGAAGAAGAAAACTTGGGGTAAAAAATAGGCATGTATTGTTCACATTAACTTTGTTAGTCCCATATATGAACTGGGAACAGAAGTTGTTTCTTGTGAAGCATCTTCCTTTGAAGACTTTTATTCTGTTAGTATAAATAAGAAATAGTTCAGTCTAAAATGTTTGGATGGCTTTTTTTTAGTTTTGTGAGCGCGTACAGACGGGAAGGCTCCAGGACCGTCTGTGTTTGCAATAAGCTAAGAGAGCCAGAGGAGCCCACCACTGAGGGAAGCTTTAGGGGTCAAGACACACACACACACACACACACACACACACACACACACACACACACACACACACACACACACACACACACACACACACACACACACACACACACACACACACACACACACACACACACACACACACACACACACACACACACACACACACACACACACACTCCTGCCTGTTTGTAAGCTCTGCTGACTACAGGAAGCAATAATGGTAGCGTGCTTCCGGAGTTCCGGAGGCTTCTCTCGGGGGAGCGCGGTTGTCCTGTCCAGCTCAGCAGAGCAAAACTGAAAATAAACCGAGTGGAGCAGAAAACGGTAGAACATTCATGATAGAACACAACAGTGATACAATAGAATAGGAAACAATACAGTAGAGCAGGACGGGCGTGAGGACAATATGAATGAAAACAAACAATGTCGAGTATCCTCGACATCGTGCAGGGAGCATCAGCCCAGACGATACATTACACCAAAGCAGACCATGGCCGAGCGACACAGTTAGCTTTTAGATGAGTGGAACACCATGACAATATTGACCAGTCGGGCTTTCAAATATCTTTAAAGTCGTGTAAATTGTTGGGGGAAATTGCGATGTTGAAGTGGTTGTCCTGTTTTCCTTAAACTGTCCTCAGCTGGATGGCAGGAGCATGTTGGAATAGGAAGAGAGCAGGCAGTCCTGTGGAGAGAGAGTCTCTGTGTCACACCTCATCGTCTGTGTAGTAGACTGTAGCTGCTCCAGTGTGAGCCAGTGATGGTCCTCCTCCCCCTTCCTTCCTTCCTTCCTTCCTTCTCTCCTTCCTTCCGCATGGCTTGATCTCGGCTCTCCTCGCCGCTCATCTCGCCGGTCCGTCCGCTTCGTTTCCCTCCCGTCATCACGCGTGTTTATGCTGTCTGCTCGCGCCCGTACTTGGGCACAGCGCGGTGGAGTTTGGCCGTCGGAAAACATTTAACTCGGGGTGACCGACGGCGCGACCGCCATCACGCCCTGGTTGGATTTCACCTGCGAGCTGTCAGCCACTGGATCCGACACTTCCTGTCATGCGGCCAGGGTTTTCTCCCAGGAAGGTGCCAGTAGAGGTGGTAAGCACCGACACCTGCCCATCAGAGCGGTGCGTCTCGTGGCGTGTGGTTCCGGTGGATGACACCGTCTCTCATCATCTACGAGGCGTGATGTAACGCCTCTGCTCTCTTCCTGTGTAGGTCGATGCTGTATTTCATATCGGTGGCACAATTTCCTCTGACATGAGGGGGGGGAGATCTTGATTTCAGCAGAGGTGATAATGCTGGGAAAGAAAGCTTTCCAGTAAAAAGATCGTAGACTCCAAGCCCAAACTAAGACGACCCTGGTGACATCATTATTTTGGATTTAACAGATTATGGAAGTGTGTTGCTGGGCTAAGAAGTATTCCCCTCAGTCATGCTACTTGTCTTGATGTGTAAACCGGTTGAGCGTCATCACGCACCCCCAATGTTTAGAATCATGATTGTTGACAGGGTTCGTACAGTCATGGTAAACCTGGAAAAGTCATGGAATTTTTAAATGGTCATTTCCAGGCCTGGAAATGTCACGGAATAAACATAAATCATAAAAGTTTGGGAAAAGTCGTGGAAATGTGTTATAATCACGCCGAGTTTGAAATTCTTAATGTGTAAAGACGCTCAATGTATAAGCCGGCGTACGCTCTCAATACGCACAATGTTCCAAATTGTTCATGTTTATACCGAGATTTCAGTTTAGTAATGGAAATCTGGTTTAAAGTCATGGAAATCCATTGGTCAAAATGTGTAAGAACCCTGTGTTGATCTTAAAGGGATATCTTCAAAGATACACAAATATCCAACGTGGATGTTTCCCTCAAAAAAGTCTGCGTTAGACTTGTGTGTTGTGTTCAGTGCCTGAAATTCCCCCTTCACATTTTGCTGAATGAGCAGAACGTGTTTAAGACGCAATCCCACAACACGGCCAATAAATGCTGCGCTTATTAAAACCTGTTAACGGCGTAGCTTCTGTTGGCGGCGGCCTCCTGCAGCGTGCACGCCATCTGCCCGTGGTCACGAGGGTTTGGGCTGATGTGTAGTGACAGGCAGCTCAGACATGCAGAGGGCCCTCCGTATATACTATACACACACACGTACGCTCACACAGCCATCGTTACAAATACAGCCGCTGTTGATGACGGGGCCGTGACCCCGGTGGGGTTATTATGTCTCCTGTCAGGACAGATCACCAAAGAGTAAAAATAAAAGAGTAGAAAACAGAAAGCTGGCATGTGAGCCACGACTGTGGCTTGATCTGAAAGCATTTTAGCTGTATATTTTTGCAGTCGAGTAGATTTTATTATTTTTGGATTACATTCTTAATGCTAACTTGAACTGTAGCTTATAATTATTATAAAAGAATAGTATAAAGTTAGGGCAAGACTGCTAATGTACATATCTGTGTATTTCTCTGTACACTAAGTGTAAAGCTGCTGTTAGTTTAGCCCAAACTAATTCAAACGGGAATCTCGTCCAGCCTGACTTTGTTCAAAGAAAACAGTCAGACTCCCAGAGACACTGAAGTTCACTAATTAACTATTTACATAATGCTTTGTTTAATCTGTACGAGAAACGACGTGTAAAAACAACACAGCGTGGTGTACAGGTGGGTCTTTGTGTTTCTTGGACGGGCGCAGTCACTTCCTGGAGTGTTGTCACCAAAGTGTTGAATTAAAACTTTCAGTAATAGATGCAAAAATTAAACATTACACAAATAAACACCCTGTTAAATGTTAGTACACACAAAAAGTGATTACAATTCATACATTTTGGGGTAAAGAGTTATTATTGTGATGCATTGTAAAGACATACCGCAGTATAAGTACAAGAGGCCTTTTTTAATTTGTATTATCTGTGTGAACTTGGATGCGAGCCACATGCGTCCCGTTTGAGACAAGGAGAGCAGTCAGACGTGACCTCAGTAATAAGGGGCTTTGGTTTGTTGTAAATGGAGCAGCTTCAGATTGAATTATTGTTATTTATTCCCACTGATGAGCAGCTAGGGCGCCCTGGGCCGCCGCTTGTGCTGCCGTCACCCACCGACCGATCGCCTCGGCGACGCCACGCGGACCCGTTGATGAGAAAACGTACGACGACGAAATCTCCATCGAACCCCCGCCGAAGAGACGGTCACATGTGTGACGTTATTATAATCGCAGAGTTCAATTTAAACGCTGTCGCCCACACTTCTCATCGTCACGTGAAGGATTAGATACCCTCACTGTGGGTGTTGCTGACATTCCAGGTGCAATATTCCCTTCTTTTGAATATCCCACAGCCACATTTATCCATCTTGAAACACGGAGGAGGATTGCACACGTTTAACGCTCTTTTTTTTTTCTTCTCCTCTTTTTCTCCCCATTGAATTTTATAGTAGCCCGCGAGTGATTTAGTGCTGCGCTGCTGTGTAGTTTCCACATCCCCGGCTTGCCTACTCATTGACATTCTTTTCTCATGAAGCAGTCGGCCTCCGCTGCCTCGGCGTGCTTGTCCAGGCCTGCCTCGCCGCGTGGAGCGAAATACATGATGCTGTACTGTACACTGGCCTTTTCTGTTCTTCATACACCGATTGAGTCATTTACAAAAGGGTGTTTTTCGTCACTAAGTATGCGTGCATTACAGGTGTCGATATGACGACGCTGCGTTTATATTCCCGCCTCAGCTCTTCCTGCTCGTCGCTCATCGTGTGCTCCTGTGTTTTGTTGCTGCAGACCCTGGTAGGAGCGTGATGAGCGCGCGCTTCCACTTGCCTGCTGGCAGATCCTACAATGTCCGGGCGACGGAGCTGGAGCGAGACAGGCAGCACACACAGGTCGTGTGCAACATACTGCTGCTGGACAACACCGTCCAGGCGTTCAAAGTCTGCGTGAGTATACGGCTTCCCCATGTCTATCAGTATCGTGCTTTAGATATTAACAGGCTGACATTGTTCATTTAAGATGCTGCAAACCAAGTACTGTACATTTGGCATAACTTGCATGATGCGTACTGCTTTTTAAAGCGCATCTCCCAGGGGGACGCAGGGGCAACGGGAGCCACTAGTCGCTACTTCTTCGTGGAGTCCTGAGTCCTAACTAACAGTTTGAACACACAACCATGAGACTCACAGTTTTATGTTCAATGTGACTTACTCTCCCCGGGAATATCATAATCTCTGATGTCCATCATCAATACGCCGTAGAATAAAGCCGCTTCTTCAAAATCCAGAACTTGCTAAGAATGGATATCTATTCATCCAGGATTACATTATCAACAGGAACTGTCAATAGAAAATATATATTACTTTTAATTATATACATTTTCCAACTTCATGTTATTGTCATACAATAAACCAGCTGGCTGATGAGAACCTGGTTGAATCACCTGCTTGAACTTTTGTGATACGTTTCCAAAAAATATGAAAGTCCATCATAACAATATCGGTACCTTCACTAGGCCATGAAGTGAGGAGGAAACAAACCCTCAACCAATCAGAAATTAACCCTTAAAAAGGCCAATGTTGAAACACGGCCTCCCTCTCGTCTCAAAACCTTGGCGTGTCTCTGTTGCAGACATTTAATAAGCAAATCATTATTTCAGAAATATTGTGATAAAATGTTACATTTCTTTTCTCACACTGGTCTCTATCGGTAGCCATCCGGTGGTCGGTCTTCATCTGGTTTTACAATCGTTCAGTCAGAATGAGTGTTGGCGTGTGACCGACGTTACAGTCGTCTGGGACTACACTTCATTCTGTTCCTCTCCGTCTTGATGTCTCTCTCTGCCATTGTATGTTTCGTCTGACTTCTTACTATACGAGGAGGGGAATTCCCTTTGTGAGTCTCTTCTAATAACATCCCGTCTCTGACAGATCACATCCTGTTGCTGTTGAAGTTCACAAGTGCTTGAGAATATGTGTGTGTATATATATATATATATATATATATATATGTATGTATATTATTATAGAGAGCTATATATATATATATATATATATGTATGTATGTATATATATATATATATATATATATATATATATATATATATTATTCGGCTCTTTCCAAAAGGAACAGTATAAAAATGAGTGTGTAAACCTTTAAAAACATAAAATCTTCATGATCTCCTCATCGATGGATAACCACCGTGGACATTAATGTGGATCGCCATCCTACACAGTCTATTTGATAAAACCTCTCCTCTCCATTTTCATTCTTTACATTTATTCTTGTGCTTTTCTCTCCCTCTCTGCTTCCTGCTCCAGACTCTCCCATGCCCCTCTCCCTGCCTCTTGAATGAATGAATGAATGAATGAATGAGTCGGTCTCTGTCAGTGTCATTGATCAGAACCCTGCAGCAGCACTAACTTCCTGGAAAGACGAGCCATCCTGGGCGGAACAATACGTCTATTGATCCTCTCGCCGGCCCGACGGGCCTTGATTCTAGCGCAGAGTGAAAATCCAGAAGCGGACACTTATTGTCATGGGAACCGTAGCGCTCCTCGTGCAGGAAGGAGGGGGGGGGCACACGAGGGCTTACACTGATGATCTTTATAGATGGGAAGTCTCTGGCTAAAAGCAGCGTTGAGTGTGGCATTAAGGCTCGATAGATGAGAAAAAGTCCAGCCCACTTACTGACCCACCTCTCTTCTAATACAAAAGCGGGGTCAGAAACACGGGTAAAATGACTTTGAAGGCCACGCTTTTTTCAAGACACTTTACCTAAAAGAAAACATTACAAACGTGTTTTCCTTCAATCAGAGTTAAATCCTGACGGCCATGTGAAGCGTTCTCCGGCGCAGCGCTTCAGAAGCCAGCTGCGTACTTCTTCCACTTCATATGTTACTTTCCCTTCAGCTGACCAATGACCCACCATGCCATTAGCTCATTATTCTTTTAGTGCAGTCCTAATATGAAGTTCTGAGGTCTCGGGATCGCCTCTCTGCTGTTTGCATGATGTGTCCTCCTCGGACCATGAAGAGGCCATGGTGGATTGCTCCCTCCAGCTGGGGTCAGAGTGCCTACCCCAAGAGAAGGAGTTCAAATATCTCGGGGTCTAGTTCACGAGTGAGGCTAAGATGGAGCGGGAGAGCGACAGGCGGAGCGGTGCGGCTGCAGCAGTAAAACAGGCGCCGCACCGGGGCGTCTTGGTGAAGAGAGAGCTGTGCCGGAAGGCGGCGCTCTCAGTTTAACGGACGGTCTACGCTCCGACCCTCACCTCTGGTCACTAGGTCGTGACGGAAAGAACGGGGTCTCAGATACTGTTGAAGTGAGTCAGCCGAGTCAGATGCCCGGTTCGATCGGGCCTCCGGAACGCCTCCCACTGGAGGTTTCCGGCCACGCCCAACTGGGAGGAGACCCCGGGGAAGACCCAGACCCAAAACACGCTGAGAGGGTAATATCTCCCAGTTGGCCTGGGAACGCCTCGGGATCCCTCGGAATGAGCTGGAAAGCGCTGCGGGTGAGAGAAGCCTGGGTCGGCCCGCTGGGCCTTCTGCAACCGCGACCCGACCCCGGATAAACGGCTGATAATCGATGGATTTGGTAGTCAAAGGTCAGAGGTTACGACCTCTTTTTTAAAATGATGTCCGTCCCATTGTCATGAAAACATCCTCAAACAACTGTCTCTATTCAAATGAAATCTTGCCATAAAAGACATTTGGCAATATTTGATGATAACGCTGTTATTTCCTGTAGCCTGAACGCATCATGATGTAACGGGATGAAGCCTTGACTCAAAAGCTTGAATGAGGATCTCATTTATTTATATCTGGACTGAATGTCGTTGAGTAACTTCATTTCACACTATTATGGTTAAACTGTTATCGGCGTTCCCATGTGTGTGAAGGTGGAACCGTACGGATCAGAGTCAGCTCCATCACGGGTGTCATGTGACCCGGACCGGGTGTGTTGTTTCCTTAACTCGGTACCAAGGACTAAAGTATAACCTCTGTAAATGTTTGTCTATGCGTCCGTCGGTCGATATATACACGATGGTTAGTGATGGAGTTCCCGACTGTTTTTGGACACACACTTGGAGAGAGAGAGTGAGAGAGAGAGAGAGGTAGATGTGGATGACTCCTACTTCCTGGAGTTCTCCTCCTGTCTGAACAAGCAGCCTCACGCATTCCTGATCTTCCATCATTGCTGAACACAAACGGGCACAAGCAGCACATTCAGCTGTTTCCAGTGGAAGAAAATGAGCAACGACGGAAATAAAAGTGACACATTTTGCCGCTTTTGTGATCCTGCTGTAAAAGAAACAAACGCCAACAAAACAAAACAAACAGTTTTTTTTTCCTCGAGCACCACTTTTGTTTTCAGGCCTCTCGGGCGTGATTGATGTTTAGGACTCTTTTCCCCTCGAACACTTCAGAGAAACCCTCGGGGTGAAAAGCCCATCGGAGCATCTCTCTCTCTCCCACTCTGATTGCGCTCAATCAGCACGTCTCCCTCTCCACTCTCAGGCTCACGGACACTCGCTCAGTCAGTGGTGCTGCTGGGCTGATGGAGATCAGCACAAAGAGCGCTTGTGTGGCACAACCGCATCGTCAATCACTCGTCCTCTCTCTCTGTCTCTGTCTCTCTCTCTCTCTCTCTCTCTCTGTGCATCTATGACTCTGTCTTCCTCTTACAATCTCTCAGTCATCTGTTGTCCTCTCTCTCTCTCCCACACCCTCCCTTTTCTTTGTTGGTTTCTCTTTAGGTTTATGTTTAGTGATCATCTGTATCTTTGAGTGTGATAGCCCATGAACCATCCAGTGTTGAGCTTGCTGCTCTAAGTGTGTGTCCGCGTTTGCGTGTCCGTGTGTGCGTGTCCGTGTGTGCGTGTCCCTGTGTGCATGTCGAGTTTTAACAATGGATTGCTGTTTACTCCTTCACTGGCGGTGATCGTACATTTGGCTGGCATGCTTTAAGAATACCAGAAGAGGCTAGCACACACACACACACACACACACACACACACACACACACGCATGCACGGACACGCATACACACACACACGCACACGCACACACACACACACAAATGTGTGTGTATATATAAACAGACAAACAGAGTGGCGATGGGTTTCCTGCGAGCACAGTATAAAAAGTACACAGAGTGCTCTCACATGAGACTTGAAAAGCTGCTTCATACAAAGGAGAAGCAGTGGACACACACACACACACACACACACACACTGTATCGCTCACACACATGTCTATGAACACCCTTACATGGGAAAACGTCACATAAGAGGCTTCCATGTTTTTTCCCTTCCTCATTTGGTTCATTAATTTTAGTAGAATACTTGATATTATTATTATTAGTAGTACCGGTATTATTATTATTATCATCATCATCATCATCATCATCAGTTATTTAATGAAAAGCATGACTCAGCACTGAGCACTTCCTGTCCGAAACCTTTGAAAGCGGAACTTAAAGATTACTTAACCGTGTTAAAGCACACGGTCATTGATTTACTTTAATCACCTCTCAGTCTCTCAGCTCTCCGTCTCTCGCCCTGAACGTTCCTCTTCTCCCTGTCTCTCTTTTATGCGGGCTGGGCCCCGGACGGACAGTGGTCTCACTGTTCGCTCTGAGCTCTCTCGCCGCGGTGCTTTTGGTTTTCCTCAGCGCCAAGTGTTCCTACTTACTAAACAGACCGACGCTGCTTTTCTAATCTCGTGGCAGTTTTTCTTCAAACGGTTTGCCCACGCATCGCGTCTGTGTCAACTGATCCGTTTCCAGTTGGTTAAAGGCAGCAAAAAGTTGAATTGTGAGAGTTCAACGATAAATCTTCACTTCTGGGCTGCGGTCTTTCATTCAGCGCCCATATTCCTATTTGACGATGTTGACTTCTCATGGATAAAACAACGGGAACATCTTTGTTTTCTCTGGTAAATCTAAAATGATATGATGAGATGTCAAGTCACTAACTGTTACCGTTTCCTAAACACAGCTGGTGAATGTGGCAACTGACATATGGATGCGTATCCATATGTCAGGGCCTTTTTAAAAGTCCACTCGTCTCTCTGTGTACATGTGTAACTCGATGTCAGATGGCGTTACACGGTCACTGAGCAAACCAAGGAGCCAAATGGATAAATATGCGACAATAGCCCAAAGCCGCTCATCAACTTAATTTCTTATGAATATTTCTACCCATGTGATTTGAAATCAGGCTTAACATGGATTAATTTCTTTAACCAGGATAATTGCATTGAGATATTAAATCTCTTTTTTGAAGAGGTACTGGCCAAGAAAGCAGCATAAAAGTTTCACCACATTAACAACAAAATATCAACATTAAAGTAATATAAAAGAGACAACAGTTAAAGCTTGTGGCGTCAATAAAATCACTTTCCTTCAGTCTAAACTCGGTTAAATTCAGGGCTCAAATGAGCCTTCATCCTGTTTTTAAAATGTCTTCTTATGATTATGAACTTAGTTTAAAACGAGGGTTCAAAAGCGGTGCAGCTTCTAGGAACGACGTACTTACCTGGTTGCAGCTACTGATGGCTTTAGAGATCAAAGATAAGCCGGCAGGATCTTAACTCTGTGAACTATTTCTGTAGAAATGCGAGCCTTTAAATTATTCAGATGTCTGTTTCTACTGTGACCTTTCATCGTCGCCGAGGAGTCCAGGAGCAGCGAAGGGGCGTATATTCGGTTGATGTGGTCATTGTATAACGAATTCCAACTCACTGTGTGTGTTTTGCCCCTCTCTGAAGAAGTCAGATCATGGCCAGGTGTTGCTGGATGCTGTCTTTAAGCACCTGGAGCTGACTGAGAGAGACTACTTTGGCCTGCACTTGGCTGATGACTCCTTAGATTCACCGGTCAGTAGTGTGTGTGTGTGTGTGTGGACACAGCCGCGATGACTTTTAATTTATATCTACAATATATGTTGCTACATTTCACTGTGTACAATATATTGAAATGTTTGAGCACTTCCGTCAGATGTGTATGTGTGTGTGGCCTGTGGTGAATAATTTAGGCTGTGTAACCATACAGTGGAAGGTGTCTCTAAGTGTCTCTCTTATCAATATTTTACAGCGCTGGCTCGATCCCAGCAAGCCCGTCAGGAAACAGTTGAAAAGTAGGTGAAATTCACACAACATGCCACTTAAACTATCAAGTCCACGGCGTTTTCAGGGAAGAGCAGAAAGTCGTGAAGCCGAGCGAGTTCACTCAAGTCCAAGTCCTTAAATCTCACTATTTAGCAGCTGATCGAGGCTGTGTGTGCAGTCCAGCCCCAGTGCAGGTTACAATTCAGAATCTGCTGTAAGCAATTATTAAACTTCATTTAAACTGGGCTCTGCTTTTTTATAATGAGTAATATAAATGAGTAATTTGTATCTCATGTGACACGCGGTCCTCCTGGTTTGAGCTGAGTTTTAACTCAGTTTTCTGTGCTTGAGTCATTGAGGAATAACAACAGGATATAACATGTCACACACATGGAACTATTATGTTGTGTTTGTCAAAATATAGGCGTGCATATTTTGTAAGCTTTGAGTCGTTAAGTCCACTTTGTTTATATCCTGTAAAAGTTAAACAAATTAATATACATCTAGTCTTGGTGTATAAAAGTGTAGCATTCACTTCCTGCCGCCTTGTCTTTCCCCCTCTAACCACTCGTCCTCATGTCTTCCAGGAGGATCTCCCTATAGCTTGAGCTTCAGAGTCAAATTCTTTGTGACCGACCCCAGTAAACTTCAGGAGGAATACACACGGTAAGGCTGTTCATGTTTACAGGCCGTTATATTCTAGTGACTGCTGAGGGGGGGGGGGTTGGAAAGGTATTCATAAACAGGATGTGTACTTGGCGCACGGGTACAACCCCAGACTGTTTTGTCGTGGCGAGTTTCTCGAGGTCTTATCGTGCTTCGCGTGCACAATTGCATCATTTTATCCAGTTTGTGATTTTCGTTTTCTTGGACGATGCATGTCCCAGAAGTAATTTCAATAAACGATGTTATTGCTTGTTAGACCCTTTAATGCCACTTATATAATGACAAAATAATAGTATAGGCCTTTAAATACCTTTTTAAAAGAGCAGGAACTTCCTAAATATATATAACGATACAACCAAAACAATAAATACTTTAAATACTTTAATTCTCACTCTTTTCTGACATAATGTTGGCTAGAATATTGGTTACATTTGAATGTAAAACAAACACAATGAATAATATTGAGTCATTAAAGGATATATATATATATATATATATATATAATCATATCCATAATGTTTACGATTACGCCATTAAAGTGGCCATCCTCGTGAAAATATGAGACGCATGCCGTGCAGTCGCATTTCTTTTAATTCCGAGATAGAGCACGCTGGCTTTGATGAGCATGACCTTATTACTGTTGGATTATTATGTATCGACTTTAAATCAGCCAGAGTAGAGAAACGATACTAGTTGTAGAGTGGAACAAGTTTACAGAGATGGGTTCAGTGCTACTTAAGGATGCAAAGCTCATCGTGCCAGTAGGAACATCTTGTACAGATATAAAATGTAAAGGTATTTATATTCTGTGAATCTTAAGTAAACACGGTCATATATATTTTTGACAATAGTTTTGAAAAGAGCTTTTGGGATCTAATCATTGCAAATGAATTCCCAGGACCAGAGCTTCATTCTCCCCATGACCCATTTTTCTTTAGAGAAGCATCAGAAACCTGTGTGTTCAAGGCTGTGCTGTGTGGCCTCCAACCCTCACGTCTGCAGACACACGGCCTGCAGCGCCGCGCTCTGCATAAACAACATGCAGAGCAGGCGTCACAGCGCCATATCGCCTCTCCCGCCCGGTGTTTATTTCCGCCTCTCAGCGTTGCCTCGCTCTCTCTGCCTTATCAACGCCTTTCATACGGCCCGCAACTGTGAATAAGTGGGGGAGAAGGGGGGGGGGGGGGGGGACGCTGAAGCGGTGCCTCGTGCGCTCGAGTCACGGCAAAAACACGCTCCCGACAGCTTCGTCGTGCCGCGTTGATGACATCGGCGCCACCGCTCTACACACCGATGAGGGTCGGCTGAGAGGTCTCCACTCATCCTACACACCAGGGCCTTCCGTCAGAAGTGTCCCTGTTGGGATGTGATCAGCAGGCTGCGTGTGTTCATGGCATATCGTATACAAGTCAAACAGTGAAGGTGTCCTGGTCGTTTGTCCTAACGCTGTGTTGTCCGTCCCCCCCCTCAGGTACCAATACTATCTTCAGATCAAGCAGGATATCGTCACTGGGAGGTGAGTCTTCAATCGTGTTTTAAATGTCGGTAAAGAGTCGCCATTATAGATGTTATCCGTGCATTAGCGTTGGTTGTGGTGGAGTGCGTAAGTGCGTCTGAATTCTGCAGGAGATGTGAGTTAACGCACGCACACAGAGACTCTTCTGCACGGCCGACCTCCCATCAGAGACATCGTCGTCACTGCTCTTCATCTCTCGCTTTCTCTATTTTTTTTAATGTTTATATTATTTTTATTTTACTATTACTTTTACTTTTACTATTATCAGAGATAAGTAATTGCTCTGTTTGTGTTGATGCAATACTTCCTGTGGTTTCCAGGTTGCCCTGTCCACACACCACCGCCGCGCTGCTGGCGTCCTACTCCGTTCAATGTGAGTAGCGCTCCCCGGACACATCCACTCTCCTTACCGGTGGGAAGGCACTTCATTAGGCCCCTCTTCAGCGGCGCTGTCTGTTAAATGTAATGTCTGTGGTTGCTCCGGTGCATTTACGGCTGGCGCTGTGATGCCATTAGGATGCAATTAAGACTCAAGCGTGCTGTTATTTGATAGCATTTCTGATGTAAACATGCAATGTGACGGTGGCTTTTTTTTCCCGTTTGTTTCGTCTGGTTTAGTAACAACAAAATCCCTCTCACTGGTCAAATATGGTCCAGTGGCAAATAGCAATGTGCTGTTGTGACTGAGCGCTTGTGTTAAAGGCTGACTCTGCCCCCGTCATCAGAATAATGACACACTGCTCCAGCCGGGACACTCGCTCTTTCCCTTTTGCTGCTGCTCATTGTTTTCACGCAGCCTCGGCCCGCTTCTTTCTTTTATCTCTGTTTAGTCTGCCTCATCCCCTTCTGCTTATCCCCCCCTTTTTTCACACTCTCGCCACCCTCCCCCTCTCTTTCTCTCATCCCTCCACTCCCTCCTGCTTTCTGTCTCTCCTCCCCTCTGGCATATATTGTAGGGAATTTGCACTGCTGTAGTATATAGGTCAGAGAAAAGATTTGGCCTAGACCTCCACCACCATGACACTACTGTTTTTACACACACACACACACGCGCACGCGCACGCACACACACACACGCGCACACACACGCTCACGTTCTTTTGCTGGGTTCATGTTGTCACTCTGCTCAGTGCCAGCTCGGATTATGAAGATAAATGTTTTCTTTGGGGAGAAACGGCTTGAAGCAGCTGCTATGCTGCTAATTCAGTTAGCTCTAAATCACTCTAAATCCCACATTAAAGCGTGCATTCTCAAAACACCACAAATCCCACGCAGGAGGCATATATTCTTGTTTAATATCGACCGAATACTGTCAACCCTGTTCTCTGGGGGGGAAAAAGGCATTTTGGTGAAAAATAATGGTAAAATATCACATTTGTGTTCGTTTAATTTAAAGGCGCAGATGCGAGCTTGTGTAATGTAGCTTTTCATATATGTTTATATTATATAAATGTATATGCTTGTATATGCTTGTCATATTGACAGTCGTGGATGTTGGATACAATCAGGTTTTCTGTCACAGGCGCACACACACACACACACACACACACACACACACACACACGCACTTGGACTAAATTACCCACAATGCATGTTAATCCATCATCACAAACGGAGAGTTGAATGTCTCGTTTGTGCCTCGTTGGTCAATGGCGTCATTATAGGGGGCCCGAGCTGCAGCCTGTATGGATTTCACATCAGCGGATGAATATATAAAGAGATCAGGTTGTCGGCTCGTCTTTGAGCATCGTTTGTGTGAACGGTGAACCTTGTTAAAGTAATAACGGCAGCATGAAGTAAAACCAACGCTGGCCTACTGTTCTAAAACGTGCGCTATTGACTTTACATCAATTCCTCCCCGGAGCCGTGTGCACATCGATAAGCGGTTGAGCTCAAATTGATTTATTGGTCAATATGTTTAAGCTACCGGATCGTAGGTCAGTCCAGAGACTACTTGATTAAATTGATGCTTCGGCGCTTTAACCACAACCGAGCTGCTGGCTTTAGAGATTCGCTTTGACTCCTTCTCCGAGGGCTCTGAAAGCTGTTTGAGATCTGAGAATCATTTCACTCTTCATCTTTCTGACAATCGCTTATTTCTTCGTCTTAGAGGGAAAGAAAACGGCTGTTTTTGATCCGTCGGTCGTTGGTTATCTTGAGCCTCACGTGAAAGCCTCTGTCCCTCTGCTTGATAGAAGGCCTTCAGTCAGGGCGTTTAGTTTTTGACATGTTCTTTAGTATGTATCCATACCGGAAACTGAAAACGCACCTTTTCCAACTATATCTGGATTAAAACACAGATTTGCACTTCAGTGGCACTTAAATGGCTCTTATTATGGTACTTTTGTAGTTTGACTATGTTGAGGAAATGTTACTTTCTGTATTCTTGTTGTTCTTAGTTTGTACTCTAGGTTGAAATGCACTTATTGTAAGTCGCTTTGGATAAAAGTGTCTGCTAAATGACATGTAATGTAATGTAATGTAATGATATCCACATCGTCTTCCAATCCCTTTAGCCAGTGTTGAGGAGGTCATGTGTTGGATCAGCTCGGTATGTGTTGACACGGTGAGGTCCGGTCCGTTGGGATTGTTCAATAAAGACGTGCATTGCCTGTTGGACAAAGAAACACAAACACGTGTCGACAACAGCACTTTAAAAAATGATGTGATCGCTGATGCTTGTAGTCATAATACTTACTCTTTTAATAGAAGAGGTTTGTCAGGGGTTTTAAGAATTGTGTAGATGAGGTGTGAAGATTCATTATTTATTTTTTGTGTGATTGGTTCTTTCTGTGTGAAAGGATGTCGATAAAGAAATTAAGATAGCAGAAGGGTTGAAAAATTAGATCAATTACAATCAAGGTCAATTAATACATGTTCATTTAAACTAAAGTTGTTTTTTTGTTATTTGAATAATCAGACAAGGCATGCTAATGTTAAGATGTTTGCCAATGATGATGGTTATGGCCAACATTGGCATTGAACATATATTTTTACACATCTGCCACAAGTAAACTTTCAGAACGAGGACAGAAACTGGTGCATGCGTTGGTATAAAGTGTAATTCTATCCAGCACAGCATCCAATATTATCATCATCATGCAAAAACTGAATTGCAACCCTACGTCATCGTGTTTTTTCTGAAGGAAAGCGTACCCGTGCACGTCGAGTGTGAGCCTCTCCGTCCTCCCCGGTGTCGTCTCGTTAGCCGCGTCCTTCGACGACGCCGTTGACATTTAATCAATCTCTTCTTCTGTAGCCGAGCTGGGGGACTACAGTGAAACGGAGCATACGGCGGGCTACCTGTCGGAGTTCTGCTTCATGCCCAACCCTCCGCAAGACTTCCACAAAGAGGTCGCCAAACACCACCAGCAGCACAGGTACGCACGCCCCAGATCCAGCAGCGCACCGGGGGGTCTCACACACATTCAAACGCATGTAAAACCCCTCAGGGCGGACACATTCAACTCAGATAATGCATCGGATTCCAGGCCTCGAAGAGATTACTCTAGTTCTTTTTTATTTATTTTATTTATATACTTTTTTATTTATGTACTTTATTGGAGAAGGTGCACAATATAGATACAGGGATCAGCAAACGAGTATTTTTTTTTTATAAAACGATTGAAAATAAGGAAAAATAATGAATCGTAACAAGCCCACCCAGATTACTCTATTTCAAAAGTAGGGCTGCACAAATGTATTTATTTTTTATTTATCGCAATGTCAACGACTGAGGGATTTTTTTTGTTTGGTTGTAAGAGTAGAAAACGGCACTTTACAGTTTTTTATTGGTGCCTTTTGAATTCGGGTCTATAATCGAGTGTCGGAAAGTATTTCCTTTCTCTCTTTTATATTAATTCATCATGTCATGTGTTGTATTATAGTGCATATTGTGTTGCATTAACTATACATGCCACAGTTTATCTGACCTTTTCCCTTCATATCTCTGATCGCCCAATTCTTTTGTTCCTCTTTGTTCCTCTCTCTCTCTCTCTCTCCTTCTCCATATGGCTCTTTACCACACACCCTCTCTCCGTTTCTTCCTACCCTGTCATCACTCCCTTTGCTCCCACACACAACCTCCCGTCCCCATCTGTCTTTGTACCTGTCCCTTTCCCTCTCGCTCTCAGCGGTCTGTCTCCTGCCCAGTCAGAGTTTAATTATCTGAACACAGCACGCACGCTGGAGCTCTACGGGATCGAGCTGCACTATGCAAGGGTAAGTAAGGTGTTATTGTGTTATTGTCACTGTTTCTTAGCTCTTAGCTTTTAGTTTCTTTTAACCTGTCTTGTTTTGTGTTTTCTGTCTGTAACCATGTGTTTTTTATGCTGCTGCCTGTCTTGGCCAGGTCTCCCTCGAAAAAGAGATTTTTAATCTCAATGGGACTTCCTGGTTAAATAAAGTTTATAAAAAATAAAAAAAGTGCATTTACACTCCAGTCTGTTGAGGTGTGTTGCTGTGTATACGCTGTGAGTCTCTGTGCTGCTCCTTCCTTCTTTTTCCCGAAACAGTACAAGATAATCTAATCCATAACCTTGTACAACCACTACTAGAATTGATATCAAAAGACTCCCGATCTGCACCCCGCTGTCCCAACGTGGCTGATTCAAAGCTGCCTTCATTCCCTTAGCGGCATCAGAGGAGGGCAGAGAGCCGGTTGGAGGAGCTGCAGTGTGTGCAGGCCATGTTGAGGCCCACACCCTGCAGAAAGGCCACACGTTGACATTCAGCTCTCACTGAAGTGGCAGCAGATGGTCGAACAGCAGCCGCGTCACCGTTTAGATCGATGTCTTTCATATAAAGTATTTCTATTGGAAAGCATCACATGGGTTTTTCACCTGGACTGCTGCAGCGATCACAACGATGGTGCATCCGCTGAGATGTCACGCTGAAGTGGAGATTGTGTTTCAACTTCCGAAATAGAACGGCAGTCGACCTTTGAACTCTTTGCTGGTGTCATTTGACCAGTTCAGAAAATGGAAATTGAAGTAATAAACGAGCTACAGCGGTCAGAGTTCTTTAACCCTCCTGTGACCTTTGGGGTCAATTTGACCCCATTTAATGTTTGACGTCTCTAAAAAAAGATTAACATTATTTGTTTTGCTTTCATGACTTTTCCTAATTTATTGGGGACAACTGGGAAAACATAAAATTCACATGATGATATGTTTTCAATGTCCTGTACAATTTGATCACAGGCTGTTTTTCACTGTGTAAAACAAATAAGAAATATCAACTTTTTTATTTATTTAAAGGGCTATTTAGGTAGTCAACAAACAAATATAAAGTACCTGACATTTAAACTTGGGAAATAATATTAATTCTAATCATTTTCTGGAGGTTTTAATTGCTGTTGTCAAAAAGGGTAAAAGATGTTAGTGAATCTGAAGGTACAGGAGGGCTAAAGGCAACAGAACACAAGAAACGGCCACATCGTGCTCTGTTTATTTGACTGAAGGTCCCTTCTTCTCTCACTCTGCTTCTATAGTTTGAACCCTGTTATGGATTGGGACTTTAACTCATGTTAAAATGTCAACACACTTTAAGAAAGGTTGTTGTCAAACTAACTGGCAGTAAAGCTGCTTGTTATGAGGGGATTTCATTTTTAGTTCTGAAAGCAACTAAAGAAACATGATGTGATGCTGATTCTTTTGAATTCAATAAACATTGCTTTGCATCATTTGGTTGCTTTCGATAAAATACTATTTTCTATAGGAGTAAAAAGTTACTTTTCTTATTTTATATACCTCAGGTTTAATATAAAATTGAAGTCCAAAGAATGCAGCAATTGATTGATTCAGAAAGATTTAGACTGGTAAACGATTCCTGGAGTCACCAGATTGAAACAATCGCAGAAATAAACCGACTGAATCCGAGATGGTTCGCTGTCTTGTTTTCCAGCTTCGGCTATTGATGATTATTGTTCAAAACTTTAACATAATCACTTCTATTGTTTTCATAAAGCAGCGCAAGACAAATGTGTTCAGCACTCGTCAGTATCATGATGCTGTATAGTGGATAACATAACATTTTCTAATTGGATAATGAATTAAAGTCTATCGGACCTGAACTCTGTTCTTGTCCCACACAGATTCTGATTTCCGTCTCTGTGGGTTTTTCTTTTTTTTTAAGGAGATCGGTTACTCTTAGTGTGAGCCAGGTGACCCAGAGGCAGGTCTGCTTTGTAGCACGGAGAAAGCCTCCCTCTTATATGTAACGCTCCTGTCGTGTCTCTGCTCGGCTTTGCTTCACACACTCCTTCACACGCCCTGCTCTCCCCTCTCCAGGACCAGAGCAACACAGAGATTCTTCTCGGGGTGATGTCCGCCGGCATTGTGATTTACAAGAACAGGGTACGGATCAACTATTTCCCATGGTGAGTGACACACGCGCACTGAACATAAATAAACACGAGACCCTGAGTGTCCAGGTGGGAACCGCATGGCGCTCCAGTGAGACGTTGCTTTTTACTCAAAGGTAGTCGATGTGTGGGGAGGGGGAAGTCACAGCAGAAATGTTGGCCGATGTCTTTAGGACCAGTAACGAAGGGGGAGGATCTGACACTTTGGTAACTGGTCTTTGATTTTCAAAAGTTGGCCTTTTCATCCATGATTTACTTTCAGTGAGGTCGTTTCTGAGTGAATTGCTGTGGTGATGGATTCGGTGGGTATGTCATCATCCTGGCCAGCAGCCATACATAATGAGACCATGGAAACCAAATTAATCTCCGGGGGGGGGGGGAACCGAGTCATGAACCCTGTGGGACGCCTTTGGGACTCGGGCGGCGGGAGTTGATGCTCAATCGGATGTTTCACACAACATTTCCACCAGCAGTGTCAGTTGTGTGTGTCGGCTGGAGGGCAACAATATTTACCCAAAGAGATGAAACCTGAAACGTGCAAGCGTGTAACTCGAGCAAGTAAGCGTGAGACACGAGAGAAGCCCGCGGTCAAAAGTTCAACAGCTTCGGTTCCACCTGCTGGAAGCCAACACAGTCGCTCTACAACCAACTGCCTGGCCAATAGCAGCTCTCGGATGTCAATGAGTATAACAGTGGATGAAGAACAGAAAACAAACATCTGACAACTTCACTTGAACTGCCTCCAGGAAGACATTTTACTTGGAGGATGTGTCGCATGACACGTTGGTAACCTCAGAGTGATTATTGTCATCGCATGTAAACGTTGAAGCCGGTAGTTGATCTTTGCCGGAATTATGCAGACGATTCCACCAGATATGTCAAGGGGGCGGGCTCTATGTTGAACTCTGTTTCCTGGAAATATTACAGGCATCAAATCTGCTCACTCTCCTCCTCTCGCTGTCCTCTTTTCCTGTTTACCTCTCTAATTCACTTACTCTCATCGCCCTATGTCTCTTGCTCTCGTTCTCTCCAAAGCGTTGCTTCTTGGAAATCTCCCATCCTCTGCTGCTGCACTGTGGGAGGCTAAATGTTCGTGGTTGCCGGGGGTGGGATAGTAACAACTCAAATCCCTGTAACTCCAGAAGATAATTCACTTGTGTGGAGACTTGACACACAAACACACACACACACACACACACACACACACACACACACACACGCAGAAACAGACGCACACACACCCTGACCAAATGCACATAGCAGCTGGTATGTGTGTGTTTGTGAGCGTGTTTGTTTTTTGAGGAGTTTGAGTGCGCGCTCACCAAGCCTCTGCAGAACGAAGGGTTTTGCGTTACCGACATTGCGGGAAAACTAAAGTCGTAAATCTGGGGACCCGCTTCTCATCAGGGCCCAAAGCATCAACATTTTAGGGTAAATATTTTATTTTTATTTTTGGATACGTCTCCATGTAATGAATCAATGCGCAGTCCTCCTGAGTGGAGAAAAACAAAACAGTTTGCACGCGTGAGCGTCTTCGTATTCAGTCAGCCGAGCTAAATTTAGAGAGCAACAGTGGTGTCCACGACAGCTGTGCACGGCCATGTGTGAGAACGAGAGAGCGACACAATAGGCCACAGTGTCTCTCAAACCTACGCTCAATCCCTTTTCTTCTCCATGTTTTCTCTTCCTCCATCCTCTCTGAAAGAATAGCTCACTATTTCCACTTTGGCGTGCGTCCCGTCACGCGTCCCGGTGTCGCTTCCTTTGACGCGTCGGCGTTCCCCCGTGAGCAGAATGGACGGGACAGTGAGATGCAGGAAGGAAGGGTCAAGAGAGAGAGAGAATTAGTTTTGCCTTTTTCCTATTTCTGTTCAGTCTCCTGACCGATGAGCCACACTTAGATGGACGATGACTCAGTGTGTGTGTGTGTGTGTTTGTGTGTGTGTGTGTGTGTGTAATATATTTAGCAGCGAGCGATGAGTCACAGCAGCAGCGGAGCTCTCGGAGGGGATGATGTTGCTCCGCTGCCGCTCATCAGCAGACCTCGTGCTCTCTCTTCCGATTCATGTATTATTTCATACCGCCTCGGCCTCTTTAGACGCACAACTAGCTGTTACGCAGATTGATGGGAAATGATTGGCTTGGTTGAACCATTGAGAGGCTCCAGCGTGGTCATACTCTCTCTCTCTCTCCCCCCCCACAGCGATAGGAGGGGGAGGGGTCAGAGGTTAAATGAACAGTTGGGAGGTGACTCTTGGGTCAGCTCGGTTGACTAACAGGCGTTTCGTGGAGAAGTGTGCTTTTCTATTTGTTTATTCCTGAAAGGGAAGTTTGGAATCTGGCGGACCGGCCGGAGTATGGCCAAGATTCAATTTGTGCACGTTAAAATTAAAAGTATTTTTTACTTAAACCTCTTTCATACCACGGATAAGTCCAGACATTGTGCAGACTCTCAGAAACTTTATTTTGGATTCCAGTTCCTAACCGAAGGTTTCAAAAGAGATCAAATGCGCCTGGTGCGGTTCTAGATCTCTGAATAACAACATCTTCAAACGGGTGTGGTGTTTCGCTTATTGACGGCTGTGTCTGTATGTTTGAGATACAGGCGACCAATTAGAGCTTTGCAGGCGGGATGAGGAACGCGAACGTCATCTTCCTGCAAACCGAGCTTGCAAAGAAAAACGTCTTTAATAATAGTGACAGGGGCGGACAACAATGATAGAACTGTACAGATATTGTAAGTTAACTTCCCGAAATAGCAACTGATCTATTCATCCATAACAAGTATGGGATTGTAATAGTTCACCTCCATCGTAAAGCTTCAATGGATGAGGCCCGTGTGGAATAAGATAATACCCCCAACTTTAAGACGGCTGAAAGGTGGAAGAGACGGATGATTAGATGTTGCGGAGGAATCACAGCGGTGTGACAAATGACTGTTTATATCCACCTGGAAACTGAGGGAAATAAAGCCGGTCCTTGTTTTGCTTTCAGTGTATTTTGATTCTTTTCTTCCTCAGACAATATGACAAGTAATCAGACAATAAACCGTGCTTCTTTCTTCTGTGCCACTCAATTGCATTTTAACACAGTGTCAACGATTGTATTCAACTAACACCGGCAGGGACAATTCAATGAGGCGTTATATCTAAAAAAGTAACGGTATTATATTGGTGCAAAACACAGGATCACCTTTCAGCGAATACAAACAATTGGCTATTGAAATGGCCAAAAGACATTTTCCATGTAATTCCTACATCACTGTAAACGAGAAGTAAAATATATGTGTAATACACATTTTTAATGCATATGTATTTCAAGAAAGTGCCCACTAATACTTGACTGACCTTTTATTGAAAGTGTAAAAGCATCAGTGTCCAATAAAGCTGCTTGGCTCATTAACTGTGGAGATACTGACTTTGTCTTTTCCTGCTTCCAGGTTGAAAATAGTGAAAATATCCTTCAAGTGCAAACAATTTTTCGTCCAGCTAAGAAGAGAGGCGGTAAGTACACACACACACACACTCACACACACACACACACACACACACACACACACTAACCAGCACCTCCCTCCCACAATTGTGTGCGTGCGCATCTTTCTGTGCATAGTGTACGTAAGTGTGTGTGTATATACTGTAGATGTCATCTGAGCTGTCTGCATGTGTCTATAATCTGTATCAGCCCTTGTTGACTCTGCTCTCACCCCCCACTGTGTCCTGCATCCCTGCTTGACACGTGGATCTTTTCTTATTCATAAAGCAGACAATTGACTGTCAACAGATGAGCGTTATTTAGCTAAAAGATTAAATTTGGAAAATATATCTACATATAGAGTCAGCTGCAACGCCATTACACAATGAAAGGAAATGGTTGTAGTAGATGTTTAAAAGTAATGGATACACGGTTGAAATATTATCTAAAAGTAATGTAACAGTTCAAACAAGTATCTAAAGGTAATGTTAAACAGTGAGATGGTTAGCCACACATCGTCTGTCTTTACTGCATCGTCTTCACTCGCATGAGGCTAATTGTTAGATAAACTGAATTCTGGTCACATGACATGCTGAATGCCACACTCTTATCCAAAGGCCCAGTAACCATTTCCTCTGCCTCCCTGCACACAGGCGGAGACCCGGGAAACGCTGCTGGGCTTCAACATGGTGAACTATCGGGCCTGTAAAAACTTGTGGAAGGCCTGTGTGGAGCACCACACCTTCTTCAGGCTGGATCGGCCCATCCCACCACAGAAGAACTTCTTCGCTCACTACTTCACCCTGGGCTCCAAGTTCAGATACTGGTGATGACACGCACACGCACACGCACACGCACGCAATACAGGGTGTTTCCGAAAAAGTCTCACCCTGACAGTCAGACTTTGACAGATTGACACTTAGACATTTATTCCGACACACGCACACATTCATGGCGTCTGACTCTCGGTGAACATCAACAGAAGGACAGGTTTGTTTGGAGGTGGATGCCGTTGTTTCCCTTTGGGTTAAGAGGGTGAAGTGCCTCTCGTTGTCGTCGCACAGAAAACCACAACTTCATTATTTATGGCGTCCATGTGCACCTCTCCAACAAACTACTTTTACATTGGAGATGTTCTTTACATTTTGGGGAATTTAACATTATTTTATAATTATTATTTTATAAAAAATGAAATCCCCCATACAAACATTTGACTACATTGTGCCAACTTAGTTCCACTTGACTGTCTCTTTCTCTTGTCCATGCAATGAGAGTGAGAGGTGAGCTGATCGTTTGAGGTCTTGTGATGCATTATTGAGCGGCGGTGATGAAACCCAGCCCGCCTCGCTCTGATGTTTGGCTTGAAGCTGCGTCTGTGTGTTTTTGCACTTTGGATATTGACTGCCATTCCAGCATGATGCACCTTTTGAATTGAGATCATGTGTTATAAACAGTGTATTATATGATGAAATATTCATGTTGAATCTGTTGCACTTTTTACTGTCAGACCAGACTATTATTGCTGGTGTTATTTTGAATGGTTTGTAATATTTCATTTTACGGCGGATTTTATTTCTGGGGATTATATAATAATAAATAATAATAATAATACATACGATTTATAGAGCGCTTTTCAAGGTACTCAAAGACACTTATATATGGCAAATTACAGTAAATTTAGCCTCGTAAATTATTATAATAATTTTTTTGGGAAACCCAAGATCTAAAGATTTTCAGTACATTTTTCCATTTTACACATTGTTTGTGTCTCCAGCGGGCGGACAGAGGTGCAGTCTGTGCAGTACGGGAAGGAGAAAGGCATCAAGGACCGAGTATTTGCCAGGTAATGGACGGTGTTCTTGGTTGGTTCAATGAACTACAGCAACTTGTTTGATTGTTATTGTTTATATATTGTACACAACCAAATGAATGTCACGGTCTGCAGATCGCCCAGCAAGCCGTTGGCCAGGAAGCTGTTGGGCGGAACTGACTGGGAATCGGTCAGCAGGAACAGCCTATCAGATGAGAGACTGGAGACCCAGAGCCTGCCCACTCGCTCGCCACCCGGGACGCCCAATCAGTGAGTCCACGTGTCAGGCTACACTTCAGCTTCCCGTTAGACAGCTGTGGAAATGTAAATGGTATAATGGCCGTTTTTCAGGAATTAAATGACACAAATTAAGTTTACTGAGATGTCAAGGAAGCCAAGTGTAGTTTTAAAACAATTTTGGGGGATTCATGTTTCTCGAAGAAGAAAAAAATGGTCATTTATAGTTAAGTAGTCTGTAATTCATGTTTATTATGAAACAAGCTCTGAAAGCTTGACCTTTGTTTAGTGGGCAGTCAGGTCTGAGGGAGTCACTTCTTTATTGTTTTTCAGACACTGAAGCCAAAATATGATCTCTGAACTCTGATTTGATTATCATTTCTCCCAAAACAAGAAAACAATGCATACGCTCACATTGATTCCTACAGTCTGCATTTCTGAAGTATTGTTGAGAGATTTGATATAGATTTTGGATTCGGCTGTAGATTTTTTCTTTATTTCTTTTCTTTCTTCAGTCAATTGTACTTCAGAATCAGCTTAATTTGAATTTGACTGGTTACACGTACGCTCTCATCGTACATACATGTGAATTACAAATAACAGGATGAATATAAAAAGACATTAAAGACAGCAGAGTAATGTATGTACAATATAAAAACAACAGTGACAATGGATTGGGGATGTAAGTGCAGAAAGTTAGTGCTTCAATGTTTCAGTGTCCAGACAAAGACGGCATTGAGCCTCACACGTCCCTTTTCTAATCAAAACACAGAATTGTGTTTTAAGTCAGAAACTTAAAGAACAAGTTAGAATATGCATAGAAGGCACTTTCTGTGACTTCAGTGTTTAGTAGCCAAAGCAACAGACACATTTTGATCCGTTGAGGATGTTTTCTCAGCCCTTTAACGCCGTGTGTCTGTTTTGTTCGTAGGAGCTCACTCTTTGTACAGGAGGGCACACGACTACGCCCTTCGTCCGTCGGCCACCTGGTCGACCATGTGATCCACGCTTCGCCCAGCTTGCCTGTCTTCTCCTCCAATCACAGGTCAGCGTCGTCCACGCAGGCCAACAGCATCAGCTTAGACTCCACACCGTAAGTCTCGAGTCAATTTTCCCTATGTTATTTTTCTTTTTCCCACTTTATTTAAAGCCGTTTGTCTTCAGGATTTTAAAAAACCAACACCATCCTTTGTGCAGGGTATTTCACTTAACTGCCTCATAAATAATGCGCCCCTCTCCACTTTAATTTTGAAGTTTAATTGTATTCATCAGTGTTAGTGCCTCTCTGTCTGACAGTACTGCTGAGTTGACTGTTTTTTAAATGTCTGTCTGCCTGTGGCTTCTCCAAACAGTTCACACCCTCTCCCAGTGTCACTTAGCTGGCCCCATTGAAAGATGAACCCTTTGAAAACCAGCCTGTAAAATGTGTTTATAGCAGGGAGCAGGGCGGAGAGGTTAGACGGGGCTGAACTAGGAATTAATGTGTGTTTGTTTTCGGCATGCCCGTATTGTGCTCGCACGTTATAAACCATCTGCAGAACGTATTAAGTTCCACATTTCTGTTTGCCTAAAAGCAAAGTGAGCTATGAGTGACTTATAGATGACTTAAGACTAAGACTGAATATATCTCATTCAGTTCTTTAAAAAGAACGGCGGGATATCAGAAAAGAGAAGAACATAGGAACATCGAGGCGGTATGAGGAAAGTGTTGCGTTTTGTTTACTTTAAGGCTTGTACTCATGTTCTAGAAAAATGTGTACATCCTTAATACACTTCAATATGTGTGGTTGTCCAGATGGATCAGGGGGAACATTTCTAAGCTGGAAACCCGAGTGGTTCAGTAACATAACATCGGTGGTTCCGCTGCCTACTGAGCTCAACACACGCCGAGTTGTTGGCTCATCCTCCTGTTGCTGAGCCAAACGATGACACGGTCACCTTCCCACTCTTACTCAGACAGCACACAGTATCCATACATATTATATTATTTGGCTTTGATTTGTCCATTGTGATAGCCACTAAAGGTTTTCAATACATCAGCTTAACGGTTTTACATCATTCTTAAAACTTATGTTTTATAATAAACTTTCACTTTTTGGCAGAACTTCCAGGATTGATATTTGGCGAGTCAGACTTTTAAAAATGTTTCGTCTTTCAGTTTGTTTAAATATAAGTTTTTTATGTAATTTGCACGCAAAAGAATCAACAGGTAGCCATGTGACGATCATCATATTCATCATACTTCAAATTTATTAACATCTTTTACCCTTTTTGACCACAGCAATTAAAACCTCCAGAAAATTAATATTTGTTCCCAACTTTAAGTGTCAGGTACTTTTTGTTTGTTTGTTGACTACCTAAATAGCCCTTTAAATAAATTAAAAAGTTGATATTCCTTATATGTTTTACACAGTAAAAAACAGCCTGGGGTCAGATTGAGTTGGGTACAGGACATTGAAAACATATCATCATGTGAATTTTCCCAGTTGTCCCCAATAAATTGGGAAAAGTCATGAAATAGAAAGCAAAAAAAATAATGTTAATCATTCTTTTAGAGACATTAAACGGGGTCAAATTGACCCCACAGGTAATAGGAGGTTTAAACTGTTACATGCTGCCTTGACTTCTCTGCCAACGCCTTTGGGAGGACTTCTTCAAAGATTCGGTTCTTATCCATATTCAATTATTTTTGGGGGGAGCTATTAGTTCTAAATCTTAATAAATAATAAACACCGCTCTTCTCCGAATATGTTAGTCGGCCTTCTTTGGGGAGATCATGCATCCCTAAACTTATAGAACAATCGTCTTGTCTCTTCTCTCAGGCCCATAATCCAAATTTCCCCAACGTTCCTTCCAAGATTTTCCCCCAATAAAAACTAAATTAGAATCTGGTTTCTGTCCCACAGGCCACAGTTATACGCCGTCAGTTCAACACATCAGCAATACAACAAAGCCGTAACCCTCTGACACGCTCTATAATGTTCTGTTTTTAGTTGTGTAGAGCCAAAAGTATCCGTTTAGCTAAACCACGGCGCTTTACTGTGATGGTTTGTATTTTCCTGACGCAGCAAGGGAACAAAAAGGAAGTGGTATCATAGATTGTACCAACACATTGCATACTACCGCACAGCGGGTCACGATAACCTACTTAGTGTCGTATGATCAGACATGTTTCCATGTTGGGTTATCCTCCATTCAGGCCTCATCCTAAACTTTAGATGATAATCGCATTCTACTCACTTTTTAGTCGACGGCAACTTCAATTGTTTAAATCCAGTTTCATGTCATAGATTTCAATCAACATTCAGTCATTCCTTGTGACCGAATGTTCTCTCACTTCGTATTGTGAGCTTTAAAACACAAAATTCTCGTCAATTGTTAATTTTTAGTCGTGAGATCATATTATTATCCTTATTACAAGTTGAAGTAATCTAGTTTTGCCAAAACCAATTATTTTGTCCATTTTCGTACAACTCATTTTACATGAGAAAATGTCACACGTTCCAGCAGCAGACATGCCGCGGCCGGGTGAGAGAGAGAGAACGAGAGAGAGAGAACGAGAGAGAAATACATTTTAGTCTCGCCTCATTTCTTCAACGCTATTCGGTTTAATGACGGCGCAGTATCATCGTTGTCTCGTCTTCGGAAAAAAAAAGGTTGTTGAACACTTTCTCTGTGAGGCTTTCAAAGCAAAAGAAGACGTTTACGATTCAGTCGCCGTCAAAGCATTTCACAGGAGGAAAACTAAGAAGCAGGGCTTAGTTAGAAGAAGGGTCAACCGTCCTGATCCCAGGGCTTCATTGTGTGAATGAAGATGCTCCAAGAATCCCTTTCCCTCGTCTGTATTGTGTTGAGAGAAGTGATGCAGCTGTGCACTGCCCTCCTCCTGAGAGCCCAACCTGGATTTGACCCATAATACGCGTGTGTG
The DNA here is from genome assembly GCA_036178185.1 of Liparis tanakae. NCBI lineage: Eukaryota > Metazoa > Chordata > Actinopteri > Perciformes > Liparidae > Liparis > Liparis tanakae. The sequence continues at coordinate 14,646,677 of CM070107.1, forward strand.
TGTGTGTGTGTGTGTGTGTGTGTGTGTGTGTGTGTGTGTGTGTGTGTGTGTGTGTGTGTGTGTGTGTGTGTGTGTGTGTGTGTGTGTGTGTGTGTGTGTGTGTGTGTGTGTGTGTGTGTGTGTGTGTGTGTGTGTGTGTGTGTGTGTGTGTGTGTGTGTGTGTGTGTGTGTGTGTGTGTGTGTGTGTGTGTGTGTGTGTGTGTTCAACACACAAAGTGGCACAAGTAGCAGCAGCCAAAACAAAGGCGATGCTCTTCGACAGCCGCTCCCCCAAGAGTGCCTGCACACTACCACGGACACAACCACACACACAACCACACACACTTACATTCACACGCTCGGAATCAAATGGCTTTTACCCCCCAGAGTGAGAGCCACGATAGTGCTTGAAAGCCTTACCTGGCTGCGTGTATCGTTTCATTGGACACACTGACTGCCTTTTACTGTCTGGGTGATGGGGGGTGGGGGTGGTGGTGGGGGGGGGGGGGTCCTTCCTCTTGCAGCCTTTTTATTGAGGTTAATGCATTGTGACTAACACAGTGCTATTAAGCCTCTCTGTCTCTTGCATCTGTTTTTTCTCTCTCTTCCCTTTATCTCTTTTTCTACCATCGTCTCCTTTTCTTTTTCTACTAAAGCACCCGCCTCGTTAACAAACGGCACATTCTTTTTCTCTTCTGTACTGCATGTTTTTGTCTTTGGTTTCCCACCATATTTATTTAAAATGCCACGCTGTGGTTTCATCAGTAGTTATTCTTCTGAACAGCAAGTAGTGTGATTCATTTTCATTTGACAGTTGTGATGAAGTAATGGTTTGCTGGAGCATAATAGTGGGAGCATAATACTATAGTGATGCAAAAAAGAGTAATCACCACAGCGTGAACATGCATTTCTCTTTCTCTTCCTCCCTCAGGTCTCCAGAGGTGCTCGACGGCCTGCCTCCTGCTCTGCCCCCCAAGCAGCTGAGCAGGAAGACCTTGAGCCAGATCATCCAGGCCCACTCCCAGCAGAGCCTCCTGGACAACCACCTTAATGAGATGTACGACGTTCCCGTCAACGCAGATAAGACCACGGTCAGTACTTCAAAACTAGACTGGAACACGCCGTACATATGAATATGCTACATTCAGCATTTTAATTAAATACTTAACCCAGTAGCCCTCTTCGGTGTCTGTCAAAACGTGTTGCACCTGGTGTGTTTTTATTAGATTTTTTTTAATTATAATGATTTGCATTTTGAAGTTCTAAGCATATTTTTCATTCAGAAACATCATTAGAAATGCAAATAAATGTATTGCAATTTATTTATACTATTTACTTGAATAACAGACATAATTATAATTACATTATGGAGACTAAATATTTGTATTTTAAATAATAAGACTTTAGTAAATTAATTTAAGAAAGAAATTAGCGACTGCATAAAGGAAAGAAAGAATGTCCTGGTAGGCTCCAAACATGGCGTGGGACACGGTTTAAGCAATAATGAGAGGAGTCTAATCTCTAGAACGGCGGGGGGCTGCCTTTGCCCCTCCCTTGTTGCAATATTCAGAGAGCCTCTGGCTCAAGCAATCAGACAAAACAAAGAGGTGAAAGGGATTAATATAGCAAAGGAGGAACATATAATAAGACTTTTTGCAGATTACATTATTACCCATCTCCAAAATCGCTATTGTTCAATTACAAAACGTACGACAATTTTGGCTGACTGGTCGTATGTCGGGGTGTGAACTGAACGTCACAAAAACACAGGTACCTTCTCTCAGCTACATACCATGCTAGGCAATTAGGCAGAAATATAATCTGAAGTGGGAAGCACAAATAATAAAGTACCTGGGAGTGTTAATTACTCAGGAAATGAACAGAATATAGGAAACAAACTACAATACAATAAATGATAGGATACAAAAAGATACAGCAAAATTATCACAAATAATAGTAGATCAAGAATTGAGGTGGTGAAAATGTATTTACTGCCACTGTTGCTCGACCTCTTCTTATCACTAGCAGTCAGAAGGTGTCGGTTTACAGCATGGGACAAACATGCATGGGATAGTCCAAAAATACAAATTGGAATTCCATGAGTAGAAAGCAGCAAACTTCCACCAGCTCGACAAGATGGAGGGAATTTGGTTGGAAGAACTTAATCCGCTTTTGCATTACACCCCACATGAAACATAAACAATAGGGTAAAGAGCAGCCATGCTGGGGAGAGTGTGGGCAGATGAATGCCAAGCACTCACACATGTTCTGTACATGTAATAAACGTACAAACATTCTGGGACTGAGTTATTCAGGCTCTGGAGGAGATCCTGTGCTACAAGATTTCCAGGGACCCACCAATTGTGTACCTGGGACTGATACCTGGCGACATAATCCAAAAGACTTACCGCTTCAAAATCCTGATACTAGACAAACTGTAAATATGGAAACATTACTCTTTTTTTCTAAGAATCAAAGCAGGGTCCCAACAACTCTGGGAAAAATGTACTATAGATGAGTAATGTTCTCAGCTGACCGTAAAATAATGGATACAAAATTGTAAAGAGCGATTGTTAACCCCCTATTAATTTACGTTATTTTATATTAATATTATTTCGTATTATTATTATTATTATTCTCATTTTGTTATTTAATATGTTTTGTCACATTTTTTGTTCAGTGAAATGACAACTGGAAAAAATAAATTAAAATAAAATAAAATAAATTACAACCAAAATAAAGGTTATTTATTCTGCAAAATAAACGTTTCTTCTGCCCCCTAGTGGCCAAACATATTTATTTTGCCGCTCTAAATCTTGATCTTAAAGATGTGAAGCTGGCAGATTTACTCTGAATGCAACAGCAAAATAGGGTGGAAAGTAAATTAATTATATTCATCTGTCTCACATTTTGCAGCTCAATGGAGTTGTTCCTCATGATAATCTGGTCCTGATCAAGATGATACCTGACGAACATGGACGCTTTGGCTTCAATGTCAAGGTGAGAGCTAATTGTGTTTTGGAAAATGTTCTATTATCTGTCCCGCTCTTGTTTTGGTCCCTGGTTCATCACTTGTACTTAATGCATCTTAACTCCGTACTACTGGTTTAAACTGTTAACTCTTTTTTAGAAAGGAAATGTGTCAAAGGTTTCTCGCGGCTAACTGATCTTGCCTGTGTGTGTCCAGGGCGGAGCTGACCAGAAGATGCCCATCATTGTGTCTCGAGTGGCTCCTGGAACATCAGTGAGTCGACAAGCATACGATGCGAGCAGTGTGATACTGATTAGGCCAAAAGTGTCACTGATTTAGAAAAAATAAATCCTGAGTAAAGTCTGCCTTTTATGTTGTTTGCTAGTTAATCACTTAATTCACTTCTGAGAATTTGTGAGGCGAGAAAATCAACCAGTTTGTGGATTTGAGTCGAGTCTGAGCGCAGTCGAGTCGGGGCGTTCCTCAGCTGCAGCGCTCTCAAGACACCGGCCTCGAATTCCCTGTTGAGGGAACACAAAACTATTTAAAATGAAGGGAAATCTGTGGTCATCTGCCTTCGTGGCCTTGTGTTGGAGTTGAAAAGCACTTGCGAGCGTAGCTTGCTCGCCAGCTGGCCATTCACAAGCTGCTAGAAAGCTAATTATTTAGCAGTTTCCTATCTTAAGACATTTTCTTCTCTATTATTACGTTTTTGTCAAATGAAAGAAGTTACTACACTAATGATGCTATCCCTCCATTTTTCTCGTCTCTTCTTCCCCCTCTTCAGGCCGACCTGTGTGTGCCTCGCCTTAACGAGGGGGACCAGGTGGTCTTAATTAATGGGCGGGACATCTCTGACCACACCCATGACCAGGTGGTCATGTTCATCAAAGCCAGCTGTGAGAGCCATTCTGGAGATCTGATCCTATTGGTCAGACCAAATGGTGAGTCGTCCCCATTGGCTGGATATGCTGTTACTTTCTTTCTTTTTTTCCTAGGAAACATCTCCAGCGCTTTCCAATCAAATCGATCGACAGTGTAAACAGGAAGTCATTGTAGCATTACAAGCAGCAACATAACTGGCAGATACATTATTATTATTTATGATACTTCACCGTCACACTGAAAGAAGTTACATGTAGGGTTTTCTTCTTTACTTCAAGATAAAAACAGTATAATTTAGACACTTAATGTTTTATTTACTTGTGAAAGTGTTTTTGCCCCTGAAAAAATAATAATAAAATTATTCAAACTTCCATTTAGTTGAAATCCCCACAGTGTTTACGACAGAGGACAATACTGTGGATTTGTTATCTAACTGGACCCAATCAGGCTTATGTGGGGGAGACTTACAACTTTCCAACGTCGGTGTACAGCGGCAGTTACTGGGTGTGAACATTTAGTGAACAATCTGCTCATCTGGTGCAACCCATTTTAATGTAGTGATGCATGAATGTCCACTTTGTAAACCAGGAAAAGTGTAACACCCGGACAGCTGCGGCGCACTCTTAACGATCAACATCCACACAGCTGTTCACCAGCCTTGATCATTCTTCTGCTCTTTTCTGGGCGGCTCAATCTCACGCTTGTACTTTGAGAGGAGATGTGTGAAGTTGCAGCTCAGCCATACATACTGAATATTCACCGTGTAGGAAAACGCCTTCCTATCGTTCAGTGCTTTGGATGTTTCTTTATCCTGCATGTTTTCCTTTTTCATTACGTAGTTATTAATTAAAGGTAAATCAACTCCTCCGGGCCTCAACCTTCATGAACAGCTGTGTCTATAAACTGTGACACTTCTTTGTCTCGTTCAGCCATCTATGACGTGGTGGAGGAGAAGGTGGACTCGGAGCCAGACTTTCAGTACATCCCCGAGAAGTCCCCTCAGGACCCCGCCCAGCTGGACCAGCATGCTTTGAGGGACTCCATGGTCATTCTGAAGGAAGGCCTGAGCAGCGGAGCCATCCTCGCTCAGTTTGATGTAAGGAGAGAGTATTTACAATAAACACGCATAAATAGATCCTGTGCATGCATGCTTACAGAGATGAACTTGTGAAATGGTTACAAGCACATTTGTCACTCATTTCTTTCCTGGTTCACATTCCTGTAACTTCCTGTCCTTTATCATAACCACTTAACAGCTTCCTGTTTGAGCTCTGTGTCGTGCTCTAGCTGGAGAGGAATGTTCGACTCAAACACACACACACACACACACACATGCATAAACATAAATGAACCCGCCGATATCGTACGCAAGTCGCTGAGTGTGTTTGTAAAGTAATTTCATACATTTGAATCGTCAAAGAAGTTAGTGAATGTAAAGCGCAAAGTAATATCTGGGGGTTACAACTTTAATATGAATTTGTGTTTCTTTTTCTTGCAGCAACTTTATAGGAAGAGGCCTGGGATGACCATGCTGTGTGCCAAATTACCTCAGAACGTTTCCAAAAATCGCTACAGAGACATCTCTCCTTGTACGTGACTACACTCGGGCGTCTATTTATGTCGGCTTGTGTGTTTTAATTTGAACTGAGATTGAATATGAACTTTTTCTGTTTGTTTGTTATCTTAATTCCCTTTTATTGTCGTTTCCTCCCCCCTTGCAGATGATGCCACGCGGGTCATTCTGAAAAGCACAGATGACTACATCAATGCTAATTACATCAATGTGAGTTTGTTTCTTCTTTATCTCTCCATCACTATCTTTGCGAGACGAGGCGGGTGGTCCGTTTGGCTAACCATCAAAACACATGTTCGTTGTACTGGCGAATGAATTAACCACATGAGCTTTACGAGACAATAACATTGTGAGTTGACGTTTTGTACTTTAAGTCAGCCATTTAAGCTATCAGCAGCTCATGGGTGTTATTGATTTAAGCCTCTTTCTGATTTATATTTACGTAATGCATTTTTGGATGTCATTCTTGGGTCTCTGTTCCATAAATGCCCTGTAATGACTCCTGAACATGGTGCGACCTTAACGGATATGAAAGCACGGCCAAGGTTAACGAGCTGGAGAGCAACGAAACTGCAGAAGAAAACTTTTCTCACATGATGCGTCAAAGAAAGATTTTTTTTAAACTTGTTTTTCGGGCTTAATTCATTTACTTCTCACTTGTCTAATCGACTCTTCTCATCGGTGCATCGTGTATTTGGATGGAACGCATCCTGCTGCCTTTTCTTTGGACATTCTTCCTCTCGGCGGTTGTCATTGAGGAGAAACATCTCCTCGACAACTTGAATGACAAGAAATTACAGATATCTGAGAAATGTACGACAGTGCTCTTTATAAGGCAGAACGAAACGCACTTGGCATTATGGGATGGCATTCAATTGCAATTTGAGTGTCACGATAATGCCACACGGCCTGACCTTGTAAGTGGTTCTACCTTTTCTAGAGCAGCCTCGGAGCGTTTAGCTCTCTGCTGTGCTGAAAACGAGCTGTAAAGTGAGATCCTTGCAACCGGATATCTCTGAATCTCATTGTCTGGCGGTCTCTCTCTCCGTAGATGGAGATTCCAGCCTCGAGTCTTATAAACCGCTACATAGCATGCCAGGGGCCCCTGCCCAACACCTGCCCCGACTTCTGGCAAATGACTTGGGAGCAGGGCTCATCTATGGTGGTGATGCTGACTACGCAGGTCGAGAGAGGACGGGTATGTAGAGGCACTCTTCAAAGACGAGGACTGGAAACCACATGTGGTCTGCAGCATGTTGTTGGTGATCCATTAAAATAAATACTTTGCTTTACACGTGTCATTGCTTTGAATTTTGCAAATGATGAAACCCAATTGTAGCTGTTGATAATGAAAAGCACGTGTAGATTCATCATGTATTGTCTAATACTTCTGTCACACTGCTTTTGGGGAAATTGGGTCTTTTGTTTATTTGAACATTATTCATTAAACAAAAGTAAGTAACATTTGTGTTACTGTGAAAAAGACAAATAAGATCCATTCATCATCAAACTAGGTGAGAATGTTCAAGCGTGCATCATTTGTTAATTTCTCTTGACATTAAAATGAAGTGTTTACTTGCAAAAGGAAAAGTCATGACCGGACATCTTGAGATCACGATCCATTGATAACACTGGAGGTTTTTAATATCCCAGCAGTATTGAACGTCTAGGCTATATATTTGTGTATTAGTACACGGTAGTGAGGACCAGAGGGCTAGCCTAAGTAGGAGTCTCTTCTAGAGCATGACCTCTGACGCCAGGGCTGAGAATAACAGTAGTGCCATGTTAAATATATTAGCTGTTCACTGTCAACAAAATACTTCTGTCTGTTTATAGGTGAAGTGTCATCAGTACTGGCCCAATCCAGACCGCAGCGCCACCTACGGAGACTTTTCAGTCACGTGCCACAATGAAGAAGGCAACACTGCCTTCCTGGTCCGGGAGATGACTCTTACACACACGCAGGTAGCCCCACATGTACACGTGTGTTTACTTTTGGGTCGCTTTAAGGGTCATCACATGAACTGACATTCATTTCCTGGAGAGAAACGTAACCTGTATCCCAATTACTGAGCCATTCATCTACTTTAGTCCAAATGACCTGGTCTGGAATGTGTCATCAAAGGTAGCCTGTGTCAGGAACACACACACACACACACACACACACACACACAGAGCGATTTTGGGTCCGATCAAAGCGACGGACCAGTGTGTCTCAGCAAGGATGAGCCCGCTGGGGATCCCGAGGAGGTGGGTTTCCATGGTGACCAGTGTGGGCTGTTCTTTTTCTGGATCCCGCTGCTGCATGCGGGCCACGCATTGGGTTCTGGTTACCGTGACAACCCAACCGCACCAGTCAGTCACATCGCCGTCGAAATGGAGAGCGAGGGAGAGAGAGAAAGGAACGGAGCGGGACGGCGGAAGCTTGAAAATGTTTGGTGCTCAAAGTCTTCCTTAAATGTTATCGTGCCACGAATATGGGAGACATAACAGGCCGGCATCGAGGACAAAATCAGATTGAACATTAACTTTCAACGGATGATCACATCTTCCTGCTTTCTGTGTGAAGCCCACCATACATGGTGACCTTTGAAATATATGGCTGTAGGAGGAGGCCATTAGCATTCTCCTCCGCCAATGATTGTTCCTATGGAGAAGGATGTGTTACCATGACGATGCAGCGAGGCAGTATAATGGAGGAACACAGAGGTCCGAGTCGCAAATAAAACAGTGGTCAGTAGTGGTCCGCTGTTGGTTCTGTGCGTAAATGTCTTTAACGCGTGACTTATTTATTCATAGTTTTTTTTTTTTACAGCAACCTAACAATAAAACCACTGATTGTTATTCACACTCGCCGTTTCATAACTCGTCTAAAGGCCATAACTACACACGGGGGGGGGGTTGCGCTGTTCCCAGAGGACCCGCAGCTCAATGAAACATGCTAGGCGGTCGCCCACATGAAATGCAGTAACCTGTTCTGAGCTCTGAGGATGAGTGACGTCTGAGAATATAATGCATTACTTGGGAAGCTTGGGTCACGACGGGTGAGCGTGAATACCCTCGGTTCGTTTCCAATAATAAAGAAGCCAGCGCATAAAAGTGTGTGTGTGTGTGTGTGTGTGTGTGTGTGTGTGTGTGTGTGTGTGTGTGTGTGTGTGTGTGTGTGTGTGTGTGTGTGTGTGTGTGTGTGTGTGTGTGTGTGTGTGTGTGTGTGTGTGTGTGTGTGTGTGTGTGTGTGTGTGTGTGTGTGTGTTCAGAGTGAGCAGCAGAGAGAGCTCACCCAGATCCAGTACCTGGCTTGGCCGGACCACGGCGTGCCGGATGACTCCACTGACTTCCTGGACTTCGTGTCTCTGGTACGGACCAAACGCGCCGGACAGGACCAGCCGATGGTGGTACACTGCAGGTATCGTGGGGGATCCCTTAATCCACTGGTGTGTGTGTGGTTCCATGGTGATTGTCTAACACAGTCGACTCATTTCCACACCGATCTTCTTATTTGCAGTGCGGGGATTGGTCGGACGGGGGTTCTGATCACCATGGAGACGGCGTTGTGTCTAATGGAGTGTGGTCAGCCAGTGTATCCTCTAGATATCGTCAGGACCATGAGAGACCAGAGGGCCATGATGATACAAACACCTGTATGTAGACGTATCCCGTTGTCTGTCTGGCTGCTCTCATCCTCTTTAGGCCATCAGTCACAATCTCTCTCTCTCTCTCGCTCTCTCTCTCCCTTAGAGCCAGTACCGGTTTGTGTGTGAGGCCATCCTGAAGGTCTTCGAGGAGGGCCTGGTCAAACCGTTCATGACCGCCGTCTACCAGCTGAGAGAAAACGTGGAGGAGGAGAGGGAGGAGCAGCGAACGGCAGGAGAAGGAGCCGAGACGGCAGCGGTGGACGAGGGGGAGGCGGCTGCGGTGGAGATGCTGGAAGGAGATCTGGATGAAGAGGACGATGATGACGACGACGAAGAGGTGGAGGTGCTGGATGTGGGGGAAGTGACAGAAGAGGGGGAGGAGGATGAGGATGAATATGAGGAGGTGGAGGAGCCGAGCCTCGCAAGCGTCGCCAGCATCACAAGCGCTGCAAGCGCCATCAGTGAGACCAGCGAGAACCCCGAACCCGACCCCGACCCCGCTAACCCGTGACTTTTGAACTTTGGTAGTCGTGTGGATTGTCGGGAGGAGGCCAGGTGGGCCGGAGGAGAGAACAAGAGCACTGTTGCACTTTATGCTGACACAAACGGAAACAAAAGACACTCAAACGAACATACGTGACAGTCGTGGACAAGCTAGAATTAAAAAAAGAAACCCAGCTGTGTTGAATAGGTACCATTAGTGGATATTGTATGTTCAGGGCAAAGAAAAAAGTCATGAAAAGTGAACGGAAAGAATGAAAAGTTCAACGTACAAGAGAATAAAATGTGGATGGGGAGTTGCTCTAGTGCCATAAGTAGGAGGGGGAAGGGCCGCCCTCGCGGTGGAAAGTCGTTTTGTTTCCGCGGCGGGTCGCCCTGTCCCCTTCTGAGCGCGTCTGCCAGACGGACCTGCCCTTTTTTTTAGTGTCCTTTTAGCTGATGAAGAGATATACCTTATCTTTTGTTCCTCAGAAAGAGTATTTATTGTGTTTTTAGTTTGTGTCAAACCCTGTCCACTGAACAAAAAAAAGCGTGTCTGTTTGTATGAATCTAGAGCGTCATGCTTTCCTGATTAAATCTTAGGTAGTGTAAAGTAGTGCGATTCCTCTTCTAACTACTTCTTTATTTCTTTTGCTTTTTTGTGGAGAAAAAAAAAAGAACTGATTTAATTTATTGTACTTGTTTATTTTTATTTTTTTTATCTCTCAGCTTTCCGGTCGACGTTTCTGACAGCACAGACTGACAGACGGACAGCTGAAAGCACTTTGTGTCTCGCCGCTTGTGCGACGCCGTGTGCGACGTCGTGTTCCTTGATCCCGCTTGTGTTCTTGAGCTCTACCCACACGGCCTCGGCGTTTGCTGGGCTTTCCTCTTTCGTATCAAATCAGACCTCCCTGTGAAAGACGTGATGATGGCAAGAGTCTAACTTTCAGCATCGGAGCGACGATGCAGAACAAATTCTCCTCACGCCGTGTAACGGCGTCCCGAGGAGAGGACCCAGTCGACACGCGGAGCTAGGATCTAGCTGAGAAACACGGCCAAGGTCGGTTCATTTCACACGTTCAAATCAAACCCCAGGTCCCTGCTGAAGTGTCCTTGAGCCAGACACCGACGACAAATCCTCATTTTGTGTGAAGCTCTGCGGCTTCACTCCGACTGATAGCGATCAATTAATGACACTAGTATCATGAGTTGGTTCCTAAAAAGCTGCTCTCAGTATTTGCTTTTTTCGTATTGCTTTGACAGTGAACCGGTCTCAACCTGAGTGACTTTAAGAGCTTCTCCATTGACCTCATTTTCTATACATAATCATTTAGATATCTCCAACCGAAGCAGGCGTGGATCTCTCCTCGTTTGCAGTGGAGACCGGTGTGAGCCGTCGTAAGACTACACTCGGTCAGACTAGTTATTTGGACATGTCCTCATTGAATCCTTGTTTTTGGCTGTTTCAGTGAGGTCCAGAGGTCACTAGAGCGGGCCTTTAATCCAACCTTTGGTGTTTGGTTTCAGTTTTTCCTCAATCTGTCCGACGGTTCAAAGAAGCAGCACAAACCGAACACTCAACCGATACTTTCTTTTAGTGATCTCTCCCAATGGTACTTCCTTTTAAGGCACATGTCTGGTTTTCTTTTCCTCAAGCCAAGATAATGATGTGTTAATAAGAGAGAGCGTTAATGAGACAAAGTGACGACCTGTATTTTTAATTCACAAAACCCAGCATCGAGTTGCCCGTTGAGTCTTCTTTGTTTGTGTCAAAGTACAGGTTGAGCTGCCATCGTACTTTACATAGTGGTATGGAATGAAGTATAGCCTCTTCATCAATTTAGATAGTTTTCCTATCGGCTGCTTCAGTACCTGCTGGTAAAGGAAAAACAACAAAACCCTACGTGTGTGTGTGTGTGTGTGTGTGTGTGTGTGTGTGTGTGTGTGTGTGTGTGTGTGTGTGTGTGTGTGTGTGTGTGTGTGTGTGTGTGTGTGTGTGTGTGTGTGTGTGTGTGTGTGTGTGTGTGTGTGTGTGTGTGTGTGTGTGTGTGTGTGTGTGTGTGTGTGTGTGTGTGTGTGTGTGTGTGTGTGTGTGTGTGTGTGTGTGTGTGTGTGTGTGTTCTGTCTTTATCTTTCTCTGTACCTCTCCCTCCTCCGATTCTAACGTATCGTTTGTTCGCTGTCTGGTCTAAGCCTGCTTGTCCGTCAACTGGAACGAAGGCTTGTGCCATAAAGCCACAAACCTAATCTAACCTGATCTCGAGTCGTTTCCTTTCTTTGAGGAAACTTCGATAGAGACTTTGTTTAAAGTCAGTCCTGAGAACCAGGCTGACCTTTTCCAAAATCTTCCCAGCTCCTTCTTCTCAGGCACCATCTACACCATTTGCATTCATCGGCGGCTCAATCTGCATCCAACGCAATTAACTCCGAAGGCCTCGCGATGAGGTGGCATCGGAAAACAAGTTCCCCCCAAAAAATGAATTGACAATTTCAAACATGAAAATAAAACGCGGACCCCTGCAGTGCAAAGTCAATAATTGATGAATCGGGGGCTCCAGTTTCCATCCGCACAGACGATCCAGCGATGAGCTTTCTGTGTTCAAAGTGTTTGGTTGTTGACATAAGTGGTGCGTTTAGGGTACTGATCAAAGGTGGTTTTGAGGGGACCAGACGCGGGGGGCTCGGGGTAGTTGTATTTTTGTAAAGATGAAAACGGCTCTAGTTGGATAGGGACAGGACGGCACTTTGTAGAAGGCTGAGTGGCCGGTAGTGCAACTGGGGAGGGGGGGGGCAAAAAGACATGACGCATTGTTAAAATGAGTTGTTCTTATTTTGGGGTGGGGGGAAGGGGGGATTTTACATTTTTAGTTTGTTTGAAAATAAAAAAAGAACTCCTAACTACACAGTGCCACTTGTTAATTTTGTGTAAATAATAATAGAACATGTAAATACAATGTTGTATATGAAAAAAAAACTTTAAAATAAAAAGGGAAAATCATTTGTGAGCAGAAAGATTTAGTTTTTGTTTTGCTTTGGTTTTTTCTTTTCCTTTTGGATGATTCAAAATGTGTCACAATTGGTGTTTTTCAAGACTGCTATTTCAAAAAAATAACAACTCTGTTTTAGTTTGAGACGTTATCTATTACAGCGAGTGTATATACAATGAAACGCAAAACAATGAGAAATGTTTTACCGTATTATACCCTTGGTTAACTCCTACCTGTGTCATAAAAACCTTTGTCCTCAGTCGCTCGTTTCTTTCTGGTATCGTGGTTCTTGGTGCTTTGTCTCAATGCTTGATTGTGAACTATTAAAGCTGGTCTGTGAACGCATGGAGACATGGCCTCAGAGCTCCTTTCCCACACTGTAAAAGTGAGGCTGGCAGGATAGAAAAGAGGACACCAGTGGCAGAATCACGTATTTTATGTTTGAGATTTAACCAGAGAGGGAAGCCATCAGTCCAACGAGCTAGCCAAAGCAATACATCTTTCTTTGTAATGCCAGATGTTAAAACAAAACGACAAACATCAAGAGACAGAAACTAGTTTCTGAGTTGTGAGGAAAGTACTTCAAAAGTAGCTTCCTGTAATGACGACCAAACGCACAGTTTTAACACTGGTGGAATTGAAACATTCAAGGAGGCCTACTTTAATGTGCAGACCACAGCTGGGTCATAAAACGCCAAGTTCTTGGATTTGTTTGAGATTATTCTGTGGTGGAGCTTGGGCACATTTTTAAAGCAGTAGAAGACATGTATCAAGGTCAAAGGCCAAATATCTGGGCGATGTGTACGCTATCCACATATATTTTAAAGTTTATAGCATTTTGGGGTTTTAGTTAAATTGCGCAATCATTTAAAAAAATTAACAAACAACTGATACATAATTTAAATACAATATTGTAGAAAACTAATTATTCTTACGGTGACTAATACTGATGACAATTTCAACAAGATATAGGATGTTTAATAACAATCGGCATGCCATACTGTTGCATTCCTTCTCAATCAACACACATTTAATTTAGCTGTATTTCAGACACACGGGTCCATAATAAATAAATAAATAATACAAAACAAAAAAACACATACAGGTATTATCACTGCAGTAGATAACATACATACATGTGTACGTGACATTCCTCAACACAACATTAGTCACTGACCTGGGTTGCAATTGTCCGTCTTGGGAGCTTGAGTAAGATTCTGAATGAGTCATGAAATGCCACCTGAAGATTTTCCCACTGTTGATTACCTGTACCTGCACAACAAGTGAGCTCAAAAGAGAGCTGACTAAAATAAGCCGAACACATCGTCGTCATTCCTGAGGATGGGACCCACTCATCTTACTTTGTTCACCACGTCTGCCATCAGGAGTTAAGCTAAATGTCTCTTCTGTCGTAATGCACGCCACAGCTTGAGCAGACTGAGCAGCTGCTGTAAGCCAATAAGAAGACAGGATGACTACATCATCAGCCACATTATATTATTATTAAGACCTAATTAATAACTTTTATAGAAAGATCATTCATATACAGATTGAAGAGAACAGGTGACACTATTCCACCCTGTTATTCTACCCGTTAGTCACTAAGAAGGGTGCATAAACCCTCTTACCTCATCTAGCTTGGGATGAACTAGAAAGCAGTGTCACTGAAAGCAATGTGATAGAAGTAGACATTTAAAATATTAAAATGCTTGATGGCAGGGCAAGACACTAATTTATTTGTATGCACAATGCTACTCTTCTGTGATGACCTTCAAACCTGAACTGGACCTCAGGTCAAACAGGTCAGATCGTCTCTGGACACAATTTCTAAACTATTATCCCCAAAGTAACCAGCAGGGCACGCTGCTGTCCAATGGCAACATGACTCAGATTTAATTAAATAACGAGGCCAACCTTCTTCACGCTGTACGTTTAGATGGCATGACAACGACTTCATCAGCGTGTGGTTATGTATATATGTGATTGTCTCTATCCTTATTGCATGTATAATCTGCTAGGAACCTTATTTTCTCTAACCTTGTATATTGAAAATTTACACCATGAATGACAACATTAAATATAAATTCGCACGGGCATTTAAGTGTGTGTTTTTATTTCTAGTGTGGAGAATACAGTTTTTTTTAATTAACATACAAGCTCAAAAAGAAAGAAAAAAAAACCGCTTGTTGCTTTAAAAATTATAATTACGTTTCGGTTAGGGATTTATATTGACGTCACTTCCGGAAGAAAGCTTTGCCTCCTACTTTTTGTTGGGACCCGGGAGAGAAAATTATCCCCGCAGAAGCAAACGAGGTGGGAAGAAAAGAAGAAGAAAGAGGAACAAGTTACGAACATGGACATGTCCGAAGTGGCGGTTTACTCGTCTAGAATGCAAGTGGACGTGCTTTCCCCGTGAATTCGTGCTTTTGTAAGTACGCCTTTATCCGGACCCCCGCGGGAGCAAGTGTACGTCGGATACGGCTTTCCGACAAAAGGCGGCGTTTGTTTTGCTGCCTGGGACCATCTCGTGCGGCCGGAGTCTTGTTTCGCTGCGCTCGTTAATAGCTAACGGTTAGCTCGCGCTGTAAAACAAGCGCACACCTGTTGCTTTTTATGCTTAACCAGTAACGTTACCTCAGGCCTCGCTCGACTAGCACAGTTGTGAAGGTAGAGGGTCAAATTGTTTATTTGTTTAGTTTAATAATATTATTTTGGAATCTGTAAGGTTTTGTAAAGTCCATTTTTATCGTTTTTCTCTCTTTTGTTGTGCTTTCTTCGTTGTAATTAAGTCACGCTAACTGTAAAAGCAATAATACAATGTGTATTAATATTATACGGTTCCCTCTTCTCGCTGGTTTTACGTTAGGGTCTCATACATCCATTAGTGTTAACAGGATACATTTAGGTTTAAAGATTAATTATTCCTCTCCCCAAGCTGAGGCTAAAGTTACTTTCAATATTAAACTTAATTCTATCCGTCTTGTTTCGTCATCTAAGTTGGTGTGCGTCACCTGTAACGGTCAGTTGACGTCGCGGTCAGGCAAACTACTTCATTAATAAAATACATATTAATTCCAACTCCTGTTAATGCTGGCTATAGTTTCCCTTGCATGCTCCCAGAATATTAAACAATGTTTAACAAGCTATATGATGATGTTTACTAGCTATATGATAATAAAAACAATAGGCCTACCTGTTCGCTTGTAGGTATCCATGATGGAAAACGAACATTACCAGCTGTCAACAAAAAACTAAATTCACGTTTCTGTCATAGCAAAACACTGTTTTACACACTTGTAGGTTTCACTATCTTTTAAAATATGTCACAGTGCTGTAGGTCTGCACAGTTCACAAACTCAAAACTCTCTCTCCTCCTCCAGGTGTAACCCTCCCTCTCTCCCATCATGCTGAGTTTCCTGCGCAGGACACTGGGCCGACGTTCCATCCGGAAACACGCAGAGAAAACTCGCTTACGGGAGGCCCAACGTGCCACGACGCACATCCCCGCTGCTGGGGAGGCAAAGGCCGTCATCACCTGCCGCGTGTCCTTACTGGACGGGACGGACGTCAGCGTTGACCTGCCGGTGAGAACGGTTGCTCCAATTTGAGCCTTTTCGGGTTATTGCGCCTTCGTTATGCCGCGGTGTGGACGTTAATGGTCACCGCTACCCAGAGGTTAGCAGCGGTGTGTCACAACATTTGGAAGAATCTCATAGTGGCTGCATTTGAATATTGAGTTTTGATACAGTTCAAAATTTGTTTAGGCAATAAGTAAGTGATATGGCAAATAAGAAGACAAATGTTTTTCCTTTTAATAGTCACCCACTTTCTCTCTGTTACGGCATTTCCTATTTGTTGCTAATTTTTAACTGGGTAGCAAGGCTTATTCTACACTTTTACATGATTCTTGAGCAAACATGTAACACCGTGTTTTGTTATTGATGTCAAGTGGGCTTCAACCACAACCATCCTATGTATATGATGGCATAAGTTCTATTCGTGACCCTCCTGTGTGCGTGTCTCTGTTACTGGTGCTGATCACCTGTAAGTCCATTATCCGATCTGGAGAACAAAGTTGATCACATGACTGCTTCTCATGACATGTGAGGCTCATCGCCAAGTGGACAGATAGCAGAACTCCACTCTCCCCCTTTCTTCCTCTCTTGTCTTTCTTCTCCTTTTCTTCACGCTCGTGTTCAAAGTTGCTTCTTCGTATCGACTTTTCCTTAAACTCCAGGCTTCTGCTGGAGAAACAATTACCATGCGTCATTGTGATGTATTATTTAAGAACCAATACGTGGATGTTTTTCCCTCATGTGATCTTTAGTTTAGTTACTTTGTGTTTCCACTGGCGTTCAATGTGTTAAATGTGCAGCATTCCTGAGAGGCCAGTCCGGTATCTATCTTTCCCGTATTAATCTTATCTTGACAGTTTACTGTTTGGCATAAATTACACAAAATGAGTCTTATTATTATTACTACTACTATAGCTGTCTTATTAGTTAAACTCCAAACGTTGGCGTTACACTTTTTCACATTAACTCCAATGTGCGTAGAGATTATTCCCGACATATGTCGTTGCTCATGTGTGAGACCGAGCAGCGACGCTTGGAAGCCGTAAATGAAACCAGGATCAAGCAGGATTCAAGCATTCCTTACCGGCTTATTGGGCAAGAATGCATGAACGTATTTTATTCAGCGCGTCTCACAAGTGAAGTCGCACATTTTTGAGTCCGTCATAGTCTAAGAGCGGCCAGATCTATACGTCTCTCCTATTCAGTCTTTCCTTTCTCTTGCTCTCTCTCTTTTGGTATGTCATTTTTTGCACAGAAATTATTACTGGAATTTTGTAGAAAGCCGTTTCGCCAGTTGTTTGTTGGAAGTTTTTGCGTTAGCTGTTTCAACGATGAAGTTAATTGACTTGGAACAAGTGTGCTACGGCATTTCGGCCGTGTGCGCCTGAAGGAAGTTTTCAAATGTGATTGAATATCTGAAAGCATTCCAGCAGAGTCCTGGCCTTAAGTTGTGTTAGGTTTTCAAAATGAGCTTTTTTGTGTGCCTACCATCCCCCGGGTATAGGTAGCCTCTGCAGACCCTTCTGTCTTATAATCGGTCTCTCTCCAGTGATAGGACGTTGAAACCTCGGGAGGAGCATTGCTCTGTTTGCCCTCTACATATGGATCCCACTAACGACAACATAACAACACAGCAAGGGAAGAACTACTGTGGAAGAGGAGACATTCGGTACAGATGAAAAAAATATATATTTCGAAAGAAAACAAGACAACAGATTCACTCCACATATGTTTTTAGTTAATGTTTTTAATTTAGTTATGATGTAGTATCTGACAGATACTGTAGTGCCTACTGGAACTGTTGTTGCATCACCATTAAAAATGTTAAAATGCTATTTGTTGACTCGACTGAGGTTGTAGGAGAATGTCACAGCGTTAAGAAGCAGTGCAGAAAAATAGCAACACAGTTGTGTCCTCAGAATGTAGGATGTCTGAAAATCCACTTTCTTTCCTGCACAGAACTCAGCTGAGGGAAATGTCAGCTGGCCCAATGGTTCAAAGTACTTTGTGTAGACCACCCTTGGAGGCAATGATGCTTTTGAGCTGTTGTTGTTGTTAGGCTATTCTGTCTGAACTGTTCCTAAGTGCTCTGGGTCCGATTGGGAACCGATTGTTCTTGAAGGAAGTCCTCTGACGGTAGAAAGGGAAGCCGAGCAGGTTTGCAAAATAAATAAAAATGGCGGTGTTCGACTATCGGAGCCTCGGCCTGTCTTATCATTTCCTTAACCAGACTCTGAGAAAAAGTTGAACTGAGCACATTAATGTCCAGGGCTGGGAGCCTTTCTCTGCTCAAGCATATGGTGTAAAAGCCTCCATTGAATTTGGGATTGGAGTTATTGAATCTGGAAAGACTGAAGTTTCCTTTGTTGTAGCTTTGATTCATGTTTTCGTGTTTGTTTTGGGGGTTTGACGCAACTTTTGTTAAGAATTTAGCCAGTTAAGTAGTTTTCAATTCAACTCAAGCTTGCATACATTTGGGGGACCCCCTGCCAAATGGTGCAGTTTATTTATTTCTTTTTAGATGTTCAAGTGGTTGTAAATAGAGGGCGACAATCCATAACGGAATAGCACTTCTTTACGTGTGTGTGATCCAACGTTGACGCCTAGGGATACCTTTGTCCTGTGGCATCCGTGTCCTAACATAATTCCACACAGCCTTATGATTCCCGTTGCTCCATTTTTTTAAATGTATGTACCTCCTTGTCTATTCTCTTTATCGTTCCCCCCCGTTCCAAACTCTGCCGCCGCCTCTCGCTGTAGATTCAAAGCTCAGTCAAAGTTAAGTTTATTTACTTTGACACAAAATAAGTCCATCTTTGGCAAGTTGGGACTGACATGCAACAAAATAACATCCTTAAAGCCACATTATTGAATTCAACAGTTTTGACTGATTTTGATGTGCCTTATGGAAATACTGTTGGTAAGTATTTAGTCTACATTTGTATCTATACACTTTCTTACTTTATTTGTGTGCATGAAATATAACCAAAATATATTGGTCTTTGAGGTCGACGACTATGTGCAGCCATGTTTGAATACCTTATCCATTGTTTAGCACGTACATGTGAATTTGCTTATCTCTTGCAGTGTAATGGGTAAACGATTACACCGTAACCTAACATTTAGAGGCATTATTCTCTTCTTTCTTTGCAGCAATACTATAAATGAAAAGTCAAGAGTGTGATGTACTCCAAACCACACGGCGTTCCTTCTTAAAGTGCCCCACCTACTCTTGACTTTGTGTTCCGGCCATTTCAAAAGGATACACGTCGACCTTGGTTGGTTTAACTCGCTTGTAGATAAGAACATCAGCGAAATACCTCAATGTAACTGAGACGTGCAGAAGGACTGCAAACAGACGGACAATACCACAGGCAGTATAACAAGGCCTTTGGTGGAACACACACACACACACACACACACACACACACACACACACACACACACACACACACACACACACACACACACACACACACACACACACACACACACACACACACACACACACACACACACACACACACACACACACACACACACACAATGAGCCCTTTGTACTCTCTCTCCCTGGGTACTGTAGGGATGCCGTATGCCTGATCAACTATGCCATCTAGCATGGGGCAAGCCCCCCTGAGCTGTCCAGGAGATCTCTTGGGGTTTGTGTGAGAGAAAGAGGGACTGTGTGTGTGTGTGTGTATATGTATGGGCACGGGGAAACCTTCAGTGCACCCTTGCCCCTCTCCTTACCTCAAGCAATTCGGGCATGCTTCTTTTTGATTTCATACTGTGGGAATTGGTCTGGACATCTGTGGGTACAATGTTGCACATAGTTTATTAAATGTACCTGGAGAGATGCTGATGGAACCAGTGCTGCAGATGGAAAAAGACCTGCTTGATCCCCATGCATTAAAGGCGATCTCAATCATGTCGGAAACGGCGCTTGTTTGGAAAAACAGACGTATTATAACTCTTATTGTTTACATGCTCATTGCAGGAGTTGCGAGGGTTATTGCGTCATTAAGAACACAAACCCTCTTTACACCCCAGTAGTTTACTCGATGGATACCTTCTGGACCTGACCATTAGGCCGGTCACAGGAATGCCTCACTAGTTGTCCTTTGTTGCGAAGTGACGTTGATATTTATGCGACGGCTCAAAGAAGCGTAGCATCTCCGACGCTGTGGCTCAAACAAACTGTTGGTGTTTACACTCTTAAAAATAAAAAAGACACATTTTGTGTGGGAGAACCAATATGGATTTTGAATTTATTGCTTTAAAGTGAAAAGTAAAACAGTTCAGCTGCAGTCTGATGTTGGATGGCCTGATCTGTGAAGCGCCCAGAGAGCCAGATGATCACATGATGTGTCCAGACACCCCACTTCCCTCAGCTCCTACTCGCTGGGGCACTTCAGACCATGTTACTATGGAAACCCTGTCGCTGTGCATCATGGTGGGGTTTGTGGGACTGCGAGAGAGTGTGTGTGTGTGTGTGTGTGTGTGTGTGTGTGTGTACATGTGGGGGAGACATGTCCCAGTCCCAACTGGTAGTAACTGGTACGGGCCGAAAGGGAAACCTGTGTTAAGACTTTACTTTAGTACGTTGTGTTTAATATTTTCTTATATCTCTGTATTTAAATCAATGAACCTCAAATTGGAGTGTGTACATTTCAACCAACTATTCTTTCAGAGGGACAGAAAGGAGAGACATTATCTTTCTGATCTATACTTGACTGGCAGCCAAGGAGATTTTTATGTTTTTAGCAATATTTACATTTAACTTCATGTTTCTGGTCATTTTGGTTTTTCCTCAATTTAAAAACCGCCCGTGTCCAGATGTGATGGACTTGCACTGATGCAACAGTCCAGTTTTAAGTCCCAGGCGGCTTGGAAAAATTAATCGGCAACTATCTTGATTGCAAAAATATAATTTTTCACTCATGTGTGTGTGTCTTTGTTTCTCTGAACAGAAAAAAGCAAAAGGTGAGGAGCTGTTTGACCAGATCATGTACCATCTGGACATCGTAGAGAAAGACTACTTCGGACTGCGCTTCATGGACTCGGCGCAAGTGCCGGTAAGACTGGAGATTCACGTTACACTATATTCTCTCTGAACTGTTTGCTTTTTAATTTTTTGCGTTTTTTGCCATCATGTGGGTTGCTTAATTTTTGTTATCATGTTTCAATATTTATTTAATGTACTGAACTAATCAGAAATGTGTACATTTCACCATTTCTTAGCTGGAGTTCAAAGCCAGTCTAAATCCCTATTCCCCCATTTGAAGAGAGGCTGTGTTCCCAGTGACTTGGCTAAAGGGATTAGTTCTGGGAGGCTGTGGGCTGTGTTTAAGTCACTGGTCTGCCAGTGGCTCCGTTCCTTCACACCGATGCACTGTGAAGGCTGTGGGAGGAGGGAAAGCCGGTGTGAGGATGTAACTGAAGGAAGCGGCATTGAGGAGGGGGGGGGGTGGAGAGTCAAAAGGGTGGTGGTGGTGGTGGTGCTGTGATAAGAAATGTGGGGGAGAGGAGACTAGAGAGTGCTGCGAGTCCCTCGGTTATCTCTCTTTACGTTCAGACACACAAACACTACCGCCTCTCCTTGACATTTTTCGTGCCTCATTGAGCCTGAACTTCCAAGAAGAACTATAGCTCAGAGAGATTTGAGTTTAAGGCCTTCGGAGTCGGGGCATTTTGGCCGGTGGACACTTTGGGACGGACCTTCAAAGGCCGGTTTGAGGATTCAGATGTGGTTTAGTGCTCAAGCATTTCGCTGTGATGGAGTTAAGGTCTAGGTAATGCACTATACCTTTGACTATACTCGCAAAGATAGAAGAACAAGGGTGGGGGTGGGGGGGTAATTTTCACAAGACCTCCCAGAGTTTCACTTTTCATGAATGTGACTCACCACTTAACTTTTGTTCATTTATTCAGTTGCGTTTATACATATTTCATATTTGTAAACTGAATAAAGGCGTGTATAAAATATTGTACTTGGGGAAATCAAAGTATATTTGATTATTTCCATTCGTATTTATATTTGTTTTACTATACCATCTCTACAATGTTGACACCGCTGTGTTTTTACTAATGTTATTACCTTCATGTTGTTTCAGCACTGGCTCGATGTCACAAAAAGTATAAAAAAACAAGTGAAAAGTAAGTCCACCTCCACAGACGCACGCTAACTTACTTGCTATGTGTACATTAAAACATCCCATGAAAACAAACTCTGTGCACACTTCTGTATAACTAGACGTTGGTGTGTCGAGTGAAATGTGTGTGTGTAAATGAATCTGATGCGTCTGGTCTGTGAGACGTTTGAATGAATGTCATCCTGGTATTTCTGTTATCTCGCCCTCTGTGACTGTTCACCTCCATAATATTTACTCGGCCGTCGATGTGATCCGTCTTTCAGTCGGCCCGCCGTACTGCCTTCACCTGAGAGTTAAGTTTTACTCTTCAGAACCGAACAACCTCCACGAGGAGCTCACGAGGTGAGTTCAGCCACAGACGTTTGAGCTACATCTCTCGCTTCCTTTTGAACTCCCATTTTAAGCTGAAACGGGTCATTTGAGGTTATTTATCTTTGTAAAGCCGTTTATCTTGTAAAGCTCAGAAGAAAGTCTGTGTTATGTCTTCTGCTGGAACAGATTGCTTTACAGGTATGTTGCTTTGTTGCGTGGAGAGGGAGCTTAACGATCTAAATGAAGTACAGTTTGTTTATATACACAAATTAGAAATGTAGGGTTCCTCCAGCGTAACGTCATTCCCTCATAAATCAGACACTATTTAAAGTACTTTTTGGGATATTTCTCCTTTGATTAACAAACAAAGTATAATGTTCTTCGGTGTTCCCTGCTGCAGGCTTTGCATAGATGATTGTTTCTCCATAATCTTCCATAAAACTGCCAGATTGATTCAGATTTCATCACCATATCTAACTGTTGTTCTTTCAGATACCTATTTGTGTTACAGTTGAAGCAAGACGTCCTCAGTGGCAAGTAAGTCACTTCCTGTGTTACCTTTTGACTGCCAACCATTTTAATATATATATTTCTTTATTCCAGACTCATGGATCCATAAAACGAATACAACAACAATATATAAAATACAATACGAGGACACCGGTCCAGCCATTGCGGCCAAAAAGTCACTCGGGATTAAAAAACATACAAACATTTGTTCCATTGCTTCCAGAAACGAGACAAATACCTGGTATCACTCAGTGCTGGGTCAGCCAAGGCTTTTATAATGAAATGCTCTGCACAGTATTTAGAGTTATGGTACGTACATATTCAGTGAGACCGACAGACGGAGGAAAAGATGGTTCACTTGTCATAACATTAAACACACCTGGCAGTTGCATGTCAGGTACATGTTCTGGCAGCACATTCATCGTGATTCTCCAGTCCGATTGCCGTCCGATCACCTATAGTTTTACATTCCTAACTTAACTGGGTTCACCAAGACAATGCACTGTATCGCCTTTCCTCTGCAGTACATCAGCGTCTATAAGAGGCATACAGCACCACATGTTGGGGATCAGAATACAACCATTAACTGTAACACCGAGCTCCACCATGGGCGACCGGGCCTTTTGCTCGACAGCGCCACGCTTGTGGAACGGTCCTCCTGACCACCTGAGGGAAACTCAGACACTGAACCCTTTTATGACCGGCCTAAAAACCTTTTTATTCAGGAAGGCATATTTTTTTACCTTGAGTTAATTTATTGTCAGCTATTGCATTCTTCTTTTTTTTTTTTTATCGGTTGCTTTAACTCTGTTTTAATCAGTTCTATTTGTTTTTTCTATCTGTGTGGCACTCTGAGATTCTT
Source organism: Liparis tanakae (assembly GCA_036178185.1). NCBI lineage: Eukaryota > Metazoa > Chordata > Actinopteri > Perciformes > Liparidae > Liparis > Liparis tanakae. The sequence continues at coordinate 14,670,601 of CM070107.1, forward strand.
TGAAGGAAGTGTGCGATAAAAATGAAATTTATTATTATTATTATTAGTCAGAAGGTGGACTGGGAATTCTGTGTTTCACTACAAAGGATCTGTTTTTCATTGTTTGGCTGACCAACAAGAGGACGCGTGAAGACCAGTAGGCCTCAGTGAAGATCACAGGGGAATGTTCTTGGCCCGCTCGGTGTTTTCCCTCCATTGATGTTGCTGACTCTTGCATGTCTGTACTTTCAGGCTAGAATGTCCGTTCGACACAGTGGTGGAGTTGGCTGCCTTCTCGATACAGGGTAAGCACAGCAGGTATCCCGGGTTCTCTCCAACTCCACGTTGGTTAATTGGATCACCTTTTGTAAGAGCTGCCATTATTTTGTGTTGTAGCGTCCACAGCCCCGAAAGGCCTGTGGAGCAGAAATGTAGCGAGTGTTTGTACCGGTCGGAGTCAGACCGGCGTTTGTCCGCTTCAGGTCGGAGCGATGGGACACTTGTGTGTTTGCAATCTGCAGTGAATATCAAGTCCCTATCCTAAAATCTACTTCCTGTTCGTCCACATAGCTTGCATCTGTGTCAACCTTGACTCGGGCCCAACAGATATTGCTCCAAAACTTATTTAAATTTAAAGCAGTTGCAGCTATAAAGTAATGCCCCCCCTCATCTCGGTTGAGCCGTGTCTCAATAAGGTGCTCTCTCAAGCCCCGAGTCCTCGTTCCACCAGATGGGAGGGGAGAACCACTGAGAGGAGTGAGCCGTCGCTCCTCTGCAGTGAGCTGAGGAGATGTGGGCAACGGGAGACGCAGAAGGATGTTTTTGAGGAAACATCTCTTTGGATAAATTAGGTTTTAATTATCCTGAACCCAGGGGCCAATATAGTGTATATTTTACCTCCTATAAAGAAAACCCTTTGTAGGACATTTAAATTATTTCCCAACATTCTCTCTGCTACCTCTCTCTCGCCTCCATTAATTCAGTAGTGTTGGCAGTCTAAGGTCAATGTACTGCAGGAATATTATCTCCCGTTTCCTGCCCAAATGAGATCATCAAACCTTCACTTAGAACGTTTAGAATCGGCCGGCCTGGTGTCCACTTCAGGCAAGTTTCCATAGCTACACACAGTACATTTAATGGAGCAGAAAGCGACTGCTCGTCTACCAAATGTTGAATCGTAAAGAGCCCATAACTTTTAAACTCCACATTAATACTGTTTCTAAAAGTTAGAAATGCAGCATTTAACTCCAAGAGCAACGGAAAGAGTGCCGCTTCAGAGGACCAGCGTGTGAATCATTAGAGACGTTTATTGAATGGGATTGCGTGCACAAACTCTTGAACAAGCACACACACACACACACACACACACACACACACACACACACACACACACACACACACAGTGGGGTAAATGCCAGCTCATTAGTGCTCCATCCTCTCCAGAGGCCCCTAATCCAGCACTCTTTCTGACTTCTCTCTTTCCTCTGGTTGAGCTTCTTCCCTTCGTTTTCCCTTATCCCAAATTATGTTTTGGTCCACTGACAGTTGATGGGATAGGAATAACAATAAAGTAAAATCATCTTTTCTCTTCTCAATATCCAGAGGCTATACTTGCTGCTGTACACCCAAACACTGGGAAATGCAGTCCGAACCAAAGCTTTACGGCCTCTGTCCCATTTCTCATTCAACACTATTCTCATCTTTTATTTGGGGAGGATTTGGACGCACTTCCTAGGGTTCTAGTATTATTTCAAGTTTACTGTCCACTGAATGACTAGATGGGGTTGGATATTAAGTGTGCATGCCTGTGTGTTTCCAGCTGAGATGGGCGATTGCGACCCATTAGAACATAATCGGGATCTGGTGTCGGAATTCCGCTTCATCCCGAACCAGACGGAGGACGTGGAGCTGGAGATATACAACAAATGGAAGGAGTGCAGGTAAGAAATTCACTAGAACTAATATACAGGATGTTAAACTGATGATGATGCTTTACAACATGGCCACAGAAAGCAGGTAACTATAACAACAGTAGTAAATGGACGTACTTGAGACTGTCGCATGTATGCTGGGTGGGTTTTGTCTGGGCAGTTATTGGCTTTCTGTTTCATCCCTTTGGGTTGGAGATGCAGTTATGGTTTCTATCATGCCGACATTTCTTTCTGTTTTGTTTCACCGCCTCCCTTCTTCCGGTCAGAGGTCAGATGCCAGCCCAAGCTGAAATTAACTACCTGAATAAAGCCAAGTGGCTAGAAATGTATGGGGTGGACATGCATATGGTCAAGGTAACGGACAGTCTTTCTCACCCGCAAGTGTCCTTGACTATGTGGAAGGCTTATCATCTTACCTTTTTGTGTCTCTCTTTCTCTTTTCTTTTCCATATCTGCCATGCAGGCAAGAGATGGTAATGAGTACAGTCTGGGTTTGACACCCACTGGAGTTCTGGTGTTCGAAGGAGAAACCAAGATAGGGCTCTTCTTCTGGTACGTAGGGTCACGTCACAATGTACTGAACTATTTACCTCAACGCTTTAGAGAAACAACTTTGAATTTTCAGTATATCTCCCCCTCTGTGTGTGTGTGTGTCTTTTGTAGGCCTAAGATTACTTGTCTGGATTTTAAGAAGAGCAAACTGACGCTGGTGGTCGTGGAGGACGATGACCAGGTGAACACACACACACACACACACACACACACACACACACACACACACACACACACACACACTTGTCATGCAGTGGAATGTCTCCCATAGTAGTCCCACTTGATAACAGTGTCAACAACCCAATCTCATTACTCTGACTATGAAGAATGTCATGTATTTGCAACACTTGCAAGATCCTCCTGTTGCAAGCAGAGGCTGAATACCACCACGCAGATGTACTGCAGATAGTTTTGAATGTGTCTTCGGCACTTCATTCAGTAGTGCACTCGTGAATGACATATTCACATATAATAAGTAATAACAACGCTGACGCAACAAAGACAACATTATTTACCATGCAAGATGTATTCTTTTCAAGTCTCTCCAAAAAATGTTCAAACAATGAATATTGCTCCAAAAGCTTTTGTTAGAAGTGCCTGAGCCCCAAAAGAGGCTGCTTCCAAGTCCAAATGAAACAAGGCTTAGTATTGTACTACCCAGAGGCCAGTGTGTACGAGAGAGAAGGAGAGTCTGTTTATGTCCGTCCTGGAGGTTTGTGAGTGAGGTTAATAAAGAAGCCTGCCCCTCTGGTATTCCTGGTATGCACCGTTCTCCAACTCCTACACACACGCACACACAGCTCTGTCCTAAATGGTTATGGGCTGCATGCTAGGCTTTTCACCACAGGCATTTCATTTATATACAACAATCCGCAACGCTCCATCAGGATGCTTGTTTGTCACACACATACGCATATACACACACAGCATCATCAGAGATGAACCCAAACTAGATAGGCTGCTTCTGAGTCTTGTCCGGCTCGTGGAATTGAACATGGTTGCACACGTTTGGAGAGAGTAGATCGCGTCGGCCCTCTGTAAAAGTAGATCGATGAAGCGAACCCGTCACAACCCGAAGTTAAAGTGTGTGTGTGTGTGTGTGTGTGTGTGTGTGTGTGTGTGTGTGTGTGTGTGTGTGTGTGTGTGTGTGTGTGTGTGTGTGTGTGTGTGTGTGTGTGTGTGTGTGTGTGTGTGTGTGTGTGTGTGTGTGTGTGTGTGTGTGTGTGTGTGTGTGTGTGTGTGTGTGTGTGTGTGTGTGTGTGTGTGTGTGTGTGTGTGTGTGTGTGTGTGTGTGTGTGTGTGTGTGTGTGTGTGTGAGACAAAGCTTCAGAGCCTGAGGTTGCGTTCAGGTACACTCTCAGTTGTCAGTTATGTTTGCGCTCTTTCACTTGCCACTGAAAACTCTACTTGTTACAAACAAGAATAATGTTTTACCAGCCGGTTCAGACCTGCATTAGTGTGTTTAGATGTTGCTTTGTTGGTGCACTGTAGTGCAACCATCCCTTCTTCACACACTCGTCTTGTTTCACAATCAAGAGCTAGCACATGAGCTTTGTTTGACTGAAAATACGTTTTGTTAGGACTGTAGGAGTTTTAGATGATCACTTGTCACCGGTGGCTGACTTAACACTGCCGTAGTTACAGGAGCCACTCCGACATATCCATGATGCAAAGTAAAAGTTGTTAGTCACCAGACGGGCAGCTTGTCCGTCCGGATCTGACATGGACCGATCCCCTCCCCAGGGCAAAGAACAGGAGCACACCTTTGTCTTCAGGATGGACCACCCCAAGGCCTGTAAGCACCTGTGGAAGTGTGCCGTGGAACACCACGCCTTCTTCAGGCTGAGAGGGCCGGTGCACAAGAACTCTGCAACCTCTGGATTCATCCGCATGGGATCACGCTTCAGATACAGGTAACGGACCGATGTGCTTTTGAAGGAGTCGCTTCTTTTCTTGACTGAGGGGCTTTAAACTCACAAAATAAACTCTGCAGTAACAACACAGATTGTTCACCTATCTTAAATTGTTAACTATTTCAAGCGTTCACAGTTCTTCTTGTTGCTTTACAGTTAAACGACATTTCATCCCACTTATCAACTGGAAAAAAATAACTGGTCAATGTAATTACTAATATATTTTTATTTAAATTAAATATATTTAACATAAAATAAATGACTCAATTATTCAGCCTATTTAAAAAAATAAAATCATGACTGGTGACCCCGACTGTTGAGATAAGTGTTGGGAACAATTGCAGTTGGACTTGCTTCACCAGAAGACTTGGGGGAGGGGAGCTGCTGATGACACATTTAGAGAGCCGGGTGTTTTGTCTCTGTGCGGTCGGTTGGAACACACCAACAGCGACGGTCCCAGTGCGGTGCACAGTATCAGTCCCTGTACACGTGAGGACGTGCGGATGCTTTAGCGGCACAAGACATGTGCTCAATGTCAACATGCCGCAGTGGCCGGCCAGCTCCCTTCTGTGTGTGTTTAAACATTACCCAGTTGGATAAGCATTGGCAGTATTGTTGGTTTTGCAGAGAGGTCACAGGGTTTGTTGTTAATAGGTTATCGCTTGGGTGAGTCCAGAGTTCAGCAGGGGTCATCGCTAGTGACTTTCTTTTCTTTTTTTGGGGGGATAATTTGATTTACCCAAGAATGATTAAGGAATGCTTCTCTTGTGTTTCGTGGTTCGGCCCGCTTTCAGCCGTCTGGGGACAAACGGAAGTCCTTGCATGTTTTTAAAATGTGTTTTTATGTTTTTGTGGCCAGTGGGAAGACGGAGTATCAGACAACCAAGACCAATAAAGCCAGACGGTCAACCTCCTTTGAGAGAAGGCCCAGTCGACGTTACTCCAGAAGAACCATGCAGAACAGAGGTGAGGACGACAGCAATATATCAATATAATATTATATATATAATATATACACTACCGTTCAAAAGTTTGGGGTCATCCAGACAATTTTGTGTTTTCCATGAAAACTTACACTTTTATTTATTAAATGAATACAAGATTAATAAAAAATATAGTCATTGACAAGGTTATAAATAATGATTTTCATTTGAAATATTAATGTTCTTCAAACTTGTGGCTCAAAGGAAGGCCAGTTTTAGAGCTTCTCTCACCAGCATAACTGTTTTCAGCTGCGCTCACATAAAAAGGGTCAAGGAATAATCTGTTTGTGGAAAATGCAAAATAAAAAGTTTTAAAAAGAAAAAAGGGTTTCAAGGGGGTTCTACCCCTCTGCTAGTCTTCTAAGGCGATAACACAATGTACCACCAGAACACTGGGGATGGGCCTCTACACACCTCTGTAGAGACTTCATTAAAAAACAGAGAATAGTCATTTACCACATTAACTATGTAGAGAGTGTAAATTTCATTGGAAAATGTTTTTTTTTTTCTAAGTGACCCCAAACTTTTGAACAGTAGTATATATATATATATATATATATATATATATATATATATATATATATATATATATATATATATATGGGCGCAAACCCTAAGATCTATCTGAACTCGACCCTTACTGTCTGTTTGTTGTGTTTTCACAGGACCGTTCCATCACCAGGAGTGAGTACACTATATATTTAAACAATGTGAATGTTCAGTTACTTTTATTCAGCCTTTCATTTTAGGGCGATTACATTAACATCTGCTGATTTGTGTAAATATTATATAGTTTGATAAATAACAACACTGGAAAGACTTGCAGTGGAAATTGCTGAGTTTTAGAGTTATTAAGTGCCGCTGTGCCGCTGTGTCTCAGTCGCTGAGCTGCACCGTAAGCCTTGACCCGTAATCTCGTTGCAGTCGCCTTTTGTTGAAGGGATGTGTGTGCGGGCTGAATACATGATGTCAGTGCTAGTTTTAATCCGTCATGGGACCAGTTGACTCAAAGCATTGTGATGATTAACGTTCCTGTGATTTCTTTAATCAGACCTCATTGTGTCCGAGGCTGGCAGTTCAAGTCCTTTTGGAGGACAACAAAATGTTTTCTATATGTAAAACTGTGTTGTAAGGACAGAGTGTTACCGCCGTATAAAGATGGGGATTTGTGAATTTGCTCATGGATACCCTGGTGGACTTAAAACAGAATTAGAAAAGAACGTAATGGAAAAATGAATGTGAGAAGTTTGACTAAATTGTTCAGCTCCAGAATATGGTTTATATGCCGTGAGACTTCTCTGTGTAATTTGACACCCACGGCGGCTAATCGGCCAAATTAACACTTGAGAAAAGCATCATGGGAGACTTTAGGGGTCCCTGGTTTATTTCTCTAGTGTTCTCAGGAGACATGGCACATCGGTTTAGTTAAACGTGTTTGCCGTTTTGTGTTTCTTTGCTCAGGCTGCTTTCCTCAGGCAACGGAGTCGGCTACAGCAGAGGCAACAAGGTGAGCAGCTGCACTGCTTTTCCATCACACAGTTACCCAAACCGACTTAGACAATGAGACCCAAAGCATCACGACTCCAACTACAGGGAGAGAAAACTGTATCTGGTCATATGAAGCAATCTATTTAACATAACACGGCTTGGTATATCACGATGTATTGATCATGACAATAATGTCATTTCTTTCGTTGTTTCTTCCATTTCTCAACATTCCCAATACCTTCCAATCATCTTTCTCCGGTCCGACTATGTTCTTTATCTTTCTCGCCAGCCTCAGTCTACTCCCAGTAGAAGTGCCTGGTCAGCTGTTCCCGTGGTCAGCCCGGTGGCTGCGTCCGCCTGCGCACCCATGGAAATCGAAGCTCTACCCAGGAGTCCCGGAGGAGAAAAGAGGAGGTTGGTACCTGGTACTTTAATTTTCAGCTCACCTGATTTGTTTAAATACATGATTTAAGCATTTTAGAGACTGGGTGCTTTATGGATTCGGATGAATGCTTTTAAGTTTAATGCTAATTAATTTGTCGTGCCAGTGGCAGCTTACTACAGTGCTCTCTGATGATAAGGGAAGAAAAACCAGGTTGGGAATGGTAGACTGATCCCTGTGGGTGGGTGGATAGCTGGGTGTGTTTTTCATGCTTTCATGGAGCATAAGGAGGCTTATCCCCGCTGGGACCACGGCTGGCATGAAAGAAGGTGGGAGAAGAAGAAGAAGAAGAAGAAGAAGAGTAGTTGTGTGCCTGCTTGGTCTTTCCATGCTTGGTGGTTCCATTTCCCCATTCTCAAGTTCCAGAGCTGTTTATGTCCTTGTGACTTGTGAAGGACAAAGTGACGTGTGTGTGTGCGCGTGTCTGTGTGTGTGTGCAGACCGTGATGCAGCAGTGCAATGTCCAGGTAGATTCAAGCTCCAGGAAAGAGCACCGCCTCTACAAGAGTAGCCAACAGAGACGGGAAGTAGACTTACTCCTGGAAGGATTCAAAATGTTATGCACATAAACTGTCATAGAATCATATTTAGCTCATTGCTTCTTCAGTTATGCTGTTTTTTTGGATCTCATTCTGTGTGTGTGTGTGTGTGTGTGTGTGTGTGTGTGTGTGTGTGTGTGTGTGTGTGTGTGTGTGTGTGTGTGTGTGTGTGTGTGTGTGTGTGTGTGTGTGTGTGTGTGTGTGTGTGTGTGTGTGTGTGTGTGTGTGTGTGTGTGTGTGTGTGTGTGTGTGTGTGTGTGTGTGTGTGTGTGTGTGTGTGTGTGTGTGTGTGTGTGTGTGTGTGTGTGTGTGTGTGTGTGTGTGTGTGTGTGTGTGTGTGTGTGTGTGTGTGTGTGTGTGTGTGTGTGTGTGTGTGTGTGTGTGTGTGTGTGTGTGTGTGTGTGTGTGTGTGTGTGTGTGTGTGTGTGTGTGTGTGTGTGTGTGCTCCTCTGTTATAAACCTGCGCTGTCCCTCTGTGTTCCAGTAATAGAATGTACTGAGGCCCGATTGGTCTTGTCTGGAGGCCAGGTAGGTACGATGAAACGCTGAACCTTGCCATCGCTCTGGCTTCAACCAATCAGTCGCTATGCAGCCGCGGGCTTTCTGATTTTTGGCTTTGGAGAGAAGGGTTTCCTTGTGTCGAAGCTATGTGTCCTTTTGATCAGCATGAAAAGCCAACCTAATCAGTTTTGAAATGATTTGGGGTGCGGTGCTGGGATCTCCTCTTTGGTGATGGGGCGCCTCTTCAGCTTTGCGTGTTTTCCGTGTCGATGCCTTTCCTCTGAGTCCTCCGACGTGAACCACCTGCTGCTCTTTCAAACACTCGCTTATCTTCTAAACTTCACAAGGTATTTGAAGAGGCGTGGAAGTGAATCATTTTATAATCCGTGGCGCTAAGGACGTAGCACAAATATTTCATGTTCTTCGTGGTGGAAGCGTAATCGAGCATTACCTGCCTGGTGCCTACACGTTGGTTCTCCCCAGTGTAAAGTAGGAGCTAGTGTCACACTACTCCGTCTTTTTCAGAACAAAGCTCATTCAGATTTCTCGTCAAGTACATTTCTGGTCACTTGTACTAGGATTGCCGGGCATTAGAGGAGGGGACTTCTTTTATTTATTTATCACCCTGAAAAACTGGATGCACAGATATGACCTTTTTGAAAGGGCGGTGACCTGTGGCCCTCGTGATGCAGCGCTCTCCTCTTTCAAACCTGGTTGCTCAAGGGCTAAGCGGTGTATCCTAAAGGCTGCCTCTTCCCCATGACAACAAACTCTTGTTATCTTGTCTGGGAAATACACATATTTTACTTCCAGGTCGGTTTCTGTTTTAAGTGTTTTTAAACACGGTTATGTGTACCAACAAAAGTGCAGGCCCACGTTCCTCTGCAGCAGGCCAGTGCTGTCGAGCCGTCAGAAACTCATCCAATAATCAATAAAACCTGCTTCAGCCACGAGCCCCGAGACCAAGGCCTTCGAGTTCTTGTCTATTTTGTCTCCACAAGATATTGCACTGAGTTGTGGTTCATGCCATCAGCCCATGGCAACCGCTCACAACTGATTCAGTGGACCGGAGGAGGATCCTTTGAAAGAGACTTTACCACCAATACTTCAGAGTAATCCCTTCCTCCTCCCACTCCTTTCTCCCTTGCTTTTTAGTACTTAGCAATTCTGACTTTGCATGGAGCACTTGAGCAATCGCTCTCCTCCCCCTCCGCCTGTCATCCCCCAACTTCACAAGCACCAAGTAGAATAATTACTTGTTTGCTTCAGCCCAATGTTCATACATGTACAGTTGAGATATGATGATGCCTTCATACTAATAGGATCCAAATTACATTTAAAAGAACATTAAACACAAGAAAATAGTGAGAGGAGCCGCATTTGTTATTTTTTTTAAGAGAAACGGTGACGTAATCAGATTTGTGCAACAACATCTGACACTTCTGAAACAAAGTAAAACTAATAATAATGAATCAATCGGTAATGTTAACAAACTGTTTGCTCTCGCAGTTTTAAGAAGCCATGTAGTGTTTGTTTATCCGTTGCCTTCTCCCTTTACGCTTTTCTCTCCTTCCTGTAAGCCACTCTGTGACACCGTCTTGAGTGAGAGTAAATAACACATCACTGCCAGTAGATTACATTTTATTACATTACATGTCATCTAGCAGACACTTTTATCCAAAGCGACTTACAAGAAGTGCATTTCAACCTAGAGTACAAACTAAGAACAACAAGAATACAGAAAGTAACATTTCCTCAACATAGTCGAACTACAAAAGTACCATAACAAGAGCTATTTAAGTTTTAAATTATTTATCTATTATCAAGAGAGTATAAGGAACATACTGTAAGGTCATCTGAAGTTCGTCTGCTGTAAATCTAGTCTGATTTTGAAGTGGCGATGGGAAACGCCGCTCCCTTGCCTCTCCTCCTCCCGGTGGAGCCGTCATCCAGCGCTGACTGCGTAAACACAGAGGTGACGTAACCCATCAGGCCTCGGCCGCTAGAGGTGCAGAGCCGGGTCACAGAAGCTCCAGAGACCTCTGGTCCACTTCACTCATGTGGCTACGCCGGTCACCAGTGGCAACGTGCCACCGGTTGCATCATCGCAGCCAGGATCGCCTTATTTATTCCTGGCGTTTTAATGCTCACTAAAACACCGTACGTTTTATCATCTGCAGCATGATTATTCTTGCTATGCCATTATATACAATGAAAAGATTTTCTCAAATGGAGCTCTTAGAAAATCCTGAAGGAATGGCGTCCCTCCTCCTCCATCAGGGACGGACGGCGAGGATCGGTGCGTACGCAATGAATCACACTTCAAAGGACGACGCTCTTTCCCTTCAGGCTCTCGTTACCGGCCGCCTCGAAGTCTCTTGTGCTCCTCCCCTCTTCACGTTTCTCCTTGTTCTCTCTCTCTCGCCCCCTCTCTCTCTCTATTAATTTGCATACAATCGCCTTCTCATCTTTGCCGTTTTCATTCAATGCTTGCATTCCTCTCCCGCCAGTCCTGCTTGTGATTTACACTCCCTCACTCCCCTCCCCCCCATCTCTTTACATCCCCTTCCCCTTTTCCTCCACCCTGTTCTCCTCCAGGTCTCCTCAACCCTTCACGCTCATGTCTCATCACAGCTCCCCAGGAGGAGTCGGACGGGTCCGAGGAGCTGACAGCGCCCCCCCCCCCCCCCCCCCCTCTGTACTGACATGAATTGGACATAATAAATGTGAATGGCTCCGCGGTGACTCACCCGAGAGGAGCTTCTGGTTTTTGTGGCCGTGACTGGAACACACGGAAGGACACGTTTGGTGTGACTGCAGCCTTTTCTGACTGAAGCATTCCTCGACTTCAAAGTATCCCACGTGATGCTGCCCTTCTCAAGGTCTCACTCTGCTTTTCCTTGATCTTTGCTTCAGTGACGGTTCTGAAAGTTATTCACCTTTTTGCTTATATCCTTCTCTTTTTTTCTCCGTTACCTTGTTCATTTCCCTCATTCTGTCTCTCCTCGCCCCTTTCCTTCCTCTGTCCTTCACTTTTAACCTCCTGGTGAAACTGGCTGAGGGGGGGGGGTGGAGATGGTATCAATGTGAGGCTTAGGAATTCAACTCCACTCTCGACTCCGTCAGGAAACGATAAGTCCCATAGTCCTCCTCTTCTTCCATTGTCGGTCTCTCAAAATTATTATTATTTTTTTTTTAATGATATTTCAATCACTGTTGCTGCCTTAGTTCCATAAAATTATATTTAAATAAGAAAATATGATTTTATCTATTTTGCATTTAATCTGTTCTGCACATTTTATGGATGCTGCTCTGTTTTTAAAAGTGCTTGGATAAGAAGGTCAACATCTTACTCGGCTGTGGAGAAGTTGGTAACTTCTAGACGCGTGTGGGGGAAAGAAGTTCCTGAACACAACGTGGACTCTGTAAAATTTGAAAATGACCTTCTCGTCCAACATTTAGCTCGAAGTCCTACAAGCGCCATCCCATTTAAAATGTTCAAAAGTTAATCAAAATGAAATGTAAATTGTTTATGGGTTTTGTGGACAGTTGGGAGGATTATGAAGAAGTGATGTCACCAAGTCATTGTTGGGTTTGACTGACATGTGAAGAGCAGCGTGTCGAAGTTGCTAATGACTGAATTGTTTTCTAAACCTCAACTACAGCACGACACAATGTTCTCTTGCTCTGTTCAGCCATTGAAGATGATGTCATGACGTTATTGCTTAGAGAAATGTTTACAACCGAGCTTTGACCAAAGGATGTACATCTTTCTGAACTGCATTTACAATCATTTCAGAAAATAAAGACAGGATATCTCTTGATTGAGAAGACACATATATTTGTTTATTTATTTATATCTATTTGGTTAGAGAGTCCTCAGGAAAAGAGTTGTGCTTTTCCTCTCAGTGAGTTCACAGGTTGTGCTCCTGTTCTCTGGGGCACTACATGTAATAAAATGTAATATATACTTCTCATGTTTACTGCCTTCAGGCTACAGAAATACTTGGTTCCTGGAAGAGCTTCCAACAAAACCCATGTATCAATTGTTCTGCCTCAAGTGGCTTAAGATTCTGAGTAGTGCAGCATAGTTTTCCCTCGAAGGTTATTATTGCCTGCTGTGCTGACTTTATTTGCCTATTGAAGACTTTTTCACCAATGTTATTCATTTTTAAGAAAGTCCCTCTTGGACACACGCCTCTTTTTTTATTTATCTTTCTGGCAGAAGGAACAGTAACTTTTGTATCTTTGAACTCTCTTCCTGATAACGGGCATTTTTTACTCTAAATGTGACGCATGGCTGTACTACAAACCCACTGGAACACATATGAACAGACAGGTTTAGCTTTTTCCAGATATTTCTCCAAAAGCGTTGCCTTCTGTTCAACATTTATTTTATTATGTTAGTTTTGTGGGAAGTTATCCCCCCCCATAATATGTCTTCTGATGTATCATCATGGGCCAGTTTTGACACCTTTGCAGAGTTCATTCATATCCTTTGGAAGTCGCAGGTAAGATGTGTCGCTGTGGAAGTTGACACTCGCATTATCCCCTCCAGTGTTTTTGTTCATATTTAACTCGGATCAAGCCTCTTCTTTCATCTCCTCCTCCTCTCCTGTTTCCTAGTCTGCCAGTTGATGCTGACTTGTTGGAAACGTGTTTGGATGATGTCCTCCGGGCTCCTGTCGTTTCCACGGAGACGGCTGCAGACGAGGCCGGACCGAGCTCCGCCTACGCCGCCGCCGGGGACGATCCTCTCTGCCTCGCCGGTGAGGCCACAGCAAGCCTAGAATACCACCGAGTGGAAAACAACGAAAAGTTCTGAGATATGTCCACACTCGGAAACGAGAAGCTGGTTTTAGAAGTCCGATCTTTTAAAATAAACCACTAATCATACACATCACCACAATATGAACACATTATTTGTGGGAACATGAGACACTGGCACCCCCACTTAGGGGTCACGCCCGTCTTACTCGCATCTCGTACACTTACACTTGCCTCTGCTCACATTTTTCTCTTAGCTTTTTTTAATTTATTTTTGATATACTTTATTAGAGAATGTGAACAATATAGCGACAGGGATCAGCGAACAAGTATTTTTTATTTATTTTTTAAACAATTGAAAATAAGTTGAGATAATGAATCATAACACGCCCACCCACAAATCTACCCACACACACCACATTTTTCTCTTATTATTTCACTTAAATTGAGTCATCAAACTGAGTGATTACACACAGTTGTTTCTACGTCTTTAAGTTTAACGCTGTGTCTCTCAGAAGCAGCAGCTCGTCTGAAGCAGCTGGAGTTGGAGAGCAGTCCGCTTCTTGGTACTCCAAAAAACGTCAATGTGAATATGGCCATGAACAATCAGGTGAGTTGAGTTCATACAGGGTTTCGGTTCATTTTCTACCTTTTTGTCCCGGGGCCTAATAAAACCCAGATAAAGACGAGTAACGCGTTTTATTTCCTCCGATCCCCAGCATAGATACATGATGGCAGAGAGATCTTGTCTGGTTTGTTCACAAGTAACAGCCATACTTTTCCCATGTTCTTTTGCCCCACTTTTTTTACCCTGCTCCATCAGGAGGATGTGGTGAAGCTCACGGAGAAGTGTGGCCTGAGCAGCACAGGCAGTAGTCCAGCTGTCACTGCACGGTGCACCCCACAGGGCCTGAAGAGCAACATCCTGAAAGCACGGGTGGAGGCTGCTGCCCTCAAGGTGACGAGCAGTCCCCACACAACTGGATGCATTGCATTTATCGCACTTTGACGCTTATAATTTGTTTAGGAAATTGAAAAAGTTGTATTTCTACTTATGTATCTGAACTAATGGCATTCAGCCAGGGACTGGGGTTTCTGACTTTATGAACAACCTTTATACGGTCCCTCAATGAGGGATTGAATAGTGTAAAACACCTTGTTCCTGTCAGTGCGGGGCTCTCTGAGGGAGACGCTCGGCTGCATGAGTCGCCCACAGCGTCGTCCATCGCTTGGTGTAATCTCTCCCCTGCTCCGCTGCGTAGGGATCTTTGGAGGAACACGGCGTACTTGTTGGAGATAAAAACTGTAACCTGCAGGAGGCCTCGGCCAGGTATGACCACACACTGGAGTCATCCATTATTTTAAAGTACAGTCTGTGAATGCATAATTATTATGAATTAGTTCATTGATTTTAAAAATGCTGATGTGATATTTCCTGTGATATAAATTCAGAATAAAAAAATTAATGTGTTTCTGCTAGGGCTCTCAACATCTATTATATTTAATTAATATATTTATATATATTTTTTTTTTCGCTTCCTTTTTAAACATAGTAAAGTCAGAGCAGAGAAAACACGGACAGGAGAAAACACATTGTTTCTTGTGCTCTATTGTCTTGAAATGTGTGTCCCACCCCTCTCCCTCATCCGTCATGCCAACTGTCGACGCATTGCCTCGGCCAATCCGGGCGCTGCCTGCTGCTCAAGCTGATCAACTACTCGAATATTCATGAGGATTATTAGTGTAGCTCAGAAAACATTACATCACCTTCAGCTCGCTCTTACCAGCGAGGCTCCACAGACTGTCAGGCAAATCCCTGTCGATGCACTAAGTGGCTCAGGGGGGAGGGGGGGAGAATGAGTCACCTAAGATTTGTTAAATACATTGTGTATGTGTGTATATAAACAAATCTTAGGCCTCCCCTGTACCCGATTCACGTATTGATTCATCATGAGATACTTTGTATTCTTGGGATAGTTTACTTCACTGTCAAAGGATTTTTATTTATATATATAATAGTTAAAACCTGCATTTAACAAATCTTACGCCTCCCCTGTACCCCATTCAAATATTCATGAATTGCTTTGTATTTTTTGGATAATTTACTTTTACCGTCAAAGGATTTTTTCTCTCTTAATATTTTAATGCGGAAATTGCGCTCTGTGGAAGCCCCATATCACTGGCACCAACAGAGATGTGCCGTCTGCTCTCAGGTTGAAGGTGCGCACCGGGCGGCTGGGCAGCAACTCGTCTCTGTCCGTCAGCGGCCGCCCTGAAATCCAAGACTCCTGGGACCTGCTCAAGTCCAGCTCACTGGTCTCGTCAGCAGAGGCCAGGTCAGTCTGCGTTTTTATTTGTGTATGCAAAGTAAAAACTGCACACAGATGTGTCTATCTGGTAAATTCTGAGTTTATGTATTAATTATTCACACTGGGTGAAGACCATGAGAGTGAAAAGCTTAGCGAAGGAGGGAATAGCTGCAGATTCCTAATCCTTGTAAAATGGAAAAACGCATTATATCCATTTTCTCCTCCCTTTTGATCCAACTTTATGTCAAACAATACATGTATGTAACAATTATTTCAGCTAAACTGTTAGGACTTTGTTAGTAGGAAGAACCAAAAGGTTTGGACCACAGTAAAAGTAGGGGTATAATGCAAACCCGAGTTTCCTACAACAGCATCACTTTACCTGCATAGTTCCTGAATCCTCACTGCAACGTTCCACAAGCTTGCCCCGGAGCATAAAACCAATATAAAACCCAGCTCACCTCAACGTGTTTTATTCTTCGTGGTCTTTGCTGACATCTGTTGGCATGTTTGAGTAGTGCGTGTCGTGGTGTGTTGAGTCATATGACCCGAGTTCTGCCTGGATACTTCTGGCGTCTCAACAAGCGTTCACTGTGGGACATTGAGCATTATGGAGACTGGCCGTAACAAGCCTGCAACCCCGTTGAAGATTGTCGTGGAAAGCTCATTTTATCACGCATAATAAAACGTGATGACTCTCACATATCTGCAGTCGTTTTGTTTTGCAAAGGTTGCATGTTATTGTTGTTTTGAAAAGATACGCAGTGTAAACCTCAGTAAAACTCTTTATTGTGAAATATGTAAACTGCTTTTGTTTAGTTTTTTACAGGTTTCACTTTATTATTATTTATTGTTATTATCTTGAAAAGATATTCAGTGCAAAACGGGTTAATTGCAGCCACAATAAGTGAATTAATAAAAAAATCGTCTGCCAACGTTTTTGGGCAACTCACCATTTTTCTTCCTTATGCTGCGTTCAGCTTTGCGAAGACGTGATTGGAATCGATAGACCGGAGCGAAAAATTTGCCCGCCCCTGCGAAGGCCAATCCTCTACTTTCGCTATGTTTTGAAGAAATCATTTTTAATTTATATATTTACGAAGGGTTGGGCTAATGCACCGATGAAGCTTGCGGGGTTCAGTGCCTCCACTGGCTGAAACAATGCTTTGCTCAATCGGTCAAAAGAACAGCTATCCAGAGCAACGTTCATAATCAATTAATAACTGAACTCATTCATCTTGAGCTGTTTTTAAACCAGTGTTGAACTACTTTTGTGCAAAAACAGGCAATTTGAAGATATTACCTTAAATAATACTAAAGAGATTTCTTGAATCGTATAAAGAAGAAATGTGTAACAAATGTACCAATGAATCACTTTTATACCAAGGAGTTGGAACTCAAAATAGATTTCTGTAAATGTTTCCGAGAGGAACAGGAACCTGGAGTTCTGTGTCATTTGCTCGTTTTTCTCTCTTTCTGCTCACCAGTGCCGAGAGGCTAGCTGAAGACGTGAACCCCAGTGTTCCCAAGATGCCCTCTGAGTCTGCCAGCGAAGGCCCGCCTCCAAAGGTACCTCGCACATTGAATGTGCTCCGATCCCCCGTGGCAGCTTTTCAACCCGATGGGTTCGGTTTGAAGTGGCAGCAGATCAAGTTTCAACTTTCCGAGTGATGCCATTCTATTAAAGACGATCCCATCGCTTCCCTTTTCCTTGGAGTTGGGCAACTATCGTATCATTTGATCTTGTGTCTCGTTGATATTGTCTGCAGGTTCCTTTTGTTTATATGCTGTTTGTGTCCTTCCGCAGGTTAAAGCGGAGGAAGCTGACCTGCAGAACATCGGCTCACTGTCTGACAACCTGATTGATTTCACCGATCCAACCCCCATGGTGAGTCTGAGAAGGGACTGCGAGATTAAATCAGCGCCGTAAAGATATATTTGTGAAAGACCCTTTTGTTAAAAGAGGGGATTTGTTGACTAGTCACTTCAGGGAGTAAAGCAGTGACCGACCGGACCTATTCACCCTCATTCAGAAGTTTTTATTTACAAGCATTTCTATCAGGGCTAGGGATTTATCATGTATGTGTCAATTAATGTACTTTATCTTTATTTTTTTAACCCCACTCTGCCCCTTGCCCCCGTCACTCAGCCCAGTGGGGGTAGGGCTGACTCATGGGGCGATGGAGGTCAGATAAGGGGCCGGGGGGGGTTCTCTCATTTCATTGGGAGAGATTTCAACCACCACCCCTTGTAACTGTTCTGAGAGGCAAATGAAAAAAAAGAGGGCTGAGGATAAAATGATAAGTGTTATTGGCCCCAAGTCTCTCTGGCTTGGGGCCGAGAACATTGTCAGGGATCTGTTGACGTAAACCCGCATCCATGATGAAAGGTGGTGGAACGCACCACCGCCAAGTCATGAGGTCGACATGGCGTTCTGATCATTCTGTCTCCCAGTTGCCACCAGTGCTGCAGCCCAAACCTCCCATCACACCTCGCTGGATCATTCCTGCTGCTGCTGTGAGTCATCAACTGTATCCAGCGTCTACGTTTGCTCAGGTTCAACCGTCTCCCTGGCTTCTGGTTTTCTTCTAATTAAATGTTTTAGAAGATTTTCATGTGTTTTTAATTTATTTGTGATTATTTGACCTGAAACCGTTGACGCGAGGCTCAGTGTTTTATATTTTTCCACGTGCATAGTTGCTGTTGACTAGAAGCTATGTCGAGAATGACCTCCTTTCTCCTCCCTCATCCCCATCTAATGCAGCCTCCTGGCGCCTTTGCTAACGGCCTACTCGACCTTGATCCCCCTGCTAAGGTCAACCCTCTTCTCCCTGCGGATGCGGGAGCAGCTCTCGCCCCAGTCCTCCCCCACCTCGCTCACACACGTAACACCGCCTTCGCCAGGTAAAACCCTTGATTTGAACCCCAAGCACCGGAAGCTTGTTGGTCTGCTGCCCCCTGCTGGTCATGCAGGAAAATGCCGTCGTTTTAGCTGAAAACGCAACGTCTAGGAGTCTCTATGTGATGGATACTTTGGTTCTGCTCCTTATCTAAGTTGTATTTATGTTTTCTACAAACACATCAATGGAATTAATTGTTTTTCACGCATAATGTTTCCACTTGCTCATCACCTCTTGGTCAACGTTTATGGCGTTCGCCAGCAAAGTCGTGTCTGTCTCCCTCTTGTCCGACAGCGCGGCGGGTCAGCAGCCAGGCTCGGAGGGCGGAGCCAAACCCAGAGGTCTCCTAACCACGGAGCTCTGATGGAGAAGTGAGGAGCGGCCATCTCCACGTTCCCCAACTGCTTTCCCGCCCACACACACACACACACACACACACACACACACACGCTGAACTCCGAGGGCTCTGAGGAAAGTGGAACCAGCTCAAGAGGCAGCTTACAAACACAATGGCACCCTCACTGAGGAACATGTTGGACCAACTGAACATAGTGCAGGAAAATAATATGAATATGACGACAGTTTTTCAAGATAATGTGACACGGAGACTAGTTTTTGTAAAACAGTGACAAACAAAAGATTTAGCTCCAGTAATAACATCTCCAGAACATTTCCCATGTGAACCTCCTGCATGAGTTCACGCACAGTGACCTGCAGTACGCTTAATCCATCCAGTCAGACGAACCCTCAGAACTGGCACCGTCTCCTTGGAGAAGAGTGTTAAAGTATTTTCGCTCCAGAGGTCGAGTCGGGGCCGACGCACTGAGAGGTACGTTGCGTATAAAGCACGCGGCTCCTGACTCCAAGGGAAGTGTTTCTCTTTTAGCGCTTGCCTCCCATTTATTGTATTTTTTTTTTTTAATCATGCCGTTTTATTGCTGGTTATTCTCCCGACTGGATCGCTGCAGATCACACAGGAAGTAGCGCTGCTGAAGTGCTCTGGATGAAGCACTGAAAGGCAACAAAAAAAAGAGACTGTGACTTTAAATGTTGATTCCAAGAGATGAAGAACGCCTGGACTGTGAACATGAAGTATTGATGATTCTGGACTCGTTTATTTTTTTTATTATCCAATTCTACACGTGAAACTCGTCTGTTGGCCGCCACTGGATATGAAGACGTCACTGGATTATTTTGGCAACACTGGACCTTGACGTCGATGCGATGCATTGGATGACGATGTAGCTGACTACTTTCTTTCTTTCTTTTAATCCTGTTCTTACTTTTCCTTTTTTGACATTTTTTTATTTGCTCATTGCCGTACTTTTTAATTCCCACATTCCCGTACCAGCGCGATGAGGGACTGACCGTCGCTGATGGACGTTTGTCTCCTTTGGGACACGTTGTGTTGCTATGGAAACTCCTATTGAGGCTTTGGAAGTTGAAGATGAAGTTTTAACATGTTGTGTAAATGTGATCTGTGTTTTCACTTTAATTCACTGACTCCACCTGCAACTATTTCTCATTTCCAACAATAGTTTCAGAGCCGGCTCGGATCCTTTCCAACGCTTTTGCATATCTGAATTCCCGCCTGACCGTAGCTTCACCCCGATACAGAACTCTGCTCCCGGACTTCCTACTTGCCGTAGCTTTGACTGCCTTATGGAAATGAATGTATCCACACCGTCTCACCTGGGAACGCTGGAGATGCCCCAGCGGGAAAATCTTTACGACTTCTCATAACTGGAGGAAAACTTGCAAAGTATCCGAAGAGCTGATTTTATACGCGTGAAATTGAGGCCTAATTCTACCATTATGAGTTATTAATTAAATGTATCACATTGACTCTTAAAGTTCTGCTTTTTACATCCTAATCACGAGTCTCTCGTTTAAGTTATGTCCGTGTAGGTTTTTCATAATGACGGTGATTTGATTCTCCGTCTTGACCAAGGGAAGCCGACTGCTCTGCAATGTCTCCTTAGCCGTTATTTATGCCACTACGCTGTTAAAATATGACATGATGTCCAAAAGTGTTGTAGCGTACAGTTGTGAAATGTATTGTCGGTATGACGGCATCTGCTTGTTGTAGATATGAAGTAGATTTATATATATTTTTCTGGCCGTCTTGTTACGACACTGAGAAGATTTCTCTAATTACAAAAAGAAGTAGGAACTGTATTACTGAGCTGACTGTAAACACAGTGTGACCTTTTCAAATGCAATTTTATATCAACTTTTTGTTCTTTCTCTGGAATACCTGATTATGATTCAGTAAAGCTTTGCTACAGTAGGAGTCAACTGGTTTTCTTTCATTGTTGCTGTTGAATCTTTGTTTATTACTGCGCTGGTGGGATGTCGTCTTAACCAGCTGTTGAGCGACGACCTGTCCGCTGGAAAAATACATACGCCTCGAGTCCTGTGTGAATCCACTGGTTCTCTAGGGGGACAGCGACGGCAGCTAAATGTATTTTAGACACTAAGAAAATATGTATGAAGACATTTTACGTTGCCGGGAGACGGCTGTTTCCAAAGGGGACGTGACCCCATCTCCACACCTACTTAAAACACACCTGTGTCATCTATGACATCGCCAATGTATTTAAAGTTCCTCACTTAATACTGGATGACATCACACGTTAGAGAATCGTGTCTTTTTTTGGTTGATCAAGTAAGAGTTGATCATGTTTACTAATATTTCTGAACTGTCTTGTGCATAGAAAAAAAATGGGATTAGTTCCGCTTAAAGTTTAATTTAAAGGTCATTCAGCCTCAACTGCTAGACTAAAGAGATTCAAGTCTCAGTGCTTCATGTTTTATAGAGTGTAACGGTCATTTCTGCGTGTTAGTCCAGTCGCCACTGGATGGCAGCGCAGTACTATTTATTTATATTCTCCCCATCATTAATACTCCAATTGAGATCTCTGCCTCATAATTTGGCTTCATGCTAAACTAATATCTAAGCTCCTGCAGCACGAGGTGGGACTGTGAAGGACTTCCAAGAAGCTTTCTTTGCCCTTGAATGTCATCAAGATGATGATCAAGTTTTTTAAAGATGGCACGGCTGATTTTTGTATTTTACGTTAATCGAGAAGCAACATTTCCCGATGTATTGTAAATGGAGACTTTCTTTGTTCTTCATCTGCAACGGTTCACGGGGTGTTTGCTTATTTATTTGGGCTAAAGAAGTCGTACCTCTGGAGCTCACTGGGAGACCAGGAGTTACGGCAGTGTGTGGTTTATGTTTTTAGATAGTCGCCTATTTACAGAACTAGATTGCATATTGCTTAACTTCTATTTTAATGTCCTCCCTCAGCAGAAGTGGAAACAATCATGTTCTTATCTGATAGTGTAGAAAACAATCTACACAAATCAAACCGAGTCGTGTGAGTAAACAGGGTTTCCTTGATTATTTCCCCCTGCTGATACTTTTCCATGTCTATAAATTATTCTATCACCGGGTTCAAGACGAGTCTTGTTTTGCTCGGTCCGTTAATCAGACTCCAGATGAGCATGTTTCTTTTGTGATAGTGTATTTGTATAAAGGGGTTTACATAAAAACCTCCAAACAACCAGTCAGGCTCATCACACACACACACACACACACACACACACACACACACACACACACACACACACACACACGCATGTCTGTTTTCTGAAGTTCAAGCAACTTCTGACAAATGTCCTTCATCAGAAGAACAAACCACATCATCTGCTTTTGATGTGAGATAAATACGGTTACGGGCTCATTATGGACCCCGATTGCCTTTTGTAATAAACTGTTCTTTCAGGATTGCATTAGTGTAGAAAATCCTCAATTGTTACCAGAATAAAAACAAAGACTTGGTTCTCTTTGATTCGGTTTGTGAGAGCGACTGACCGTTCCACGCTACGGAGCGATACGTAGCTGGGCCATTATTAAACGGCAGACAGCGTATAGCTCAATAACTCAGCCAGGACTGCTCCATCAGCAGATGGGCCGACCCCCCCCCCCCCCCCCCCCTCCACTCCCACCCCCACACACACACACCTTCCAAATGAATAATTGATTATGTACATGGTCCGTATGCCAGGTTATGATTGCTTAAGCATGCTCGCAGCTCCAGGTGGATTCATGGAGATTTGGCTCGAGGCCCGAGCCCCGATGTCATCGGTTCAGATCCCAGCAAAGCAACGATTAAGTCTTCTCTAAAATATTAATATTCCTTCGCGGTGGATATCAGTACGGATTTTATTTTTTTATTATCAGTTTGATGACCAGCTGCTCGAGATGGAATAATTAAATCGAGGGTTTAAAACCAGCAAAAGCTATAACGGGGAAACATCAATAGCATGGGGGTCAAATTATAATAATATAATTAAAAGGCCATATGTTAACATAGCACCAACTTAAGTGCGTCTGTATCTTAATGATGACACTGTTGTGTTAATTGGTTGTTTACTTGAGGCGAGGTGTTTGTGCCGTTTATAGACTGATGTTCAGTAACTACAACTTCTCCCAAAGTTCACAAGATGATTGGCATTTCTTTTTATTATTGCTTGTTACGCTCTCTACCATATACCTATGTATGTCTGTTTTGTAATTCCTTTAACAACGCGTATCTGGTTAGTACAAGTCTGTTCCCGCCACTCGGAATATCAAGAATAATGTGAATTTGATCCCCATCTTCAAATCTAATGAGGACGGCACGGGGCCGCTGACCCGAGCAAGAGGAAGAACACCCGGTCCTCGGTGGTTCTGACTGATCCGTGGATCTGAACGATGGCTCACCGTCGTGTGACGGTCCACGCTTCATGGTGAGTGTGTTGTGGAGCAAACATGTAGAATTGATGAAGAGTCCTCAGAACTGAGATGAGACCAGAAACCTGCATCCAGCTGGACTTGTGTCTTCCTCATTAAAACTCTTTTTAAAGCCCAGATGCCGATGAGACGCACACCTGCTCCCACATCTGTCCCGGTCGGGTTTCCATGTTCTGACTGTCGCGTCCCGATGAAGTTCCCCGCTGCTGCCGGTGAGAGCTCGGATGCTATTCCATCAATCAAATGATTTATCGCGTATCTTTTATTATGGCACAGACTTAAATGCAAATCGTGAGTATAGTAAAAGTTCATAAAGTATAACGTGTTGATGTGTGACACTTCTTGGTATGGCAGCATACAGACACTAGATGAAAAAAAGACGATACACTAATTAATTGTTGAAAACGATATGCAATTAAATGCATGGAGTGTTAAAATGAATTTATATAATGACTAATTGACTGATTTACACAATTGTTGATTTCATGTCATCATTTCTTTCATGCCTTATTTGCCGCAACAGTGTCAACACCTTTTGCTTTAACTTTCTTTCTTCATGTTTTTCACAGGTGCATCGGTCCATTGTGTGGGAAGAGTTCAAATGTCGAGCGCCTCACGCCTCACGCCTCACGCCTCCTTTCACTGGAACACCGCGAGGCAAAGAACTCGCTTCATAGTTCATCCCTCGGGTCTGAAGGGTATCGAGAGATCCTGAATATTCAACAGGTAAACTGGTACAAAGAAAAGAGTCTCTCCACACACACACACACACAGACACACACACACACACAGGATATTCTCTCTGTCAGTCATTGCACTAAAGGCTATTGTGCTGTTTGGCGAGCTGTTGCAGGAGATAACATTCTCTGACAGAAGAAGCTTATACATCTCAACTATCAAAATGGCTTTATCGCCTTGGCACGTGTGTGTGTGTTTGTGTGTGTGTGTGTGTGTGTGTGTGTGTGTGTGTGTGTGTGTGGTCGGTGTGGGGAGGTATTCACAGTCAATGCTTTGAGATGATAAAGACGTGAGTGAGGATAATTGATCCCTAAAGGGCTGCATTGTGTCAGTAAATGTCTACTATATGCATTTCAATGTGTGAGCGTGTATGCCAGGTGAGGTCACACACACACACAAACACACACACACACACACACACACACACACACACAGCCATTGTATGTTGTTGTTCCATCCATAACAAAAGGTGAATTCCCTTTCCGGCATATTTAAAAAGATGGATGACAAACGTCACACGGTGGACAATACGTGACGCGTTTGATCCCGAGAATCAT